>OU015495.1:55924608-56312108 GCA_907164885.2 Dolomedes plantarius | reverse complement strand
CTTTCCTTAACGGTCACACAAAAACTAATTACTAAGTTAGTGCCATTTTTAATTTTTTTTTTTATCAAAACAGCTTTGCCGTAAAAAAAGATTCCTCTCTTGGTTAAGAGAAGGCTAAAATGAATATTTTTATAACCGTCATATTTCATCGTTCCAGCATTAAAAGATTGATTTCTTCATTGAAATAAGAAATTTATCATTTTTACTAAATTATTATTATTATAACTAATATTCTTATTCATTTTATTTTAAAATAATGATGAATTTTATCGATTTAATCCTTAAATAAATTCTAAAATTCGTTTCAACCTTAAAATATTCATGAATATAGAATCCACTAAAAAAACTTTTAAAAAGTAAAAAAACGCCAAGCTTCGAAACAAAAGTTATAACTAAAAAATGGTGTGATATCAAATATCCAAGCTTATTAAGTTCTGGTACTTAATTTCCTAATCACGAATTTTTCACATCTAAGTAAAGGTCTTAAGCATGACTTGTTGATAGAAACCCTTCTTCCCTAGACCAAACTCATCATAACCTGTTTCTGAAAATTTAAGTTTTAAATATTTATACATACCAGGCTTGTCGGCCGTCTTTTCGCATTTGGAATAAATAAATTTTGTCTGTTGAAACGTCGAAAGTATGTAATTTAGTTGTAAAAATTATTCATTTTAGTTAGTTATGCAAAATATGTATGTCCTATTATTTGGTTACTTTTAAAATGAATGTAACAGCAATTTTAAGATGGTCACGAATTATTCTATAAATTTGAAATTTCTTTTCACGTTACATTTGGGCAACGTAAATCCAAAGCATTGTATTCATATTTTTTGTTGTTTAATGCAAAATTTTTCCTTTGGGGAATGACAACATTATTTATTATTTTTTTTCTAGCTAACGGTTTGTTTTGTTTGACATCATGCATTAACTGCAAATAGAAGACTGATTAAAATGATTAATATCCCATTAAAAATCTGTTAAGAAATGTAATTGAGTCCCAGTGCTTAATAAAATTGGATATAACACCATTTTTTCGTCGTACCTTTTGTTGGAATCTACATAAATAAAGCAGAGTGTCTCTATGTATGTATGTATGTAACGTATAAAAATCTACATTTCTTGATGAATCTGGTTGAAACTTCGTATACTTATGTTTTGAAGCCTGGAGATAATTCTAAGATTAGTTTGGAAGCTTTAAAATAGTTTTAATGGTATTTTAATTCTAAAAGTACTTCACCGCTTCACTCATCCTGAGAAAACATGGCCGACATATCTCCCGTATGGTGCAGCCATCTGTCGGCAGCGACGGGAATGAAAATTGACTGGAATTTAACGGGGTATTGACGGGAACATTTGTACGGCCCTGAAAAGGGTCTTTTTTTCTTTTGTGGGGCCCGAGCGTAACCGGGCGAAGCCCGGCTATTGATACTATAAACATACTGTCTAAGAGAGCACTGAAGTTTGCAGTTAAAATCTAAAATTGATGTTTTAAATTCACATTAACTATTTTCTTTTTTGCTTTCTGTTATTTTAATGATTTTATTTTTAAGCCGGCCGCCAAGCCTGGTATGTAAAAATATTTAAAACTTAAATTTTCAGAAACAGGTTATGATGAGTTTGGTCTAGGGAAGAAGGGTTTCTATCAACAAATCATGCTTAAGACCTTCACTTAGATGTGAAAAATTCGTGATTAGGAAATTAAGTACCAGAACTTAATAAGCTTGGATATTTGATATCACACCATTTTTTAGTCATAACTTTTGTTTTGAAGCTTGGCGTTTTATTACTTTTTAAAAGTTGTTTTAGTGGATATCAGTTATTCTTTTTAAATAGGTAAATAACCATTCACAAACTGGGCTTTTGAAGGCAAACAATTGCCTGATACCTGGAGGTTATCATCAGTTACAAATGTGTCACTTTGTTAACTTAATTGCAGCACTTTTTGTTTTTTCGAATCTCTGTAATAGGCCTGGTTGTTTTTTCGTTTTAATTGTAATTTGGATGGCATTTTTCTATTCTAGTCAATCTTTATAAACACAATGGGAAATATTGAAATAAACATTATTTATACATCACTAGCAGTTTGTCCGGCGTTGCCCGGGTATTTATTTATCTCATTTTTTTTATTTCGCAGGAAAAGGAATGGATTCTACATATAGTGTAAAATTTAAATAATTTAATTTACAGGTATTCAAAAGTAAATACAGTATACAAATGATAAAGTAAAATTACAAATTTATTCTATAATTAATTTAACTCAAAACTTTATTATAAACAACATTTTTAATTTCCTATATTCCCCTTAGTGACTCCGAAACTATGGATTCGACCCTACTATCGGTTATTTTGGACATTTTATATTCACCCTTTCTCTCCCCGTCTCCCCCCTCAATACTGAGGAGAGCTGAACTCTCACTTAAAGGGCATCGGAATTGTTACTATTCATCTCAGCGACTCCGAAAACTATGGATTCGACATTGTTCTCGGTCATATTGGACATTTTATATTCAACCTTTCTCCCCCCAATGCTGGGGGGGACTGAACTCTCACTTTAACGGTATCGAGAGTGTCCCTATTCATCTCAGCGACCCCGAAAACTACGGATTCGACACTACTCTCGGTCATTTTGGACATTTTATATTCACACTTTCTCCCCCCCCCCCCGCCTTCCCCACTAATGCTGAGGGGTCTGAACTCTCACTTAAACGGCATCGGGAGAGTCCCTTTTCATCTCAGTGACCCCGAAAACTGTGTGTTCGACACTATTCTCGGTCATTTTGGACATTTTATATCCACAACTTCTCCCCCTCACATCTCCTCAATGCTGATTGGGGGGGGGGCTGATCTTGCCCTTAAGGGGCGTCGGAAGTGTCATTATTAATCTCAGCCACCCCGAAAACCATGAAATCGACACTAATATTAGTCGTTTTCGATTATTTTTATATGTGCCCCCTGCCCCCCTATGGGTGCAGGGGGATATGTCTATAGGGATATGTCACACTAGGGGTCTCTTACACCCCTCCCCCCGGTGTTTCCCGTGGGAGTGAGACCAACATGTGTACAAAATTTCATCTCAATCCGATGGACCGTTGGGGAACGCATAAAGGAAACACACACAAACATTCTCTTATATATATATAGATCAATCATTTGCTATATGTATATTTTGTATACGTATATGTATATTTTATTGAGAAATTAATATATCTCTATTTTGCAAACCCACGTGGTTGTAGAAAAAAGTGAAATATGAATAATAATTTATCCTTATTATTTGAATTCAATGCTTAGTATTTTCTATCGACAAATAAAACAAACAAACAAATACGGACATACACAAAATAATTAAAAATTCTCCTGAATACAAGAGTCTTACACGGGAATTGAACTCTCGCCCACGGTATTGAAGGCTGACGCCTTAACCACTCAGCCATTGAGCGACAATCGTTAGTCTTCTATGATTGAACGGTTGTAAAAATAGCGGTGCTGCTGAATAATGGTTGCCATTTTGGCATACTATCGCCCTGAGATGCTAATTTCACAGTTTTATGCTACTTAATGATAGAAATATTTATTTTTTATAACTGAAACTTATAAAAGATTTTAAGTTAGAGAATAACTTATCGAATAACCAAGCCTCAATCGAATCTGTTCAATATTAAACTCTATAGGTCTTCTTAAAGTGTTGACGAAAAAATTCTTGGCGATAACACGATTCTAGCAAAATCCCTCACTTTACGGAAAATTAAAAATTCCATATCTCGGTTAATTTTTAACTTTGACAGTCCATTTTTATCTCAATTTAAAGTACTCGCTGATAAGATTCTTCTACTTTTTGTTTTAATTTTGTACGATGCTTGGTTCATTCAGAATTTTATAATTTACGCAAACTGCTTTAACATAGCGAGAATAGGAGCAAGAGGTTCACAGTATATAAGCATTAAGCGGTCTGACGAATTTTTGAACTTGGCGCTTTTATTCATTTGGCGTCTATTTTTTTTTTTAACTTCGCGTTATAGGTCGACCGCCCTGCTTGATGATATATACAGTATACGCTCGTTAATTCGAACTCGGTTAATTCGAACTTTTGGTTAATTCGAACTAATCCAAAGGCCCCAAAAAACTTGTATTGGAGTTAATGTTAAAAATATCTCATTAATTCGAACTAAATTTTTATCAATTCGGTTAATTCGAACTAAAAATTTGACAAAAAATTTTTCTTTTTCCTCAATTAAAGGAGAAAATACACGCTGTGTTTATTATTTTGTGTGTCAAAATCACCGGTATTTTTTCTATGTAAAGAGGCACATGCCCGCATTCCTAGACAAATGCATTTCCGCTTAACGTTAGGGGCTATTGTCCTTATCAGTGCTTAACGGACAAAGCGATTTTCCGTTATTTGTATCGATTTTCTTAGAATTTCAGAAAAACCAGTCTTTACTAGAGATTCTAGGGAGCTGCGTCAGTTATGCCTGCAGTGCAGACAAGTTAATGTGATCTAGTTTTTCTTCCTCAGTGTGTGATGTGAAAGTGTAAAAATTCAGGATGTCTACGCGTGGAAAGTACAAAACCTTAATTTTGGAGACAAAGGTAGAAATTTTAAAGAGAGTAGAGAATGGCGAATGTAAAACAAAGTTAGCAGCTGACTATGGAATTTAAAAAAAAATATCTTGTCAACTTATTTGAAAAACAAGGAGTCAATTTTAGATTCATGGGAAAAATCAAAATTTGCTAGAAGAAGGAAACGCATGAAAAATGCATCCCAAGAATATCTAGAAAAATCTCTCCTGCTATGGTTCCAGGATGTTAGATCTCGAAATTTTTTATAAATGGACCCCTAGTGCTGACGAAGGCTGATGAATTGGCAAGTCGAATGGGTATTGAAGATTTTAAATACAGTGATGGATGGCTTTCTCGATTTAACTCAAGGCATAATATTTCTTATCAAACTGCCGAAATATATTTTTAATGCGGCCATAATGGACAAAGACATAATGGACTCTATTAAAACTCTGAAAGCATTTATTCAGATGGAACCTTCCTCTGAAATAGAATTGAAATGTTTACTTCAAATCGAGAAGTTGGTTGAACAATGTAGGCATCATAAACAAAACCAAACATCCACTTTACAGTTTTTCCCCAAAGTTTAATTCGTATTTGTGATTAAAGTTTACTTTCTACTGCATATCTTCTGCTTCATTTTATGATTAAGGCAAGCCTGTATTGCTTTTTAATATGTTAATTTTAGATAACATAGTATAATATATTTTCTGGGGTTATACATACTAGGAGATTTTTCTTCTTCAGTGATACACTTTTAAAGTTATTTTCTCTTAACATCGGATAATTCGAACTTCGGATAATTCGAACTTTTTTCCGAGAACCTTTGAGTTCGAATTAACGAGCGTCCACTGTAATTTAAATATGGATAATTTGGGAAATATTATTCCTGTTCTGAAAGAATAAAAAAGAGTTACCACACATACTCTTGCATCAGGGGTAGCATATTTTTTACACATATTTCGTTATGGTATGCCATGATTTTGGTTTTGAATTATAGACAAACCATACTCAGAGTTTTAGCTATATTTACATTCAGTATTTATGCATAAACACGTATTCAATGCATATATTAGCAAATTTTATTTGATGACAAAATTTGTTCTCTTATAGACCAGTGGATACCAATGGGGGCGGTACCGCCACCTGGTGGACGCTGAGAAGAACCAAGGGAGCACGACTGGTCCAAGATATAATAGATGGATGCCGAAATTCAGCTACCAACAGTTCTAGTTGCAAAATCTGATACCGATGCTTTATCCTGGATTATAGGCTATGGTACAAACGTTTTTAATCGCATTTCCTTCATTCTACATAGTGAAACATATGTTCAGTGTAGTCACAAATCTGCTCACTAAACACAGAAACCGACTGCTAATAGCTAATGATTTAATATTGCTGCTGACAAAAATAATGCTGAACGTTAATTAACTGTTCGCAGCTCACCAAGTTCACGCTCTCATTAGGATTATTTTTAATTTTTCGCAATTTTTGTTTTAATATTATCCTTTGTTATCTTCATTTTGTGTGTGGGATGCGGATTTTACTACGGTTGGTTTTAATAAATAATTTTACAGTTTTACGCTTCAAGGTGTCTTATTTACAACATCTTTCTTTACTACTATGTTGAAGGACATAGGTAGAAATATGTGTACATAAAAGGACTTAAGTTTGTCATTTTATCTCTGTTTCTTAGCTCAAGAGTGAACATTTGAATTGGGGTGCTGTGTAATTTTTTTTTTTTTGAAAAGGGGACGGTAAGGTTGGGAACATCTGATTTAGGATGTTTCCATCCAAGGGTTAACAGAATTTTCTATCTGAATACGCTTATCGCCTATTGAGCAGAGTTTGGCCAAGTGCCATTCGAAAGAGAAAAATATTTATTGTTTTTCGCATTAAAAACGGCACTTCCAGGCGTCATTTTTACCAAACATTGCAGGTTTTAAATAAACTAAGGTTTACAAAGTCAGAATTTCGTTAAGTATGAGCATGTTTCTAGCAAAAGTCTCCGCAAAACTCTCCTCATGTTAATCTCCATAGGGTTTTTTAGTTTTGTCCTGGCAGGGTCTCCATGACGGCCACCTCATGCCGATAGCGTATTACTCTCAAAGGCCCAGATACCTGAAAATACGCCATTGGCGCCGATTCTGAATCAACCTTGAGGCAGTGACGTCAGAGTGTCAAAATTACCGATTATCCCACAACCGATCGAAGAAACACGTATCTTTCGGGACGATCCCACACACCTCTCCATCGTAGAATGTCGTAGAGCCGAGAGGGTACTCGGATTTGCAAGTTTTTAAAAATCCCGAGTTGATCGGGGTTATGCGGTCTCCGCCACGTCCGCGAAGCTAGCGATCTCGCGATATGACGTCATACTGCTGAAATCTTCACGAAAGTCCTTCGTATGGCTTTTGTTAGTTTAGGAAATTATGTTCTACCAAATGTATCTCAAAAGCTAACATAGAGGTGCAGGTTTCAAGTTACTCGTGAAAGCGATGACGTCATCGAATCCATTGTGCGAGTTTATCGTTCCAGCGACACCTTATTGGCAAAACTTCTGCCCAGTTATCCGAAAATAAGCCATTGGCACCGATTCCGAATTAGTTGTGAGAGCAGTGACTCCGGAGTATTGAAATTACCGATTATGCCGTTACCGGGTGAACAAACACGTAGCTTTCGGGACGATCCCGAGTGCCCCTTACTCGCGGGGTGTCGCAGACCCGCAAGCAGTGCCGGATTTGCGTATAAGCTAAAATAGCTACAGCTTAGGGCCTCGAAATCTACCGGGACCTTCAACAGAAAAATATAGAAAAAATTTAAAATTGATTAAAAAGTATCTTGTAGAAAAATCACTCAAATGAAGTCAGATATAGCCCGATTACATTTTTTAAATAATTTTAAATGTACAAAATATATCATTAAAATAATGTTGGTGCATTGTAAAAGTGATTAAGTTATTTTGTCATCATTTTTTTCAAAAGCATTTATTTGAGAGTTTTAAAATGTCGGTTAACTTCAAAGGGTCCAATAATTTGTGACCATTCTTAAGCTTAAATAATCCTTCCAAGTGGGCATTCCCCAAGGTCATTGTCTTTCCGCTTTCCCTACTTAATTGAGAAAATGCCACCAGGGGATATAATAGAACAATGTAAAAGAATTAAAGATTACTTTCATTTTAAAATTAAAACCACAAAGTTCCGAAATAGAAAAATAGATATAACACATCTTAAAGATATTAAATGTTCGTTTCTGTTGTGAACAGAAACCAATTCGTTTTTTCTCTGTTTCTGTGTGTCTTCTCAAGAGAAGTTTTAAAGTTATTGAAAAAAAATTAGAAAAGAAAAAGCATTTTGAAACGGTAAGTGTATGTGTATGTTTCAAATTACATTAATAATGTCAAACGATTTTTAAAAATTCAAAATGTTCTCACAAGTCATTAAGACAAACTCAAATATATGAAAAGAAACCCAAATATAGCTCTATATTTTTGATTGGGGAGGGCTGATTTTCAAAATAAATCAATTGTCAACCGATTTTTAAAAAAATCAATATGTTCCCACAAGAGACCATTAAGACAAACGCAGTTATATAAAAAGAAATATAAGAATCGCCCTAAATTTTTTAATGGGGGGGGGGGGGTAAATATAGTGGTACTCTTTTGAGAGGGAGGAAGACTTTTTGAAAGGGATATTTTTCGGGTAATCAGCCGGTATTTATTAAATGGATTTACAGCGGGTTTCGGCCCTGGGATTGGGGCCTTTTTCAGGTGTGCAGTTTTATTCTTTCAGGTGTACAGTCAAAATTTACTAGGGGGCACTGAGAAATTTTTCTTTAGAAAAGGGGGTGGTAGGCTAAATAATGTTGTTAACCTCTGTTTTAGACTGTTCCAAATGGACGGTGACATACAGTGGAATTCCATACATTGGAATTTCAGCTCACCAGAGCGGAACGCTTTTATTAGTCAGCTTTGGTTTTCAGGCTAGCCAATTTTAGCTAAGTGTGAGGTAAACAGCATTTTAGAGTTTTAAATAGTTTTAAAACACGTTTAATAAAACTGATTTGTGTGAGGATTGCCGGGTTCTGTTTTGTTTTTAATGCAAGAGAGAATCAACTCTTTGGTTTGATTTGATTTGGTTTGGAGTGTACAGGCCAACTTTATGTTACACGAGGACTAATTAGACTGGAATCAGTTTTTATTATAACACACAGCAAAGCACAGACAAACACACGACAGCTAATTTACACATCGAAGAAAACTATTTACATGAAAATTAGACAAAGATTTCTAAAAGTTCCGAAGAATATACCAGACACGTCCGAAGTCTGCAATAACCCCCGATTTTCTCCGTAGTACAACGTACCTTGCGATAGATGGCATTATCACGCCTGTGACGCAAACTCGCATGCCTCTACAATTTGTACGATGGGAAATCATCTTCCCCATATTTGGCGTCAATCCTAGGTTGGGTATGATGTGATGTTCATTTAAAAGGACATAGCACATATTTACTCGAAGCAGCGTCCAATGATCAGATCTCAAGAATGTGAAGTTCTAATGTGCATGATGACATTCGCATTTCTTTTTTAAACAAAGTCATCTTAAGAAGAATAGCATTTATTCTTGTATTAAGTAACGTTATCTAATGTAAAAAAGGAGAAGTTTATTACATTATCAATAATTACACTATGCATATGCATTGCAAAAACATATTTCGCAAAACAAACGTATATTTTGTTTCATTGGAAATGGTGTTTTCGCATTTTAAATTTTTTTTCTAGGGGTGGGGTGGAGGGCAGGATTATGGTTTACTCGAGCACTCAGATTATACGTTGTTTACTCTTAACCAAAGTACCAGATCTCTGCGAAAGAAAACCACCATTTGTTGCTATAATGCGAAAATAATGATGTGGTTTTTTTTCCCCTTCGAATCATGCGCGAGGAGCTTTGATCCACTGCACATGCAATTCCGATGTTTTACACTATTATCTCCTAGATGCTTCCTGTAATGAAAAAACATGAACTGCCTAAGATATAATCTGGAAGCATGTGCAGTAATTTGAGAGGACTCTGAAAAAAGGCTGAGTCTATAAGAAATAATATACTTGAGCACTGAAAAGAATTTAATTTCATTCCGGTTCAAATTACATAATGCTCATGGTGTGCGGCCTCGTAAAATAATAAAGTGCAAGAATATCTAGGGAATTTACTGAATTTTTTTTTTTTATCTCTAGGCATTGATGAACAAAGTGCCAGCCCTACTAGTTTTAAAAGGAAAATAATTCATAAAATGAAAATTTGTTTGTTTGTCAGGATTTATCAATATGGTATCAAAAACTTTTAACTTTTATTTCATAGACAAAATTTAGTACAGTTTCTTTAAACTGCGATGAAACGATAGGTTATCGTAAAATGCTGTCAAACCCTTTATATTTTACCTTTTCATTTCCTTTGTTTTCCTAGCTTTTCTCTCTACCATATAATTTTGTTTCTGGGCGTCAAAAATATCGCTTGTTACAGTTGAATTTTATATACGATTATTGTCATTTCCGGGAATGTTCAAGTAGTAGATATGGTTTAGTTTGGTTTTAGAGCGCTACGGTCAATTTTTGCTATACGAGTGCAAATTAGACCGAGACCTGCTTAAAGTCCATTACGAACGGATACAAACGACTGTCAAAAGTGGGTCTCGAACCCACAGACTCTGGTACCAATTCCAGTGCCCTTGTCACTCGGCCATAGTCCGCCCTAAGTCCAGTGGTATTATATTATTCTCGACAGTCAATTGTGGCTTCAAGTTATTTCGGCAATCTAGAGTTATTATAAATAGTACAAGGAGTTATTAAAATACTCGAAACAGACCGTTTCTCGTAAATTTCTTGCAAATAAACTGTAGGGCCACTTTTGGCTTCAAAAACAGCAAAACGACGAGAAACAAGGTGATAGAAGTATTGAAATTTAGTACCATACATCCTGAAATTAATAATCTCAACGTTCCATTGATGTTGGAGGGGGAGAACGTGATCGAACCTTTCTCTCAAAATGTTCCGATAAATGTTTGATTATGTTAAGGACAGGCAATTAAAGTGGCTAGAATAGTTACAGTACCTAATTCTACTGTTCTTAAAAACACATGCTGACCTATCTCGTACCATGAACGGGTGCGTTATCGTCTCGGAAACACCAAGGTCACGAGGGTATAAAGTCTCGGCCTTAGGATGCATCTAGGCAGCCACAATGGTTTCGTAGACGAAGGGACGGTAAAAACAATTAAGAGCATTAAGGAATACCAAGAGTTAGTACTGCAAAGCACCAGAGAGACATTGCTGTGATAAACAATGGAAAAAAATCAGAGCGGTATGCATCGGTAAGTGTCTGTCAATCGTATACGCTACCAGTGGTATGAAACAATGGGAAAAGACTTTATTTGACCAGGTGACACATTTCCAATCATTTGAAATTCATTATTTTGTTCGTGGCATCATATGGCATATTTTCTTGCTGTGGTGTTGGTAGTGAGTGGCATCTAGATTTCAGCACAGCCATAAATACCAGTTTTATGCAGCTCTAGATGATACTATCCGTATTTACCTCTGGTTTTATTTGCTGTTCTGTAGTTCTGAGTTTTTGACGTGCAATTCATACGAAGTTTCGCCTTTCCGTCCCGGATATCTTGTGATGGCCACACTTTTTGCCTTTAGAGGAAATACTTGTCCCTTTTTGTGCCTAGTCACAATACTTGAAAGTGACTCATGACACACCGACAATTTCTGCTATTTTTACCCCAGAAGCTTCCGCCAGCTTCATGCCAGTTATGCTAACTTTCTGCATATCACTCAGTTCCGACATTTTGCAGGTTATTTCCGCAACAGCTGATTCTACATCGTCTGTACAGCTACTGCGGGATAGCTGATACTCGCATTTCGTAGTATTATATATACCTCTGCTCACCGAAAACGTCTGCCCTTGTGATTTGTGCATCGCAAGGCACTAGCCTATTTTAATAGGTGTTATCCCATTTTATAACCTACTACACATGCTTAATTAATATTGTTTGTTCGTAGACACTATACTAAGTATTATTTTTATCATTAGAATCTATTTAAGCAACTAAATATAAATTGTGCAATTTAATACTAGTTAAATTAATTTCCCATGATTATGCTTGGTAATAAAAAATTACAGAAATGTTACCAATGCATGCCTAAAAGAAATATGTCAAAACGTCGAATCCCGATTTTATCAAGTATTTATTAAGTATAAATGATATTATTTTCTACCATCAAATAACAGTATCCAAATACTCCCTTTTTAAAAATTTGTATCAAAAATAGATAGCTGATACAGTATTTTAAATCTGTATGTTTTCCTGAATAATTATATTTGAGAATATTTTTTGTATGACTTTATCATATCTTTTGCCCTAGACTTCATATATTTTACAGATAATTTCAATACAAAATAAAAAAACGACATGTAATTATGATCTAAAAGAAGAAGTTATACCTTACTACAAATCTGGATATTCTCAAGAATATTTTTAAATGATCTACCATTAACTTAATAATTTATTCCTGAGTAAAGAATATGTACTCAAATGAAAAGAAATCACAATGTTTTTTACCATAAAAGGAAAATAATGAGTTGCATATCCTTTCATGATGTTTTTCACCATAAAAAATATGTATAAACTTTTGAATTGGATAGCTTGTTGTATAATTTAATGGGGCTATTAATATTTTGGTATTTTTTAACATATTGGGCTATATTAGATAATTAAAAAAATTAGGTATAGAAGTGTCCTCTACTTTTTTTCTGTGTCAAACCCTGAAAATCGCTCATATTGTTCAAGGGAATAATTCTTAGAATGTTTTCTTGAATAGCAAAAAACGATATAAAAAATTGGCAAATAAGCTTTTCTAATATTATTCAAATAAAATGTAATAGATAAGGATAAAATGCTCTGGCATGGATGGATATTTTTGTCATTAAAATAACATTTTTTATAGCCTTTATAAAAATTCTATTAGTTGTATTTTCTATAAGTTTGTGAATATATTTCCTTTTACTTAACTTATATACTCGATTACTAGAAGTCCTTTGAATGTACAGGGTGATAATAATTAAAGTTGAACTTTCAAAAAGCTGTATGAGAGAAGCACTGGTCAGAATGATTTAAAATTTTGACCTGAATATACGCTATTAAAGAGGATAAGAAAACAAAATTCTAAATTTTAGCAATATATAGTCATAATATGCAAAATTATAAACGTGTCATACGCACCACACTTTGCATTTGTTATAAAATCGAATGTTGCCTGCCGTATCTCTCATATTGCATCTGGGAGGCCCATCACGACTGTCTCAATGAAGGATCGTGCACTACTTGTGAAGCTGTTTTACAAGAACGGTGGCTGTGCGGCTGCATCTTTGAAAAGCAAAATGTAGTCAAGGCGTTTCCCAGCAGGAACGCATTCAAAGTGACACGGAAGTTCACTAAAAGCATTTATATAGAATCCTGTTTCATCTTGCGCAGAGTGATTGAGAGAGTAAATTTAGTAGAAATATTGGACAATATTTAAAGTCAAGGAGAGAAGATCACGAGGTGATAATCATGATTGCTAAGTGACAAGGTCAAAATTACTTAGTTTCGCATTTGATGGATTATAGGATACAAAAAGTTTGTAATTTAAGTTTTCAAACTATACTTAAATCTTGTAGTAAAATTACTGTTATCCTATTTAAAAATAGTATCCCATTTTGAATATTTATATGAAAAATGTATTACCTTTTTATGATTTCCATCTTTAAAAACTTGTTTTAATATTGTGTATGTTGAAGCATTACCGCTGTATTGTTTGCATCTTTGCTCCATACATCAATGATTTGGTAAGAATTTTTTTATATGAAAAATTTGAAATCCTTAATTAAAATCATTATGTTGAGTATACGTGAGAATGCTTATCAGAAGCTAAGCTTAACACTATTAAAATATATGAAAACAATGTTTCTTTTGATCAACTTAAATAGCTCTGCTTAGCTAGATATTTTAGGGCTTTATATGCAACTTATGAGGAAATTCATTATATATATATATATATATATATATATATATATACTCTCTTTTATTTCCGTCGCACTTTCACTTTTTCAACATCGCACTTAATATAAATTTATTTATTGATCAACACCGGAACTGATATAAATTTATTTTTATTCGAGGGATCCATGTTACAATTTAATTCTTTATCATATTTCGTTTAATACTTCTTCTAGCACACTAAAAAATATCCGCGTTGGGATGGCCAAATTTCCATTCATTTATCCTTTTCCCCCGGACGACAAAGCATAAAAAAGTCGTTTTATGGGTTCTCACGTTAAGACTAGAAAAAAAAAAGTCCGGTTTTTACTATTCTTTTGCTTCCAAGCATTAATCTTGTTTATACAGTACATAATTTATCACTCCATCACATTTATTACTTTCTATGAATCACTTCCTCCCTTTTTATTTCCCATAATTCATTCATTTTCTGTCTTTCCTGAGCTGTACTTTAGTGATAAGTACGCACTGGTTTTTTTTTTTTTCCCAGATATCAGACTTGAGAATTTTAGTTTATAAAAGTGCATTTATTATATCTCATAGATTGTTCATTAAGATTTTTAGTAACGTTCATCTTTCTTCATTTACAAATTACGTTAGTTTAAAATGCTGTAATAATGCTATTTATGGTCTCGAGTAGCCTTGTGGTAGCGCGCCGGCTTTCCGTGCTGAAGTTGCTCGAATCGAATCCCGACACTCCCTATTCAATACATCTGTGTCTGGGTCCGATATGGGCACGTTGAAACCGTAGACCGGAAATTCCCTCTATGAGGTTAGTTGGAAGATACGATCCCCCACCCCCCTGATGTCGTCTCAGAGTGATCGCTCAAAATTGAGGTGGCAACTAGCTAAGATGGGCTCTGATCCTTGTGGTACTATATAAACCGGTGCCACACACATCTGCCCAAAGCCTATATGAACCTGGTCTGGAACTTTCGGTGAGCGGGCATTAGAAACAACAACAATACTAAGATCTTCTGGAGCGACCCTTGTTGGTCATTGGATTTTTGAGAGTATGCGGTATCATGGACCTAATCTAGCTCAACTGGGTGACAAAGATCAGCAACAACAACAAAAACACAACAATGCTTTTTGTTCATTTGAATCTGAAAGGAAGTTGTAAAAATATTCATCTTGCATGCAGGATTTTGGATTAACTTTCACAGGGCAACCTGCCAATAAGGAGAGACGCTTTACATTGAAAAGCTGACCCAAACATGTCTTTCTTTTATGTAATTTGTATTTTAAATAATATTGGCCTACAGCCTGCCTAATGAATATACAAATATTATATTTAAGTACTATGTTAGCCATATTGTAATGCACTTTACTTAGTTTTTACTCTATGCATGCATAACATACATGCTAATTTTATTATTTTTCTATCCCAATAACTTATTTAAGAAATATTCTGCTTAAAAAAACATACATTCAAGAAAAAAATGCAAAGATACATGAAACCCTTTACGAATGACGCATTACAAGCATTTATGAAGGCTTTATTGAATATTGACAAGTATTTAAGGCTTAATCGTAATGATCTTTTATTTTCAGTTGGTGTACTTACTTCTTCACAACTGAGACTTATTTTTTATAAAGTGCAAGTAAAAATTTTAAAAAAGCTACGTACATTCTAATTTTATATGTAGTGCAAATGACATTACTTATACTTATTTAATACTTTAACTTACATCACATTATTTCCTAAAACGACTTCAATCGGAAGGTAGAGGAAATATTACTTCCATGCAACAGCTTTTATTGAAGATCGATCGGAAATTAGTATGATAATGAAATTTTTCCCAATTTTGTGCTATTAAGTTGAAATTTCCTGAATGTTTTATAAAGTACTTTACATATGAGAGCCTTTTTATATTGACTGAACATATTTATAATAATTCAAATTACTCTGAATTATCATAGAAAAGAAATTTTTTATGTAAAAAATTTCACTAAACTGCACTTTTAAACGATATTGAAAAGACAAAAAAAAGTATAACATAAAATTTCAAACAAATAATTTCAACGAAGCAGTAAAATAATATATCTATTCTAAAAATATTTCTCTTCAAATAGCCTTTAATTAGCCTTAAAGATAATTATAAGTAAATAAGCAATTAAATAAAAAATTATTGTGTATTATTTTTATATAAGATGCGAAGTCATTTCATATACACAACTTTAAATAACTTTTATTATTATTTAAGACATGCGACTAAAAAACATAAAAATTAATAAAATATATATAATTATGGACGTTTCTACATTAGATGTGACCCCCCCCCCCCCAAAAAAAAAAACAAGCTTAATTTCAAATATATAAGGAACTCCTTTTCATTTAAATAATCAGTAACAACTCTCATCGAGTGCTTTTGACAGCTTAAATTCCACTTACACTTATATTTTAATTAACTGACCCGAAGAGCAACTTTAATATCTTGAAATAAATGTTCTAAACTTCCTCTAATTGATCCATCAAAGTCCTTTTATGTGCCGGCTGTTAATCCCAGATTGAACTTCATTTCATGGATTTGAACGAGACTGATCTGTAAACCATAGTGTCAGTAAAGTGAAAGCGTTATTGAATGAGGAGAAGCAATTTCCAAACAATTACGAAGTTGCCATATCTCAAGTTGTATCTCAGGACCCTATAGAAGGGGCATTTTGCGCTTTCTTATTTTACAGTAATAGTTTCATCTGCATGCATTACAAATTATGTATTTCTCCTTAAAAGTTTTTGGTTAATTATTCTAGGTATATCTAACACTTAACAAGCATACAAGCACATACGCGATAACATATACATATATATACATATATATATATATATATATATATATATATATATATATATATATATATATATATATATATACATATATTTCAAAAGTAGCACTCAATCTTCTCTAGACTAAGTCTCTAAGCGTTCCTCTTCGAGCTGTAACATAAATATCGCTTCCGTGGGAATTTTCCGTGTCCACATAACTAGTTATAAAACTCTCTGGGTTCGTTCTCTGGCGCTTACATGAAAATTCACTAATTGGCACCGGCATACAAAACTTTTAAAGTATATTGTCATGGAATTAATTAATACATTTCAATTTAATATCCACAGGAAAGCTTTACTGACTTTGATCTCTAACGGTAAAAAAAAAAAATGAAGATTTCACTAAAAAATTCAAAATAACTAATATATATGGAATTTGAGAAGTATCAAGTTTTATTTATTTCATAAATTATTTCATTATTTTGTACTATTTTAAATTTTAATTTCTCAAGTAAAAACAAGATTTCATAAACACAGATTGTAATTGTACAAACATCGCGAAGAGAAAAAAAAAAAACGAAACTGCTTGGCAGGACCCATGTGCAGTGTAAGGTTCAGTGGATTTTCCCAGTTCTGCCAAGTGTTGTTACACAAATAAAAGTCGACGGCGGCTTTCGAGGCATATACAAAAGCGTCATGACATTCAACTTTATATGCATGGATCACTCCGCCTTATGCAAACCTGTATTTATGTATATTAAAATGGATATTATTATCCAATAATTACATTCCTAAAAAAATAAATTAAATTTTAAAACAGAAAAATTTATCATAGATCCGTAATAGACCCCTGGATTACTATAGACCCTATTTAAACTTCCATGGACTCCCAAGGGTTCCACATAGACCCCGTTTGGAAACTCTGTTCTAGACTGTCAGACGTGTGATTATCCTTTTCACACGTGTAATTTCTTTTTCATATTTCTGTATATTTAAATATTTTAAGGTGACTGCCTACGGTCAGAGCCAATTTAAAAAAAAAAAAATTTAAAGGAATTTTTGGTTTTTATAGTAAAATAGCACTTAAAAATTTAAAAAAATGAACAAACAATTACCTGTAAATACCATACTGCTTTTATAAATTGGTCAATTTGCAGTAAATTGTCATAAAATTTAGCTAAAACGCTTATCACTCTGCACAAAATTCTAAAGCTACTGTTATAATTTCCTTCTCTCAGATGATACATACTCCAGTTATCTTCAAAATGACCTACAATCTGAGAGAAATTTTAAAATGCAAAAAAATTGTGCGGTCGGGGGACCCCAGTCAGGAACGAAGTTCCTTACGTTATTTTTTCAACTCTAAACGTGATTTAAAATGTAAATTTCTATTGATTATATATATATATATATATATATATACATACACACTGCGCTATTCCAAGAATGACTGGGAATAGAAACGGCCAGCGCTTGTGCGGGGATTTGAACCAGGGATCTCTCGCTCCGTAGTACGATGCGATAACCATTCAGCCACAGTGTCCTTAAGAAAAAGCTCTTATGAAGGGGGCATAACGCTTTTTTTTGTACGTGACTATTCCTGCCAGTTCACTCTACTGTAAGCCGCGTAAAAGAACTTCGTTCCAATAATACAGAAAATTTTATGTTCCAATATGAAAATTTTCCCCGATTCGTCATTCCTTATAAAAACAACCCCAAATAAAAAAACTATTTATTATAATCAATTATTGTACGTCATTTTATTAACAATAGCATGTAAAACATTTTCTGAAAATTTTATCAAATTATATGCATTATTATGTGAGATATCATGAGAACCGTAGAGATTTGTGTTAAAAAACATAATTCTGAGAAAAACGCATTTAAAGTTGTTTGTCACTTCAATTTTGTAGCAGACGATGTTTATTAAAATAGCTATAACTCTGCTTCTAATTGATGTAGAATGAAAATCAAAACGGTTTTGAAAAGACAAAACACGGAATTACACGATTCTTGCAAAAATATAAAATTGTTCAAAATAGTCAAAAAATGGCATTTTCAACGTAGGCAGTCACCTTGAACACCAAAGCTTTCAAATATCTCGAAATTCCTACGTTCCCTGTAGTCTAAATGCTCTATAAAAATGTATCCGAAATATTTCCCATTCACTCATAAACTGTGTAAAATCCCAACTTTAAAGAAGAAATATTGCCGTAAATATATATGAAACCGAAATCACCGAATCAAAAATCTGCCAACCGCGGTCTCAACCACCTTAGTAATGACTACGGGAAGAAAAGCGTGAGGGGGAAATAAGTATCGATTGGCCACAAGGCGCGCTCTTGGGCTGTTGCCAGATCGCAACTTCCATTTTTCAAGCCTCTGACAGCTTATGTCGAAACTCTTAGTTATTTTATGTTTTGTACAAGTCAAAAAATGTTGTTAATTTATTTAAGTTAACTCGCTCCAGACAGTAATATTCACTGAAATAGCAAATGAGAGAGTCATCTTCGGAAAATTAAAAGTTTCTTAGACGTAAGAAAGTCGTGAGGAATTCAGCTGAGGAATGCGCGCTATTTACTCGGACGTATTAAATGATTACATCGTATGCAGTGAAAAATGATTCAAGATGATTGTAATTAAGAAATTTTAAATCAAATCAAGATCCGTTTAATTAAATCATTTTTTCAGGTACTTAATTTTGTAACTCCGTATTTAATTCCCAAATGTGTGCATTTTTCGGTTTCGTAGGAAAATGACTTTTTTTTTCTTCTGGGAAATAAATTGATAGGCAACGAGTTTTAGGATACAATCTCTGTTGATTAGCACTTGATTAATGTTGTTATAAGACACGATGTAAATAATTAATCTGAAAGTGTAACTATGAAATATATTAAAGTGTTATTTAATTATAAGATTGATATTAATATATATGAAAATAATAATGAACATTTAAGACTTTCAAGCGAATTTTCTACTGCTACACAAATGGAATTGATTCAGAGTTTTTTAAAATTATTGAAATTTTATATTTCCTTTAAAACCTTGTAATAAGTATCTTTTCCGTTTATTAAATTAGCCGAAATCTAAATGTATAGTAATTGCTTCGGTCAAGTAATTTATTTCTATATGTTATTTAAAGACATACGTTTTGAACTAACCTTATCATTTTGAAATATAAATTATTTGTCCTAACGAATAACGTGAATAAGAAATCTAAAATTTTCAATTTGTTAGACTCACAAGTATGGGGACATTTTGTTATCTTGGTGTGAAAATAAATTACAACAGTTTAACATAATTTACATTACATTTTTTTTCTTTGAAAAGTGGCTGTGAAAAAAGTCCAAACGCTTCAACAATACGCTATACCTTAATAACGTTATACCTTATTAACAGAATACGCTATACCGCAATAACAGAAACCCAAGCGAGAAAGTCAAATTAATCGGTGCCAGTTTATGGCCGAATGGCTAGGGCGCTGGCATTCATTTCAGATCCTGTGGGTTCGAGTCCAATTGCTGGTATGGATGTCTGTAGCCGTTCGGAATCGGCTTTAAAATGTAAGTCCCGGTCTAATTAACCTTTGTGTAGAAAAAGTTCGCCGTAGCGATCCAAACCAAACCAAAATAATAATCTACTCTTCTAGCCTCCGGGATTTTCACTAAAGTAATTTTGATATATTCTGAAACCAAACTCCCTGCAAAAATATTCTTCTGGGAAGCAACAAGTCTGCGTCACACCAGCACGCTAACAAAGGCTATAATAATATTCATTATTTTCACTACAGCGATTTCCTTGCTGTAGTTAGAAATTGACTGACATTTAACAAGTCAACATTTTGAATACAATAACATTTAAACCTCATTTCTCGTTCTTAAAAGATTTTGAAAGAGTACAGGTTAGGAAAAAAACAATCATACACCACCTAAAGGAGTGATTTCCAACCCATAGAAGTCTGCGGACCACTAAGCCAGAAACTGAACCATGTGCGGACCACCACCATACCCACCGACATGAGGGGGGACCTTCGGGGAGGGGGGTGTATTGGGGTATAGAATATCGCTCAGGCAAATGGGATACAGGTTTAACTTATTCACATTCTAACGTATCATATTCTAGTAATAAAATAACTATGTTAAACTTTTAAGAAATTTTAATTCTACACCTGATAGTCATCGGATATATTCGGTCCATCTAGTTCAGCGAACATAGCTTTGAAAAATCCCCATTGATTTGGCAACTTTTTTTTATATGTGGTGCCGGATCTCTCCCGAGGCTCTCGCGGGCCACCTGTTGGGAATCACTGACCTAAAGGTTATGAGCCCCTCTACAAACTCCTTACTAATTCCTTAAATAATTGATTTGGTAAGAGAAACGTTTTGTTTTAAGCAATTAAACATATAACTTAAATAATAAACCCAATGCATGTCTACTCTATTTTGCGCATATATAAAGGGTGAATGAATAAAAATATAACTGGCCTCTTGACAATGCAATACTTCTAACCAGAACTGCACCCACATTGATTAACATTTACTAATTCTCTAGCATCTCGAACTGTCTTTCGGTAGATATTTAGTACCTCTAACAGCACTAGTCCGTAAGCCTTCATATTGCAAGTGTGTCTAATCCACGTGTCATGAACACTTTTGCACATTTCTACGCTGTAAACTTCTGAAAAGTCGAGATCTCGCCTGCAAGCGGTGCGGGGATTTCTTTCCTAGACTTCCTCGTAAATATAAATTGTACCGTGACAACGTCATCGAATTTAAATTTCCATATATCAGATCACATCTTATCCCGTCGGATGTATGAGGGAGTAGAAGTTCTACTAAACCAAAGAAATGGATACAAAAATATTTTTACCATTTTAAATGTCAATGATGTTTTTAAAGGTGATATCAAATTTAAATAAAAGTTATATTTTCTTAAAAGGAATGTTGCGGTTTAATTATTTAAGTCTAAGAAAGCTACATGTACTCAAAGCACCGTTAATATATGTTTATGACAATCGACCAGTTTCCCCCAAAACAGCATACTCGCTGAACAGTGGATTTGTTTTGGGGTCTATGCAAAAGCGAATGGATTATATCGTGTGTATTTAGATGTGATATCGTGTGTATTTAGATAACTGGTCAAACAGAAATGTATCAAAAGTTAAGCACGCAATATGATATTGTCGTCGAGTTGTTCAAAAGTTAAATTAACGGATAACGTAAAACAGAGACAGTATCCAGCCAATCGTAAAGGGTTAGAGGTTGCTGTTCCTAAAGTCTCCTGTCTTAATAAATTCTAATAAAGTTCCCTGAAACGCATTGCAATAGAGATCACATTAAAAAAAACAAAGTAACTGAAATTCCTTATCATGAAACCAGGATAATCTTTTTCTTATATTATTCCGTTTTTAATGCTATTACTTTCGAATCTCGGAGGAAGAGTAGAAGGAAACAGAAGTTATACGAAACCATAAGAAAAGATGCGCGTAGTGTATTTTTCATTTTTACGGTCAAATGTTGCTTACAATGTGTCAGATTCAAACATTAATTTGTCATTTATTTGAAAAAAAATATGATATTGGATAATAATATAAAAACAAGCAGCATATACGAAACACACTGTTATCATATTATCATAAGTACTAACCTTTTCAATAAAAAAAAAATTCCCCTTAACAGAAGACGTTGTGCATGGCATGTGCAATATTGAGTGGATTAGTGTTTATTTATGTATCCGGCCAAACTGAAGAGTAGGGGTAAAAGTTAAATTTACGAATAGCGTAAATCAGAGACAGTATCAAGCCAATCGCATAAAGATAGAGTATGATGTTTTAGAAACTAAAGTAGTAAAACGTTCCTTGTTCGTAAAACATTGATTAAATTTTCATTACTTCATCACGTTTTTACTGTTATTACTTCGGAGGCTCGAAGCCTAAGGTAACTTCATATTCCGATACTTAAAGACACAAGAAGTATGGCAAAGTTTGATAGCAGTTTTGTAGATTTTTCTTTAGGCTTTAAGATCTATAAACGGAGTGGTTTTATGTACACACACAAAGCGAAAGCTATCACAGTAAAATTGGGAAAGTCTGATAACTCAGCTTGCTCATCAAAAAGATCCTGAACTGTATCGTAAATATTTGGTTTTGCATTTTATTTTCTCCTTCAAGAACGTCTCTGTGACTGCATTTGACGAATAAATAGATTTAGGAAACAAGCATTTTACCTGAATAAAAATATGACTGCAGCAATATTAAGCTCCAAGGATATATCTTATAGATTTTACACGGTATGTGAAGATAAATAACGCATAATTTGGCTATATTAAACAGTAAAAGCATATATTAGACGATACGATCCTAAATTTACTTATTGTAAAATAAGGTGAAGTAAATTTCAATATAAATAATTCGTGTGAATTGCCCAATGATAACAAAAAACATTACAATAATTTAAATGAAATCGTCTATATCTATCAAAATTAAGTCATTAGAAAATTAATCAGAAATTGAATTTTGAGATGAAGAAATTGAAGGACAATAAAACTCGTAATATTGATAATATATTTCACTGCAAACTAATCCTCGAATAGGCATTGAGTAGCTCTTGGCCCTGCTGGGGCATTAAACTCACTCTCGACCAGATTATATATGCCTTTGTGATTAGTCACCTGCGAAAATTCCATTTAATACTCAGGTTTGATACAGATTTACATTAGCTGTAAAGTCTGTCTCAACCTTCAAAATCCTTCTCAATCTTCAAATTTGTTGTTCCCGGTGTGCACAACTGAAATCACTGACACCTTTATCGATGATCCTGTAGTTCGTGGACCTCATAATAGAGTCTAAATAGAAGTCGATTGTTAAAGTTCTATTACTTTTAGAACTGCAAGCGTAGAATTTTTGTTATCAATGTTAAAATGGAAAGCGATTATACAACGTGATTACGTAATCAAAGATGAACCTTCAAAATGCTGTAAAAAATAGAACCAGTCGCCAGAATGACCGGAAATTTGTATATACGCGAGGTACTGGGAGAGAGTATGGCACAAGAAAAAGAAAGTTCAAAATTTCAGCAATAGATGGCTCTTTATTCGTAGTAACGTAAATGAGTTCAGCTGCCACTGATACTTGAATCCCAATGCGACGGCTATTGTTTGAGTTGCAGGTTAAACCAACTGTAATGTTCAATGTACATGACTGCATTTTTACTGAAAAAATTATTTCCAAGTCATTCATCAGTTGAGGCACTCTATGTGGAAAGCCTGTCTACATCGACAAGTTGCTTCCACATCGGATGGGAAAAATCGGTTTTTAATTGTCGCGAGACTTGCTCAAGAAATGTTCAGAATACTGTCCACCTTTTTTTGCCACAAGTTGAAACCGAGAAACAGCATGTTCCACAACAGATCGGAGTGTATCAGTGGGGACGTTTGTGAATGTGCTGCGCAATGCGTGTATTCATTTCATCTAGGTTTGCAATCTGTCCAGTGAATGCAAGATTTTTCAGGTAACCCCACATCCAGAAATCAGATGGATTAAGATCATGTGATCTTGGCAGCCAGGCTGTTGGAAAATGACGACTGATAATTCTATCATTTCTGAAATGCTTGTTGAGCAGCTGCTTCACTGGACTTACAATGTGTGGAGGAGCACCATCTTGTATAAAAATTATACTACCCACACATGCACGCTGTTGAAGTGCTGGAATAACGTTATTGCACTAAACAGTCTCATAGCTTTCACCATTGACGGTACAGGTAACAGAACCAGCAGTACCTATCTCCTCGAAAAAGAATGGCCCTACGATAAACGATGCCGAAAACCCGCACCACACAGTTACCTTTCCAGAATGAAGATGTAATAATTAATTTCCGGATGGATTTTCCATGGCTATCCATTCTCCACTTCGAGCAAGGAATTCCAGAGCGAAGGTTTTTCGATCTAGTAAGTCGGCAGGAATCAACTCCTGAACATGGGTAATTTGGAATGGATAGCAATGCAGGATGTTTCGTAAAATTTTATGCACCGAGTTCACAGGCATATCTAACAATCGGGCCGTATCCCGGGCACTGCAGGTTCCCATACCACTTCTCGTCTCTTCCTGCAATGCTGTAGCCACATCTACTGACGCGCGTCGAAGCAATTGCCCTCTGTCTCTGAAATAAAAACATACACCGCATTTTATACATACATCCCATTATCTGTGATGAGGAGTAAATTTCAACGGATGTTGTAGCTTAATACTTAATCCACTTAATTTTGAGCCCAGACACTTAAAATCAAATACAAAACTGACTGTTCCGATCACAGAGTACCACCCGTTCTGCATTATAGCAATATGAGTTCATTAATCACTGCTCTTACTTTCAGATGAGAGAACATGCTTTCCAGAATTCTTTATGCTTAGATTTCTTTTATAGAGTTCGGATATGAATCTTACCTAACATCTCTGGAATCATGCAATGGTATTCTACGCCTCAATTAAGTACTACTACTATTTTATCAATCGATCTCTTATTCGGCAATTCTGAAATTGCTGAAGATATTCATTCAATTACTTTTTTTATTCATACAACATGAGTAGCGGACATTACATTTTGAAAATTGTACAACTAGATAGAACGTGCTTTATTTAGCCTTTAAGGATACAAGGGACCTTTAAACTCGTTTTATTTTTGATTTTTCAATATTTTACACTTGTATACAAAATTAGCTGAAACCCGCACTTAGCTACGGAGTACATTCAAATTAAATACAACGGTCAATGTATGCAATTAATGCCATATATATATATATATATATATATATATATATATATATATATATATATATATATATATATATATATATATATATATATATATTATATATATATATTTATAATAAGTACGATGATCAATGTATACAGTTGATGTAAAAAAAAACGAATACATATATATATATATATATATATATATATATATATATATATATATATAAAATTCGTAAGGGATATTTTTATAGACAAAATAATGTAAAAGAAAATATTCAAATTAAATCTAATAGAACATACTAAAGAATAACAGTATAGTCAATATAGTACAGTTTGAGGATCATATCTTTTGCTGTATTTAAATATTCTTTTGGATAATGTCCAATCGTCTGCCACATTAGCGAGAAAAAAAAATTTTTGTCTATTTTGTTGTTATGTCCATAACGATAAATTTATTCAAAGTACCAGAAAAAGAAATCATGTAATCGGCATTTAATAAATAAAATTCTAAAAATAAATCTTTAAAAATTCACCAAAAATCAGAAAACGGGGTTAAAGATTCGAAAAATATTTCATTTTCAAGAATTTTTAATGAATTTTCTCGTGATATAAATTTTATAACCCTCAAATTATTATTTTAAATGCAAACTTGAAAAAAGTTACTAAAACAGCTTAAAAATTTAATTTAAAAAAATCTAAGAAGAATTTTTAAAAAATCTTTCTTAGTGCACCCCTACACTATAAGAAAAATCGCCATGCAAAATTTCAGCCCTTGAGGTCCAGCGGTTTGATCAGTGCGTTGTATGTCAGTCAGTCAATCAGTCAGTCAGTGAGTAAGTCAGTCAGTTACGGATCTGTTTTATATGTATAGATGAGAATAGTTATTCTTTCCATTCTAATAATGGAAACACTAATAATATGATTGAAAAATAAGTATTTTGTGGAAGAATAAGACTTGTTTATAAAAAAAAATCTTCAAAAATGCTAGAATTTTTCAAAATGCTCCTTGCGCATTAGTTTTCTTCTGATTTCTTCCAAATTTCTCAGGATTGTTAATTGAAATGTTTTCCACGAACCTGTTCATCTTTATTTGAAATCACAAATATTTTTCAAATTTATAGACCATGAAATAAAGCGAAAACATAAAGAAAACAAAAGGCAACTATAAAAATAATTTTTCATGGTTTTAGAGTCCTACAAAAAATCCATCCAACAATTATGTTTATATATGCACAGTAAACTTATATTAAAAAAATTAAGGTTTTTAAATGAGTTGAAATGTACATGGAGCATTTTGAAAAATCCTAGAAAATTTTCAAAAACATTTTGAAAACTAGTCTATGTTCTGCCAAAAAATCTTTATTTTGAATTCTAAGGGTCATCAATGTAGTAAATATGAGTACAATTTTTTCTATTTTAGGATATAAATTATAAAACTATAAAGAGCAGGTTTTGTGAAGGCAGCTTTGTACTAACCCTGTTGGATTCGCTCACCTCCATGCTAACCTATGGTTAATATTTGTCCTCTATTTACAGCTACATAAATGCTGATAGTAAAATAAAAATGGTATTTTCAGATATCCTGAACTTCACTGCACCATGCAAAATGATTCATTTCAAGCATTTCGTCCACCAAAGGTTGCTGTGTACTAACCCTGTTGGACTCGCTCACATAACTGTTAACCTGTGGAGAAAATTTGTATACTATTTAGAGCTACATAAATGCGATTATTAGGGATACGTAATTTTCGTATTTACGAAATAGAAGCGAATAAATGCTAAATTTGCCGATATGAGCGAATAAATGTGGAAATTATTTTTTTACTACTTTTAGGCCAAAATTCTGTGATAGATGACATCTTAAGCGAAACTAGGTAATAATAGTAATAATTTATTAGCATAATTGATTATCTAAGACAATCCACGGTCTTTAACTGAGAAATAGATCTCACTCTCGATATTTGCTTATTACTTATTGCTAAAGACTTAAGGAAGAGAATGTTGAGACTACTACAATATTATCTTTCAATTAAGAATATTTTGATACTTAACCTAACCAAGTAAGTAAAATAGTGATTTTTTTCTAAATAAATGCAAAATATTTTAATTTATGTATTTTTTGTGAATAAATGCGAAATTTTATATATTGTAACTATTTTTGCGAAATTTTGATATTTTTTAATGCAAAATTTACGTACCCCTACTGATAATCCAATAAAATTGGTTATTTTCAGATATCCTGGACTTTTTTGCACCTTGCAACAGGATTCATTTTATAAAGTTCGCCCACCGAAGGAATTTGGGAGCGTTTAAAATACGTTACACCAGAGTTTTTACCCGGATAATTTAAATTTTAAAATGTTATTTGTATTTCTTTTAAAAAACGGAAAAAGCCAAGGTGTAAAATTTCTCTTTCTAATATGGAGTACAATTTAAAAAAATATATATTTAAATCCAAGTTGGCAATCCTTGGACACATTTATCTTCATTAGTTAGCATTGAGGTGAGCGAATCCAATAGGGTTAGTACACAGAAGCCTAATAGTATAGTAAAATGTATTCTTTTGTAGCAAAAATTTCTCTTTGTGATGAAAATATTTTTGGTCATTGTTGACGCAAGAGAGTTAGCTGCCCCCTTGCGGATTGTTACGGAAACAGCAGATACCTTTTGGATTTGGTAATAGAACGGCCTAGATAAAAACAGACCCTTATTTAGAAAGCCACAATTTAATATTAACCTTTCCCTTACGGGGGGGGGGGGGGGCTAGCCTGTATTCCAAGAATACGAGCCCAAGAATGAATATCTATATATATATATATATATATATATATATATATATATATATATATATATATATATATATATTCATAATATCTCGTTACTTATAGCTATTATTATTAAAATCTTCACTTAATTATTCTACGTATAATTGTTGTTGTTTTAATAAAACTATTCAAAGACAAGAGGATGATCGTCCGTCAAAATTTTCAAGATTAATTACTTTTGTAACAAGAATAGAACAGTTGTGTTACCGCTAAAATTAATTCTAACGTTGTTTTATTAATCATTGAAATGGAAAATAAATCATATTTCTTCAATATTAATTTGAATATTAAAGATAATAATCCCTTTATTTTCTGAACCTTTCAAAAATTTTTTTTTCCAAGCGAAGTAATTTTAAAATTTCTTCTAGTCCACTAATCATTTTTTTTAATATCAAAATCAGATACGTAGAATCTCAATTATTTTATCACATTACATATCGCGTGAAAATGACACATGCCAAACTTAAATAAAAATGGGCAAAAAAGCACTACGATAAAAAAAAAGTATTCCTTGTGTTTGTCTTCCCGGAAAAGAAATAATGAGCCATGAAAATTGAATACTTAACAACTTAAAAACACAATAGATTACTTTCAAGAGCATTCTCGCCACACGGAAGATAGAAGAAAGGTGGATAGTTCAAAAACTAATAAAATGAATGTGGTGAAAAGCAGGAAGATAACAGAAGTCATGGAAGCCATGAAAGTGATGAGGTGTTAAAATTCTGACTACATTTAATAGGATTTATGCTTGGAAAAGAAATAGGATAAGAGTGTTATCTCATTTCCCGAATAATTTATATGGGAAAAGCCGTAAACTTTCAGTTTCTGGATACTAAATTGAATTAAAAGGGTTGTTCTTTATGAATGAATTTAGAGTGGGAAAGGTATCGGAGGAATTTTATTTCATCTGTTTTAGTGCTGCAAAAATATTTTATAAGAATATGAAAGGAAGATATGTTTAAGGAAAAATGAAACAATTTGTAAAATATTTTACTGGTGTCTGCTTATTTCTATTAATCAGAATTAAACTTGATTGTATTGATTTTATAATTAATTAAATTCTATATATTTAATAGGAATTATGTTTGGAAAAATATAGGATAACAGTGTTATCTAATTTCCCGAATAATTTATATGGGAAAAGCCATAAACCTTCAGTTTGTGGATATTAAATTGAATCTAAAGGGTTGTTCTTTATGAATGAATTTAGAGTGGGAAAGATATAGAATAAATTTTATTTCATCTGTTTTAGTGCTGCTAAAATATTTTATAAGAATATCAAAGAAAGATATGTTTAATGAAAAATGACACAATTTTAAAAAATATTTAACTGGTGTCTACTTATTTAAATTAATTAGAACTAAACTTTATTGTATTGATTTCATAATTAATAAAATTCTATATACTTAATCCTTCAGCGGCGCGCCAATTTTTGGAACACCAACAGACACGCGTGGCACAAAGTGGAACGTAATTTTCAATCTTGATTATTCCTTTTGTAATAAACTTTTCTTTTCAAATTGAAATAATAATTCTGCTTTTTATGACAAGTTATAAAATGTTGAAAGTGAGATATATTTTTAATTAAAGGTCGAAGATTGCAGATACAATTGCCTTATTTCAAAACTGTCCGGTTTATTGGATCTAAGACAACTTGCGAATGGATTCCTATTATGTCCAAAAACCTAAAAAACAATGAAATTGTCCATCTTCGTGATATGCGGGATACCGTGTAATAGCTGCATATATGATCGACTACATCAACTCCTGCTTTTGTCGTATTGTAATCCAGTATGATCGATGGTTTACCACGGTTAAATCACGACTAACAATGAATGGATAGGAATACAAGGGTTAGAAAATCAGACCTGCGTTAGAAAGGGTGCAGCTATAAATAGAAACTGTTTAGAACATTCAAACCTTACATGTAAAAACAAACCATTAAAAATTACGAAAATGCTGCACTTTGTACACAGGTGCTCCCGCTGAAGGGTTAAAAAGGGATGAAATTTATGTTGATTATATTGCTATACTTATGATTTAGCTGTATAACGTCTTTTCTGCGAGCTTATACGTTATAAAAATATAGTGTTATACAATGATCGATATGCGATATTATTTTTCGTTATTTACGTGGCATCGAAGGGTTGCATTCTAAACATTTATTTTTATTTAAAAAAATATATCCTTCAATATGTCGACAACATATTTCTTTTGATGACGTAACAATTACATTTGTATTTATACTGTAATGTTCATGAAATATATCTATTCAACTGATGCTCTAGAAAATAAAATAAAAGATTTTTTGTCATCTAACGAAAATAGTCAAATTTTTAGACTATCCTGCTCATATCTAATAGTTCCAATCCGATTGTTCAGTAACAGATATTTATTCTGTTAAAGTCAGATACGATTTATAATGAAACTTCATGAAGAGCATATGTAGCACACAAATTGGCTTAATGGCAGAAGTACTTGAATATTATTCAACTTCGTCCTTTGGCAGAATATGACATTATTAATATGTTGGATTGCTATGAATGAAAGTGCCAAACATTTTTTTTCTTCTTTTATTGGGGGTGGGGGGGAGATGGGTTCTTGCAGCATCTAGTGAAAGATCAGGCAATTCTTTTCTCGGCTTAAAAGGTGACGTCGTTTCATCCAATATCTGACTGTCGTGTATGGTTATAAATACATGACCTGTCACTTATGCTGCAACTGAAAATCAATACAGGATTACCGCTGAATGAATTGGGCTTATATATTTAATATGAAAATTGTGAAAATATATTCAAAATTTTGATTTTATAACAATGTAACAGTATGATCGGAGTTTTAAAAAAATAATTTGGCTAGGCCTTGTTCTGAAACAATGTCTATTAACAGCATATGCGTAGCGTCGGTGGGGCACGGGGTTGTGTGTCCTTCCCCCCCCCCCCACATAAATTAAAACGTTAATAGAAGTTTAGTTAAAATCGGAAATTTGTAAAATACTTTCAAGAAAGTTGTTTTTTCCCCGCTTTATCAAACTGTAAAACTGAAGATTCCGATGACGTTTTTAGCCTTAAAATAGTTTTTAACAATGATATGATCCATACCAAAAATACGATACTATATTTTTTTCTCATTTTATTTATATTTTATTTTCTTATTGTATAACTTTTGAATAGTACTCAAATATCAATTATTTTGCTATTGGATTTCAAAAAAATCCATATTGTAAGGACCGTCCGGCAGTTAATGCGCTGAGGAGGACAGAATTCAATTCGTGTCCCCCCCCCTCCCCCCCAAAAAAAAATTAGAAGCACGCTACGCCTATGGTTAACAGTCACCTTTTAGTACAATAAGACATAAATGAAGAATCTTTCTCTGAAACAGAAAAAATAAAATGATGTACATTAAGAAGAAAATTTTAAGGATTTTTGAAAATATTTTTTAATATTAAATAACAAAAATCATACTTAAAATCCCTCACTGAAATTTTTAAAAAAAATGTGCAACTGTTGAGACTTTTTTGTCTCTGTGGAAATAACGCTTACTAAAATCATTGACAATTCATTTCTTGACAGGCACTCAACGTTGAATAAATTGTTATTCAAAGAAATACGTGTGTGATCAACATCCTGAAATAACGGTTTCGATTCATCAACGATTTGAAAAAAGAAAAAAAGAAAGTTGCTTAAATGTTTAAAAGCATTTTTGTTCTTCTTTAGATAATCTGAAATAAAGGAATTTGAGTACATAATAGGAGTCAGGAATGACTCGACAGTCATGTGTTGTAAGAATTCACATTATATTTTTGATTGGATGCATTAAATATACAAAAGCAAGTGTCTTAAAATTTTATCTGAGTGTCGGTAATTTTGAGACGAATAAAAATTTAAGACATCTAGCTGTAACTGGAAATAATGTACTTCGTGTAAAATTATTCGAAACCGCTTACGAATACATAATTATTGATGGCAACATTTTGGTACTCATAAATTCAAAATGTATTTGGGAATAAATGAATCACAAAGCTTCGTTCTAGTAATAAAATACTCGCTCTTGTAATCTATTTAAAATGCTATCTGAAAACGTTTTTAGTCAAATGTTAAGGGTTTTAGTCTTAAATTATAATTACTCCTTTAAATTTTATTGTTAAATTCACATTTAGTTCTCCATTTTATTTTTAAAAAAAGTCCTTCAAATCAGTTGAATCAACTTTTTATGTATTTAACAATTTAGGAATTATAAATATTTCAATAACTCATAAAACAATGTTGATAATGAAATTGTATATATTAAATCGAAAGACTTTTTAATGCTAAACATGCAGTTCTTCTTCCATTAAAAACTTGTTTATACTTAGAATTTTAACCATAGATATATTTCTTTTTATATATGTTTAAATGAACAAATAGCTTTTATTAATGGAAAACACTCGTCTGAATTTGTTGCTTGTTTAAAATTTTCCATGTGTTATAAATTCAAACAAATCCTTTAAATTTTAAAGGTATTTTATTATTTATGACTATATTTCTAAATTTCCGGAAAGCTTTGAGATATTTTAGATACATTTTAATTTAATTTTCAAGCATAAGTTTCTTTGTGAATTGAAAAATAAAAACTCTTTCCACTCCTTAACGAAAGATTAAGTTGCAACAAGTATGTCTGCAAAGCATAGAACCCCTTGCTGTTGCAGCTTGAAAATTCAGTTAAGGATGTTCTAATTCTAGATGCTTTGAAGTGTCTATATATATATATATATATATATATATATATATATATATATATATATATATATATATATATATATATTTCTACCGTAGGGGAACTTGGCGTAGGAGTTTCGTCTTTTGTTATTCACCGCTAAGTATTGCTGGCCACTTTATTATGGGAGCACCATTTAGGTGAACCAGCATTGCTCCCTATGAGGGGACAACACGGTAACGACGAAGCCTTATTCGGGATTTGAATTTAAGCCGACTGCTTGGAAGCTCACGACGCTAACCACTACACCATATGGGCAGCCAAGAAGATGAATATTGCTGTGTGAAAGCTGATACACCATGTGGGCAACCAAGAAGATAAATATTGCTCAGTGGAAGCTGATGCACCATGTGGACAACCATGAAGATAGATATTGCTGAGTGAAAGCTAATACACCATGTGGGCAACCAAGAGGATAAATATTTCTGAGTGAAAGTTGATACATCATATGGACAACCAAGAAGATAAATATTGCTGGGGGAAAGCTGATATACCATGTGGGCAACCAAGAAGATAAATATTGCTGAGTGAAAGCTGATGTTTTTATACGAAGTGTAACTATATCAAGAAATTTGAATCCTGCATAAAACTTGCAGTGTCTCACAATCTTCTTGTGCTACAGAGTGTCTGAGAATAAGATTTCAACCAAGAGGAAATTAAAATAAAAGGAGAAAATTCAAGCTGAAGATGCACGAGAGTACTAGCGACCAAATAATGCTATTATAACTAACTACGAGAGCACGCAAACGAAATACGCCATTGGATCTTACTAGCAGTATTCCAGGAAACGACTGAGTGTTCATTAACATGTCGGCTACACCTGATTACATAATCAGGATAACACAGCAGAAAAACACAGTTTGCATAAATTTACATCATATCCGCGCCTGTCTGTGAGACGATATTCCTATAACGAACCTGTTACTCCAGTGCACGGATTGCTGTATTTGATTCAATAAAGAACTATAATATTTTACGTAACGAACGAATGTGTATTTATTGAGTTATTTTTACTAAGAAGAGATATATACATCTTCAGCACGGAGGTGGTAGGATACTGGACACTGGCAGATCACTTAAGGCGACAATGGACCATGAAATACTTTTTATTTATTTATGAACCAATTGATATGAAATTTTGTATACTTATACAGTGTTGTTTAGAGATGGAAATTCTAAATTTAAAAAAAAATCAGAATGCAATTAAGATATTAATTAAAACCAGTTTATTAATTTCTCTATTTAAAAATGTTCCATGCGCATAAATTTTTGTCTTAGATATCTAATTTTCTCTCTTAAGCTAGCTTTATATAGTTATAATAAAAGTTAGTAGCAATATTTGATTTACAGTCATATTTATAAAACTAGAAAAGAAATTGATAAAAATACGTCATTTTATGCTAAATTTTATCAAAAAAAAATTTTATTGCAAACATTTTACGTTGTTTTAAAATAGTATAATGAATTTATTACTAAGCTTTATTATAACATATAAATAATCATTTTGTTAAATTTTATGAAAATTCAAGAAAAAATATGACGCATGGAACATTTTGAACTTACCGAAACGACATGAAAACTTGTTTTGACAAAATGGCATTTAAAGTTTAATTTGACTAACATTTCCATTGTTTACATTTGAAAAAAAATACTTATAACTCGGTTAATAATGATCGGATCAACATACTTTTTCTTTAATTTAAAGCTGATGAGTTGCAGAATCATTTTCTGAAAGAAAAAGAATCATTTCGGGGACATATTTTTGTCAATCTGAAGGTCCGTTGTCGCATTAATTTGTATCAAGAAAATAAACTAACACGCCGTGCATTCACAGATCTAGTCTTAACCTGTACATGTCTTTACTTTGGGGTGCACAGGCCCAAATTCCTGTTTGGGAATTTCAATATACAGAGACTACTAGACTAGTAGATGAGAATACGGTGTAGCGTACTGGAAATATGTTCTTATTTTCCCAAGCCCCCACAAGTGCTTGAAACACAGCTGCGTGTTTTCTAAGGAAAGTGTTGCTCGTTTCCACCAGTTCGGAACACGTGGGGGGATTAAAAAACGTTTTCCCACAGATGCAGCCAGTAAAGCTGTCGTCCTAACGATTCTGGAATGCAATAAAGTTACGAAGGAACTGTCACCAACGTTTGCCGTCCCTCTGTCTGGGAGAGAGTCGCTGGGTAGAACGCGCCCTGTGTGGACGTGTGTGTTTTCGGCTCTGTACGTTGAAAATCTACACGGGATTTTAATTGAATATGTTGCACTGTTTAAATGTTAATTCTTTTTGTAAATAAATTTCCTTGTTAAGTTTTTGTTTTTAAAAATTGGCTTCGCATGTTATTTAGGACTCTGTCTTTCTTGTTATGGATCCCATAGTCGTAATTTTTAGCAACGCCTCAGAGAGTTTATCAGCCTTGTCGTGACGCCACAGCTTACCCTTAATTGGTGATCAGCGGTCGGATACGTTATCCGTTTTGAAAGCAGAGTTCGGCATGCCAATTTGCAACTCTCTCTTGTTTCCCGGGGACTGTTCAGAGGAAACCCCCCCCCCTTTTTCGAAGGAGTGATGTTTGAAGAATATCAGTGCTCCGCGAAAGTTAAGAGGTCATCGACCCAGTTTCGCAGTGGGGGAATCGTGATAGTACCTCTGTGCTCCTGTGGGTTTTCATGGTGCGGTCAAGAAGAGGGTGTTTTCAGTGGTCTCTGACCCGTGTTTTCCCCGGCGCAGTGAAATTGAGTGTTTCGCCGTCTGATGCAGAGTTTCGTGTTCTGCGTATATTGTGTTGTGGTCAAGATCTTCTGGAAGTGAATGTGTCAACAGTGTGAGCTGTGTTCGGAGATGACTCTTCTGCTGTTGCCTGCAAAAAGGGGTGAGTACTGCTTTAGATACTCAAAGTTGCATTTTTTTTGGATAGGTATTTTTCGGAAATAATTTTAAGTTTTAAGTTGTGATGAATTGCTGGAAAAATACATAACAGTGCAATTGTTTTGTTGGGACAAAAATAGAGTGTCTTGTATTTTGTAATATATAACGTGTGAATTGCTTACTAGCGATGTTACTGTATGAAGTGGTAGTAATTCTTATGGAGGGTAAAAACTACCCTGGTTGTATTGTTTAAAATGTTTTAAAAAGTAGATACAATGGTATTTTTTTTCTCGATAATTTTTTTAAACAGTTCTTATTGAGTTTTTTTATATCTGTGGGTAATCTACCGGTTGCAAACTGTTCGTTTTAAAAAAAAGATACAAGTGGCATTTTTTTTCTCGATAATTTTTTTGAAACAGTTCTTATTGAGTTTTAGTTATATTTGTGGGTAATCTACCTGTTTGCAAAATGTTTGTTTATAAAAAATAGATAGAGTGGTATTTCTTTTTCTCTCCATCATTTTTTAAAGCATGTATTGAGAGTTTCTGTACGTTAACTAACGTTGGTAATTAGATGGTTCTAATTGTTTCCAAAGGTCAACTAAACTAGTGCCTTTTTGTGTTGGATATACAAACTGTATATTCCGGTTAATGCTTGTAGCGGTATAGGTGTTAATTAACGTTTTCTACTTGGTTATTAATTGAGTTTTCTTAAAAAAAAGGTTGACTAAACTAGTGCCTTTGTGGAAAATATACAAGCTGTATATTTTCCACAAAGGCAATTATAGTAGCGGGATAAACGATAAATTAACGACTTGCTATGTAGAGATATTTTTTTGTGCGTTAAGGAATGTTAAAAAGGTTAAACTAATGTTTTGATTTTGGAAAAGTTATTATTGCAAATTTGAAAAGTTAATCTAAAGTGTTATATATGAAATTTTTGGTATTTTGTTTGTTTATGTAAGATCCCATTGTAAATTACATGGTTTCAGGAAGAAAATTTAATTGAAGGTATTTTAGTCATTTTGAGTTTTTTTATATTTTCCTGATTTGTGCTTATAAATTTGTGATTGATATAGTGTGTAAAAATGGCTTACCTAAGCAGGGGGAGAAAAGCAGTTTTGAAAATTCTGGCAATTAGGTTGGGTCAACAGCCCGCCCCAGATGCATTAATAATCCATGTAAAAGAATTAATAGAGAGTAGTCCAAATTACGAGGAGAATTTTGCTAGGGGTCTTCTTTAGACCATTATGCAAGATAGATTACAACAGGAAAAAGCTACTAGAGAAAGGGAGAAAGCCGAAAGAGATAGGATTTTTGCTATGGAGAAAGTGGAAATAAATATGATTTTTTCTATTGAACAAAAGCGAAGAGATAGGATTTTCGAATTGGAAAAATCGTGAATTATATCTCAAGCCCGTTTGGCGACCCCGAAATATCCCCAGAATACGGTAAGGGAAACAGGGAATTATGATTCTGAGTAAATGGAAGAGGGGAAGAAGACTCAAGTAGACTCTGCATATATTCCGCAAGCGAAAAAGCCGTCTGGGGGAAAAATACGTTCTCAGTCCGAGAAGAAGGAGGTAGATTTTTGCTGTGAAAATAGTCGGGGAACGGACCCTGCTCCGCGAATTTGTGTGGAGGTGAAAGGGGAAAGTCTAGTTGAGTCGGGAAAAATTACGATCGAGGAAAATGAGGGAGTAACCTTGCGGTGTTCTGAAAACTTTCGGGGGGTATCTGAGAAAGGCCAGCAGGGTTGCGGGGAAAGGAAGGAAAATTTACTGTTAAGGCAGGAGGTCGATGAACCCGAGGAACACGACTCACGTTTGAAAGATAAAAACGAAGACTTAGGAGAATTGTTAGTGATCCCGAGAGAATTAGAAAATTTCGGAATCGAAAGGGGACTAAAGGATATGAGAGAAGATGGAGAACATGAGAGTAAAAGGGTGTTAAGTTAGGAAAGGAATTTGGGAGAGGAGATAGAGATAGATGTAGAGATGTCAAATTCTGTGGTCGTTTCAAAAGCTGGAATTTTGGTTAAGAGATCAGGGTTATCTGCAAGGGCCAAATTATTCAATCCTAAGAGTTCCGGTTTATCTTTTGGGTTAGGAAGTAAACATCTTGCGTCGGGAGAGGTGATGAGGAAGTGCAAAGAGTTGATTTCGGAGATAGATCGGTCTGGAGAGAATTTGATGACTTGTATTTCTTTTCGGGTTGTAAGCCTTGAGTGAGTTGCACTATGCATCCACTTGTGGTTCACATGGGCATCATGTTTTTGTATTTTTTAAGTATTAGTAAGTGGATAGCCCATGTTGAAAATCCAGATTAAATACACCGGAGGTTGATGTACCTTATATTGCTTGTATGTGTTATTAAATTGCAATAAAAAGGTATATGATTGTTGTATTTTGGTATGTGTATTTAAGTGTTTATTAGTATTATTTTTGTTTCTTATGAGTGAATGAATATTGATTTATGGAATTTAAGTGTTTTTATTGAGAATGACATCCTGTACTAAATAAATGCACTGAACGAGAACGTAATAGGCTATTAATTTTCAAAATTTTTGGTTATGTGCTTTGTTTAATTTTGTTTGCAACTTGGGTGTTAAGAGTGGAGCTGTTTATGTGATCTTGCGTCAACTCTTCGATGCACAAACTGTGCCACTTGTGATTCACGTGTGTACGACGGACCAACTTTTTCTTCTGCGAAGAAAATGTTTCCTGGAGCGTGAAGGAGCTGTAGCGTAATGGAAATATGGTCTTATTTTCCAAACCCCCACAAGTGCTTGAAACACAGCTGCGTGTTTTTTAAGGAAAGTGTTGCTCGTTTCCACCAGTTCGGAACACGTGGGGGGATTAAAAAACGTTTTCCCACAGATGCAGCCAGTAAAGCTGTCGTCCTAACGATTCTGGAATGCAATAAAGTTACGAAGGAACTGTTACCAACGTTTGCCGAACCCCTGTCTAGGAGAGAGTCGCTGGGTAGAACGCGACCTGTGTGGACGTGTGTGTTTTCGGCTCTGTACGTTGAAAATCTACACGGGATTTTAATTGAATATGTTGCACTGTTTAAATGTTAATTCTTTATGTAAATAAATTTCCTCGTTAAGTTTTTGTTTTTAAAAATTGGCTTCGCATGTTATTTAGGACTCTGTCTTTCTTGTTATGGATCCCATAGTCGTAATTTGTAGCAACGCCTCAGATAGTTTATCAGCCTTGTCGTGATGCAATAATGGAAAGAGCGGATGTCTGCAGTTCTTTATTTTAATTCAGGCACTAGAAAAATCAGATCTGAAGATTTCCAACTTAACTCATCGGGAGAACACAATCACATAGAACTACGCATTCGAACTACAGTAGCAAAAATAGTGTTCAAACAAGGCCAATCAAGAACAAATTCTGGTAAATTATATTTTAAGTAAAAAAACTTATCAATTTATGCATTATGTGCCGTGAGGTATTATCCTAGACTTCTTATGTAAAGCTGGATTATGTAGAACCCCGATTTTACGTTGTCCGTTTCGTACGTCATCCTGCTTCATACGTCATTTTCTGCTGGTCCGTGGAAATTGCCTATACTAGGCTTAGATTATGTTTTAACCCGATTTTACGTTTTCCCGTTTCGTACGTTTTTTACCGTTGGTCCCATGAAAAACGTAAAATCGGGGTTCCACTGTACCATGTTTATAAATTTTCTGTTGAATTATATAAATTTTACAATTCTATGTATTACAAACGCTTTTCACACATTTTTTAGACAATGTATATTGTATTCACAAAACTAAATTACATAAAATTCTTGTGTTTTAAATGTTCTATTTGACTTCCCTTATTCTGAACTATCTTTCGACACCGCAATTTCCAGGATAATAATGCCTTTTGAAGTATCAGAAGAGGTATTCTATCCCATTCCTCCTGAACAGCTTTCCAGAGTCCTGTAAGGGTTTTGGGACGACGTTTGGATAATGCAGATTTTAAAAGTCCGAAAGCACAAAAATTCATAGGTGATACATCGGGAGATTTAGTAGGGATATCAGTGAAGGTTAAGTATGGCCTTGATACCAGTTTTTTGTTCCATTTCTTTTAGGAAATTTACAGTGGATTTTGATGTGTGACTGCTAGCTTTGTCCTGATGGAGTCTCACAGATTGATGGCACTGTGGGTAAAGCGATGGTATTTCATTCAGAAAAATTGGCGATAAAATATGTTCCTGATAGAATTTGGAGTTAATCTTGACATTTTTTTCCACTCTCTTTATTTTTAACTTGCCATTATAAGAAAAACCAGCAACAATCATGAATCCCTTAGAAAAACTTTCTTTGAACCATGTACTTAAATTTTTTTCTCCCCTTTTATGATAATAAATGGCTCTTTTTTTGTTGCAATCATTTAAATACACCCATGATACATCTATTGTGACAATTGTTTTCCATTTTTCTTTGGATAAGTGTTTCTCATATAGAATTCTGCAGCGTGTCCTGCGTTCAGCGATATGATTTGGAAGAAGACGATGCACATTGCGTTTTTTCGCTTTCTTAAGATTTAAATCAACGTTTATCATTTTGCTTACAGTGGACACCGAGCATTTTAATGATTTTGCAACTGTCCTTTGACTAGGTGGATTTTCGTTTAACATTAAACAACGTACCTTTGCAATAGTCGAAGATGTCCGTTTTTTCCTTCGATACATGTTTGGAATTTTTGTCCCACTTGAGGCTCCAATTTGACGTTTTTTTCCTTTCTTGTTGACGATATTACCTATCGACGCTTTAGATATCACAAAACAATGACTCTCAGATAGTATTTGGATAACGGAGTATGCATATTTCTCTTCGGAAAGAGCATAAATGTACCCTTCGAACCACTGCTTTGTTAAAAACGCCATTTTGAATAAAAACAAAACTTTCAAGCCGCAGACTATAATTTTGACTTTTAAAAACATAGTGCAATTGCAATTATTTCTTTTGCAGCAAACGATTTTTTATTACCGCTTACCAAAATCGTCTAAAAAATGTGCGAACAGCCTCTGTAATAAATACTTTTTTAAAATTTTTTCGATGAATTATCCCATCAACTTGAAAGAAAATTAAGTTAATTGGAAGTTAACTGGCGTTTAACTTTTCGTTCCCGTCCCAGCCGACAGATGGCTTCACCAGTATACAAAACAAAATTAACTGAAAACAATAAAAACATGGTAAAAATTTGATTAAAGATGGCTAAAAGTATTGAAAAAATGGATTGTCATCATGTTTGAGCTATTCTAAAAGTTTCAAATGTCTAGCTAGTCGGAAAGTTAGTTAAAAATCGATTGCAAGATTTGTACTGCACAAAGACACAAACAAGACAGCAAATTTAAAAAAAAACATGGTAAAAAACGGAACTGTATTTGTTGCATTCTGGCTTATTTTTAAGCCATCATATTCTCCTTTAAAATAAATAATCACGTTACATGTAATGGAATGTATTATTTTTACTTAAATGTATCAAATTCGAAGTAGTTTATTTTCAATGAAACTCTCTTTAACTTTATTTCTACTGATGCTGTTTAAAAAGAGGAAAATACATTGCAATTAATGTTTGTGAAAAAACCAGTGAAATAGTGTGGAATTCTCGTATAAATGTATTATGACCTATTAACTTTCATTAATTTATAATGCTTAATAAAAGCGTAACACACGATTAATCTTATGAAAATAAATTTGTCAGTTTTCTTTACATAAAAAAAAAATTAATTGTGATGTTCAAACTTCACAGTTTAATAAGCGGAAAATAGCGGCAAAAAGACAATACCTTTTAAAAGTTTCCCGAACATCAGACAGCAAAGTTTCTGGAAATTTAAAAACTAATAAAAAAATGAGATAACAAGAGTCATGCAAGCTGAAAGTGATGAGGTATTAAAGCACTGACTACATGTAATAAGATTTATGTACATATACGAAAGGAATGAGATAAAAGCGTTATCTTATTTTCTGAGTAACTTAGCTTGAAAAGTACTCAAAACTTTAGTTTTTTTTAACTAATTTTTTTTTAAAGTTTGCATTTTTTAATCACAAACTAGTGAATGGTAAAGTACACTGAACATATTTCGCGCCTTTTTATTGATTTAATATTTTAAAAGTAATTGGTGATGCATAAAATAACTATTTATTTGAAAAGGGCATACTTTTCTCGTATTTTCAAAGACAAATTGGGTTCTTAAAGGTAAAGAAAATTTTCTTTCTTTAGTGTAGAAAAAAATCTCTTTTCTCTACACCGAAGAAATCTGGCAATATGCGGAACACAATCTCATAAAACTCTAGATATTTCTTAAATCGTGTGTAAAGATTAAATTTTGGTAAACAAATTTCATCCATCATAAGAAATAAGTGGGTGTATAAATATATATATATATATATATATATATATATATATATATATATAAGAACAGTTATAGTTGTGTTCAGTCCCATTAGTGTTTAAATGCCTCGTTTAAAATATATTATAGATACCTAGTATTCAATGTGCTATTTTGTAAGATGTTAATTTATATTTTCCATTTACACATGATTCTGTGTTTATTTGAATTTCAATCTTTTTGTAATTTACTCGAATATAAAAGCATAAATTTTAATGGGCCTGCAACTAAATACTTTAGTATAATTAAGTACAATTGTTTTATACGTAATTTATTAGATTTTTTGAACGAACCTACTTCAAAGCAATTCACAGTGACCGTAATTCACGGTAAGAGCATCGAGAGGAAAGATTTCAATCGAGTCATATTAATAAAACCCTGAATTTGGATTTGGAATGGCTTTTGACAACAATGAGATCACGGGAACAAAATGTATTCACTGTTTTAGGTCCTAGTGGGCGTCCCCAAACGTATTTGTTCGGATTATAAAAGAAAAGGGATCATACAGTTTGAAAGCATAACTTTTCTTATGAAACTATTTCCTATTAGGCAAAATAGATTGACAGATTGAAATAAGTGTAACATTACTAAAACAGAAAAGTTCATGTTAATCCCACATTGATATTGTATTCAAAATAAAGACTATGAAACTTTAATGTCGTAATGCCGATAAATGTAGTGATAAGCGGAAACGTTGCATTATTAAATATTGCGAGAACCTATACAACTTTTATATCGGGATTTCTTCGCATCAGCTCGGAGTTATTCAGCGCAAGACAGTTCTGTGCGTATGTCTGATTAGGAAACTCAGTCAAGACAGCGCTATCATGGCAATAGAAACGGAATCTAATCTAATAAATTGAAAGAAATATATATGAAAGCTATTGAAGACTACCGACACAAAGCTGTTAAAACTAATGCATTCTGAATTCATCTAAAAGACGAATGTTCTCATACTACAATGTAAATGTAATTCATATTTTTTGCAATTTATTGTAACTCATGAAAATTAAGACTTAGCCCAGACTTTCTTTTATAACAGTTACAAGAAATATGAAAAGTACGAGCTATAATAATTTAAGGAGGAAATGAGATCATATATTTGTATTATATTTCACCTTAAAAATATGTGAATCATATCCGGTTGAAATATCATAGTAAGTACAAGTGTCTCAAAAAAACCTGACAGATTTTTGAAAAATATACAAAAAAAAGTACACAAGATCGGAACTAGAAATTCACATATGTGTTACCTTACATATTAGTTTTGTTTAGCACAGTCAATGACATTCAATAGGTGCAACTTTAGTGCCACGGAGAGCATCTGATTGGTAATCAATCTCAACCTATGTGCGTTCCAAATTGGATTCCGTAACACATGAAATTGCGGCAGTTATGCGTCTTTGATTTACTCAACACTACAACTGACTATCAAGGACACTTCCTGTTTCCAGAAACTTTTTATAGTAAGTTAAGATGTTGTTACATCTTGGAGGATCTTTTTCCAAATTTCGATACACGTGCTTAAAAGAGTTCGTTTTGAAATACCAGCCAACGCGTATTGCTCCCTTTGATGGAGTAGGCATTTTACAACTCAACGAGCTCTCAGCGAGCAACTAGCGAGCCCTGTTCATCTTTTTTGACACGGAAAAACCTTTAATATATACAGTAACACATCTGTGAATTTCCAGTTCTTGTATACTTTTTTTCGTATAAATTTTTAAAATTTATCACGGTTTTATGGGACACCCTGTATATTCAAAATAAATAGTTTAATTTTAATTATGCTATTGAAACCGTAGAATTATATTGAATTGCAAATTATTTTACAACTGTGCTATTTCCTAGTCAAGTATCATACAATTTCAACTAAAATGAATATTTTATATAATTTATTTTTTAATGATTTAAAATACGGATAATACATCAAAAAAGCTTATAAAGAAATGAGGGAACCACCAGAAAAAAAGTGTGCGGTCGGGGGACCCCCGTCAGGAACGAAGTTCCTTAGGTTATTTTTCAACTCTAAACGTGATTTAATATGTAGATTTCTATTGATTATATTAGTGTATTTTTAAAATAACAAAAACGAACAATTTCTCTTTCAGTATTATTATTAAAATAATGAAAGTGCACGCATATATTTTGATTGTATGTTCTGGAAAATATGAATAAACAATCTAAATCTCCGTATTCAAATTCACTACTTAGTATACTTCTTGCACTAATTGGATTTTGACAAGCATTTAAGTAGGATGAATTATAAAGTAGCAGTCGAAGGACTGATGCAGATATTTGAAGATGTAAAATTGTTATGAGAGATGGAAAATGGCAGTTGCCGTCGCCAGCAATGTCTATTTCATGATGTAATAGGATGTTTGGCGTTGAACATTCATCATGTTCCTCGTATGGGGCTTCAAATGATGGAAAACTTGGACTTATTACTTGTTGAGCTTCAATATTTATTGGATGTTGAATTTGAAACTGACTATAGATTAATTCTTCACAGTTTGTATCATGGCGATGATTAGTTTCTTTATTATTTTCGATTAATACCGTCGGTAATGAACCTTCTTTTGATGATAGAACTGAGTCACAGTGACGTAGCGAGCATAACTGGAGCCCGGGGCACGATACATTCTTGGCGTCCCCCCCCGAAAAACATATAGTAATATAATATATACAATAACCCGGGGCATGATAGACCCCCTTGCCCCCTTCTAGCTACGCCACTGCTGAGTCAAGTTCAGCACATTTCTTTTTTAATTTCAATTTATTTCTATATCTTTTAGCACGTTCAGCATTTTTTTTCTAAAAAAATTAATAAAACTTAATATTTTTTTAAATTGTTATTTAGGTTGTTCGGACAATACCAAGCAAGTAAAAAAAAAATCTAAATTTTTTTTATTGAAATTAAAAATTATAATATATAAATTAATCATTTTTATAAAAATTAAAAATTTTAATATATAAATTAATTATTTTATTAAAATTAAAAATTAAAAATTAAAAATTTTAATATATAAATTATTTTTATTAAAATTAAACATTTTAATATATAAATTAATTATTTTGATTTAGATGCTACCTAGCATAGTTTTCAATCGGATTAATTATATTATTTAATCACAAACAAAAATAAAATAATGACACAATATAGATCCCGTGTGAATTAAAACAATAACAAACAAAAAATAAAATTGTTTCTTATTCTCATGCGAAAGATATATATCTCATACCTAGCAAAATTCAATGTTTCATTTTGCTGTACTTTTTCTTTTTGATTCTGCCGGAATTGTTGACATTGAGCGTTTGATTTTAGTATTTTTTTCGCACTCTGAAGTTGATTTTTGATTTTTTTTCTGTTTCGATACCCTTTTTGACGCTGAACATATGATTTCACTATTATTTCTCTGTAATGCATGTAAATAGTAAATAGTAAACACTCGAATCACATGTATATTAAATGAATGTAAACAGTAAATACTTGTATTAAGTTATGTGATTTATTAACTTACTTTTCTAAGTTTGCATTATTTACACTTGCTGCAGTTTCTGTTTCTCGACTTTCCATTATAAAATTGCAATAATTACACAATATAAATTCCGTGTGAATTACAACAATGACAAACAAAAAATAATTTTAAATAATATTTACACGTGTTTAGAATTGAGGTTATACAGCTGACCGCTCACAATGCTTGCTGCTGGAATCTCGTTACTCGCACGAACACACACACATACAACCGTATATAATAGAAAGAGACAAGGAAAAGAGAGGGAAAGATCGCCTGGAGAGGAGTGGATCAAGACAGCTCGTTTGCCCTATATTTTTCGTGGCGCCATCTCTTGTTCAAATATGATAGATAGGGACGCCATCTCGTATGAACAAATACAACTAGCTTCCATAACAATCTTCTGTCATTTTCTGCTTTTCTGATCATTATTGCGAGATTCGTTAGGAGAATTTAACCAAAAAATCATCAAAAATAAAATTATGTTACAAGATTCTGCTTATTTAATGGTATGTTATTAAGTAAAATATAGGTTGTAATTATGTATTTATTAATTTAAAAGCTATTTTTATTGAAAAAATTATCAATTTTTTTAAAGAAAACCATGTTGTGTGTACAAAATTTGGTATATTTTAGTAAATTTAAGAGGTATTGGTGATCGTTTGCTTCATAACACAGATAAGTGATTTCATAATATATTGTTGAAGAAAAGGGAAATATATTGGTTAGATTTTGCTATAGAAGATTTAACAATCCATAGTTTTGTTCCCTGTTTTAACTAAAAACATGTGTTTAATAAAAATTTCCCTTTTTTGAAAAAAAGTGCCCAAATTATAGGCACATACCTTAAAATGTCATTTATTAGACACAGGTTACGATTTTCTTTCAAATGCCTTTTCAAACTGAAATTACGAGTGAAAACTTTGCCACAAAGCTAAAGCTTAAAATTAAAATTACAACTAACTGTATTCATATTATAACCAAATAAAAAAAGATTGAATAAATATTAAGAATTAATAAACTAGGAGAAAACATTAAGTTAAGGCTAAGTTGAGATTTTAAATAGCGGAAAAGCCGGAGTTGAACATCCGTGATTGCAGGAGGTGAAACAACGCACCAGTGGGAATCGAACTCACGGTGACAGGGTGGGAGCCAAAAGCGAACGCCGCAAGCCAGCAATAACAAGTTAAGGAAGGTCGCCTGGGAGAGGCATAACGCTTTTTCCTTACGTAACGATTTCTGCCAGTTCACTCTACTGTAAGCCGCGTAAAAGAACTTCGTTCCAAAAATACTAAATTTTTGCTGTCACTATTAGTAAAAGGATCGTAAAACTAAGGTCTATCTCTATATGATGATTTTGGCTTGAATTTTTGCAAATATGCCAATTTGTACCTGAAACAAGGAGTTTAACAACTCAGTTGTGATTCTGTGTTGTTCTGTTGCAAAAGCCGTAATAATAGTAAAATTACAATAAATCAAAGTACGTATCAGTGGATTTCATTTAGCTTATAACCAACAATTTCAATAAACATGTTTATTGTTTCCTGAATTCGGACTTGCAATTTAATTACTTCGAGATTCCATTCGAATTATGTCGCAATTTTCTACCCCTTCCTCCTGAAGGCGAATTTGTTTTAAGGAGTATTCATTTACCGTTTACATTACAGCAATGAATTCAGGAAAGTAGTTATATCAATAATATTAAGTTATTTTCTTTTATTCTTTAAAAAAAAAATCAGAAATCTGGCGTAAATTAACTATTAACTTCTAATCTAATTTTTCGACATTTTCTTCAGACACTTAAGAAGTATCGAAGTAAATTAGAGATGTGTGCAAATTGCAAACACATAAAGCGATTCGAGAAATTGATACGGGTGATGGAGCGTTAAATTATTGACGGAGTAGATAGTAGGATATGCGATGACAAGCAGAAATAGAAAAAAAACAACGAGCTAGCTGCATTATCTCGTCCTTTGAATATTTGAACATGCTTTCTTTCTTTTCGTTGATACAAGTCTTAACGTTCGCGATAATTTTATGGTCTGCATGTAATATGAGTAGAAAAATAGTGGAATCAGCTTCTGTAGGATGCATTTTTAGTATAGCCGTGTAAATAAGGAGTTAACTTAATTAACTCTCTGCTTTACATATTTCCTTTTTTTCAGCGAAATTAAATATCTTTGTATATTATGTTTGTTGTATTTTGAATAAATAAGTAATCAGTGAGTAAATGCATCTTTTGCATAGCCAGCAAATGATGCAATTCAATTAGATTACTGCAAAATGGCAATAATTCCGTCTCCGTATTTATGTGATTTTTGTTCGAAAATATTCTATCTGGGCTTGTGGTGGCCCTGTGGTACAGGGTGCTCGCTTTCGGTGCTGAGGATGCTCGGATAGAATCCTGGCGTCGCGCTACTAAAATACCTCTGTTTATGTCGTTCCATCATAGACGGTAACGTCTGGTCCGCCTATAGGCTGCCCCCCCCCCCCCCCATAAAAAAATGGACAGCAAACTGCGGTGAATTATATGCGAATGTCTACACGACAAGTGCCTCCGCTAAATATATATATATATATGTTTCTGCAAGCCCATTTGTCTGTCCAATTTGAGAAAAATCGACACCCGCACACTCACTACAAACAGACTTATAGGATAAATTGTGCCTTTTTAAAAAGCTGTGTAACCAACTATTTAAAGCTTTGAATCCTACAGAACTTAATTTCTAATTCAAAACGAGGCCATTTATGGGAATGCTTGTTGCATGAACTTTCTTGAACTTTGGTAAGACAGGACAAAGTGAGGGGAGTTTCCGAGTATTTCACTTTTCGATAAGAGATATTTCTTTTTTTTTCATCACAATTTTTGACTATTTTAGAAAAATTTCATCGGATTTTTCCCTTTGAAAAAACGTTCAATCCGGGAAATATTTTAAAATGATAACGTAAAATCTGCGATTTTTTGACATTACAAGTATAGGAAATAAAGGTGGGACTAATGAAAAATGACATTATATGCGGGAAATCGTAAATACGGGTTACCTTAAATCGGGGTTTTACTATATATATATATATATATATATATATATATATATAACCCCTTAACGACCATTCTAACAAAGGGGGTATAAAATTTCCCGTTCTAAAGAGGAAATCGGAAAAATAGTCCCCGAAAGCTAAAGGTTAACATCTTCAAGAGAACTTCTAAGAAAACACAAAATATGGAATTGTTGTACTAGATAGCGCTGTATAACCGCGAAACCGACTTCAAGGGATTCGGAGAGAGTCTTTTCCGTTTCTAGAAATTCTTGTACAAAAATTCCTTCTAGTGCATCACTGAATTAATCATTGTTTTTGAAATATTATGATTTACATAAAATAAGAATCAAATTTTGTAATTTAAAATTTAAAACCAATAGAAGTAAAATTTATAAAGTTGAGTAACATTTTTATTATTTTGCTATCCGGTTTCCGCCGGATAATTTAAAAATTACTATCCCATAACCGAGTTTACAGAAAATCTGGATATTTCGCAACCCTAGTTATTTATATTGGTATGAATTTATGTAAATCTAAGTGTAACTTTTTTTTTTAGGATTATAAAGTTACAGGACCCCCACCACAGTCACTATTGCGGGGCAAGCGCAGGAAATAAACTGTCGAGGTTCCAAAATTTTAAGAAAATGATTGGAAAGAGGGAATAACTACTGAAGATCGTAAATTTTAAATTTTAATGTCATTCTTCAATAATTACAAGATAAAAAGAACTTTTTATAAGCCATGTTTTTAAATGTTTTGTTGAATCATATAAACTTGATAATTCTATGCATTAATAAATACTTTTTAATTTTTTTAATGAATTATCCCATCAACTTGAAAGTAAATGAAGTTAATTGGAAATTAACATGCGTTTAACTTTTCGTTCCCGTTCCTGCCGATAGATGGCTGCAACAATCTACAAAACAAAATTAACTCAAAGAGAATTCAATTCTGCTTAAAGATGGTTAAAAGTATTAAAATAATGCTTTTCCATCGTGTTCTGAACTATTCTAAAAGTCTGAAATGTCTAGCTAGTCGGGAAGTTAGTTAAAAATCGATTGCAAGATTTGTACCGGACAAACACACACAAACACACAAACAAACAAACAAAAAAGTGAGTTAATAAAAACATGGTAAAAATAACTAATTAAATGAGAATCAATTCCCTTCACTGAGACAAATACGATGTTTTATGAATTTAAAATTGCTATTTCAACAATCTAGGTCAGTGATTCTCATTCATTTTTCCGCGGCCCGTTAGTGAGCCGCGATATTCTTGAAATGCGCCGCCACTGAAGAAAACCCATGCATAAGCGACGCCAGACCAGTAGTTCAATCAGGTCTATCTTCGTAGCGGGGACTGGCTGAACCCACTGCGAATGGCTATGAAAGTTCTGGACAGGTTACCGGTAACACTGGACTGTTGCATTTCTGGACTTTTAAATCTGGAATACGAAATGAGAGTAGCATCGTCATTTTTTGCGCCCAAATTTAAAATAAGTTATCAAAAAACAAGACGCTCAAAATTCGTATTAAATTTAATTTGTAGTTAAATTAACATTTAGTTTACTTTGTTATGCAATTTCATTTTATATTTCAATGAAACTTATTTCGTATGCTACTTTTAAGAAATATATTATAGGTACATCAATCAATTATCCTAGTAATGTTCTTTTAAATTTATCTTATTGTTAGTGGGCCGCCAAATTTTTTAATTTTTAAAAGTGTACCGTGACGGTAAAAAAAGTTTGGGAATCACTGATCTAGGCAAACAAAAAGAGCACTACAGCACATGTAAAATACGTGAGGCAAAGCATGCGTTTACAATATCCATGTTAGAATGCAATTATTACAGTTTATAAAACACATCAGTATATTGTATAATTATGTGTTTTATAATCTTTAATAATTATAGCATAGTACTAGGCTTCAAACCTGAATGCAAATGAACGACAGCAGGGAACCTGTGAAAAAAAGGAGATTCGGCAAAAAAACAAATAGTTTCCATGCAAAACGGTTCTAAAGCTGTAACGGAAGCTGGTGGGATCTGTCATGTCTTGACTACACTGTTTTCGTTTCTGAAAATTTCTACCTAATAAAAATATCTATTACAGCGGATATATATCTAACTGGCAAGAGGTCAGAAATCTCTCGAACAAGTTTTTTGCAAACGTTTACTGAAAACACATGTTTTTGTTCTTAATAACTCAGCACTAATACGAAAGGTGTTCCTGTGACATAATGTCATTATGTAGAACATTAATTACCTTTTCAGTTGTTAAATATAAAATATAATTATCAATATCAACCTTAATTAACTACTATATTTAACTTCATTAATTTATATCATCTCTTAAATTAATTATTCGATAGCTGTATTAATATATCTTTGCTCGGTTAACTTAATGATTAAAATATAACTGATAATTTTCCAGGTACAGTTTGAATTCTTAAAGCAATTACATTGTTATTATCTACAATAATCAAATATATCAATAACAGAATCGATTCTCATATTCGAAATAGCATGGCGATTCGAGTCATTCACTTAACTGTACTTTAACTGATAAACACGTGCAGGATGGTGAATGTATTCATAAGCAGAGTTTTCCTTAATAATAATAACAATGTAATCGCAGTTTTTAAATTTAGTTTTTAATATAGTCTTTTGCTACAGCTAGCATTTGTAAATTATTTATTTATCCCTTCCTACAAGTTTGATTTGATTAATATGTGCAAAAGGAGATGCGATCTATTTATCAGAGCGGAAGCATATTAGCGCTTACGAGCACCAATCTGTGAGCAGGCTATACTGCTATATAAGAGAATGCGCTTGCAGTGACGTGTGCGCATTTTAAGAGTGCTTTTATGAGTGCATTTTTTAAGAGTATTTTTTGCAGTAAGAGCAGTTTGTTAGGCTGGCATTCTTTATGAGAAAGAAAGAACATGATTCGCTATGAAGTGCGTAAGTTGTGAGCAGGGCGAGTTCCCTCAGTTATTCTGGTCTCCGAACAACTTTTACGACACTGGCTGGCATAAGTCTGTATAAATTATTCTGTCATCATCACCATATCATCGATGAATAAAATATAATTAAATTTAAATTTGTGCCAGTATTCCTTTGTGTCGATCCTTTATGTCCAAAATTGCATCATCCAGCAAGATCTTCTAATGTTCCTGATCTGACCAGACTTTTAGGTCCTTCAACTTCATCGCCGAACTGCATCTAGGTGTGTCCAGCTTAAAGCTTCATCATCCATCTTCTATGCATCGACTCGTTCTACAGTTTCAACGAGTAGGCCGAACTCCACCTTTCCCTCGTAGCCGGATCCTCGTGTTTTTTAGCTGATGTACATCATCTCCACGTGCTACCGACATCACGGAAAGGACACAGTGTTTTTTTTTTAGATGTTAAAATGCTCGAGTGTAGATAAGTATTTCACTTTGACTATATCTTACGAACTTAAAATTACACAACGCAATAGTATTTCAACCACTATACTTTACTCTAACTATAAATTTCTAATCTTTGGTGCCAATAAATTTCCCTATCATTCACAAATTGTGTATCATTTATATCATTGACACCTATTCTGTATCAGTTCCATTAATGCAGATTTGGTATGAGATTATGGAGCCAATTTGCTTGCTCTTATATTTTTCTAAGGTCATGTATTCGCTAAATGCGGGAATTCTAAACTTGAAATGATTTTTTAAAAGCTTTTGATCATGTAAAGTAACTATCAAAAATGCATTTAATATTCTATGTTAGACACATAGTTCACATATATCAGAATTTAGGTGGATTCAATCGAATTTATTTTTACTCACAAACTTACTTATTCCAAAAAGCTATTTTCTAGAAAAATTATTAGACAGACAATTAGTCTAGCATCCATATTTATCGTTTGTGCATGGGTAATTTATTTTCATGATGCTTCGAACTTATCCTGTAGCGAGATATAAATTTCATTTAAACATTAAATGAAATATTTATGTACGTTTCTCCATATATCTTCTATATATTGGCGAATCTATTTCTTTCAGTAGTAATTCATAATTTACTTTCAAAATGTAATCATTTATGTTTGTCACTGATCCCATTTTAAAATAAATTTTCAATGGAAGAGTCCTTTTCAATGGAATTTATTTTTACTCACAAACTTACTCATTCCAAAAAGCTATTTTGTAGAAAAAATATTACACAGACAATTAGTTTAGCATCCACATTTAACGTTTGTATATGGGTAATATTTTTTCATGATGCTTCGAACTTATCCTGTAGTGAGGTATAAATTTCATTACATCTTAAATGAAATATGTATGTACGTTTCGCCATATATATTTCCTATATTGTTACGCACCTATTTTTTTCTCAGCAGTAATTCATAATTCACTTTTTCCAAAATGTCATCATTTATGTTTGTCGATGATCCTATTTTAAAATAAATTCCATGAATAAAATAAGAAGTCCTTTTCAATGGAATTTACTTTTACTCACAAACATACTGATTTCAAAAAGCTATTTTCTAGAAAAAAAATATTAGACAGACAATTAGTTTAGCATCCATATTTAACGTTTGTGTATGGGTAATATGTTTTCATGATGCTTCGAACTTTACCTGTAGCAATATATAAATTTCATTAAATATTAAATTAAATATTTATGTACGTTTCGCCATATTTCTTCTAAATATTGGCGCTCCTATTTTTTTCAGCAGTAATTCATAATTTACTTTCAAAATGTCATCATTTATGTTTGTCACTGATCCCATTTTAAAATAAATTCCATGAATAAAATAAGGAGTCCTAATTTTGTCCGCTTTTTGTAAAAATGCATCATTATCTGCATGTTTATTTCAATTGCTAGTTCAGGTTTTGTTGGTACAATTCCAAGTTTTATCTAAAAGAGAAAAAATGTCATCGAGATCTGAAAATTCTGAATTGTTTACCCGGACTTGATTTTCCGTTCAAGAGGCCCAACTTTGTGTGGTCACCGTACTTTATTTATCTTTCCCTTTGCGCATTTGTTTTAGTTTTCTCCAGGGATTTCCCTCTAATTATTTCTCTGTTTCCAACGAAAAGAAGAAAAAACAAAGAATGGTTTATGATTTCCTTTTCTAAGCTCGCCTAGATGAATATTTTACTAATTTGGTATGATTTTATTCGCGTTTTTAACTGCTGCAGTATTTTATAATATATGTTCACAAAATTATTATGTACCTTGTAAGTAAAAATCGTAATGTTTTTTCTCGGAGTTTAAATGTTTTTCCTTTGCGTTACTTCTAATGAAGTCGAAGCGGAAAAATAAATTGTTGTATACGCTTGGAATAAATTCCTAAAAATATCCTTTTAGTTAATATTTAGATCTTTTAAATTTGTCAGAAACTTTAAATTTACTTTATACCTTTAAATATTTATTTTTTTGTTGTTGCCAGTATTAATACTAATTAGGTGGAATGTATTTTTATTTTCATATTCAGAATGACGCTAAATAATACTATATTGGAATAGAGCAGGGAAAAAATATATTAAAAGAATGCCGCATTTTGCATGTTGCACTTAACATGTGGCAGGCATTTTAATGATTTCGGAAAGTAACCTTTTCCTTTCATATCATATTTAATGGGAAAAAATGTTTTGAAAAATATTAGATTTAATACAGAATTCAAAACTCAATCATGTAGCATAATTTTTTTGTTATATATGCGTCATTTAAAGTTAGTTATAATACAAGATGTTTATTTTAGTTTGAAAGGAACTCCTGATAATTACCGTTGAATAATTTTCAGATACATGTTTTTTTTATAATTAAGAATTTACTGTTTACATCTAAGATTTCTCTTTGAACAAATAATAAAAAATCTTTAGATGGTAAGAATTTTGATTCTAATATGCAAGAAATGATATATTGTGATTACATTAGCAAGAGGCTTTTAAACGGCGAGGTATGTCACATTGCATTTATGTGTGGGACTCATTTTAATCTCTTCTATTTGAATTTTTCAAGAGTTTGTTTTATCATTTATATCGAGATTATGATAAACCTTTATACCCAGAAGCATTTTTTATAATATAAACAGACTAAAATTTTAAAACGAAAGAATTACCAAGTATTGGAATACGGGTTTCAATGCAATATATGCATTTAAACATCGACTTCTTTATTACTCTGAACAATAATCTGCAACCTTTAATTAGTAGAAGATGTCTATATGCGTATCAAATACGTTTCTTTGATTTTTTTTTTATGCACTCTCATTTCTCCTGGTGGATATACAAAATTCTTGATGAAAAAGTTTGATAAATTGCAGTTGCTTATTTCACTTTTAAGTATACTTGATATGTCAATCATATTCAATTTTAAAATTTTTTTTGCTTAATCTAAGGGATTAGTATAACATCAAGCATTTGTGTCTAGATATAATAAAGCAAGTTTAGAAAACAGGAGATTTATTTGATAAAGCCAAAAAGCAAAAATTATTAAGTTTATCTTAATGTCTTTTTACATAGCACGTAATTTGAATTGCAATTCCTTGATTCGAAAGGATAAAATAAGTACCACTGAAGAAAGAGCATTTCCTATTATAATTGCATAATTTAGATATTCGGTTTTACATTTCCATAATTAAAACTCCATAATATTTGTTTAATTTTTATTTATGCATGAGTTCATTTACGTTTCTTTTATACTTGAGTCGTCCAATGTGAAAACCAGTTATATCCATAAAAATTTAAAAAAAACAGATTTTAGTTGGTATGGATACATCTATTCATCTGCTACACGTTCAAGCTGAGAAACAGTTCATAAATAAGCTCAATCCCATTGAAAATAAATGAAGAATAATGATGAAAGATGCAAGACAAGTTATATCCCAAATGACCACAGTTACAAAATCAGTTCTATCCTTTGACAGTTCCAATATAAGTTATATACCACAAACAATAATGGCTGCCTTCTAAATGCAGTAGCAAAACCGGTTTAATCCCTCACTAACCTATTAGATGCACTTTAGTTTCAATAGTGGAGTGTTTAATAGAGTAATATTAGTTTTGGCTTAATATACACTCATGGACAAAAAAATTAGCGCACCAAGAAAGAGTCGTCAAAATGAAACGAAATTTTACATACGTAATGACTACTTTGATATAAGTAAATGATAAGAAAATCAAAGAAAAAGGATAATTTATTTCAGAGAAAAAGGCAAAAGAACGGAGGAGTTAATACTCCGTTGGACCCCCTCTAGCGCGAATGAGCCGTTGAATGAGTGGCAACACATGTGGTTGCAGGATTTCGTGAACATACCGCTGGGCTGTCATGGTGCCACGTAAAAATACTATGGGTGACCGTGTATTGTAGGTAATGGTACCCCACACCATCACACCAGCTGTGGGAGCGATGTGTCGCTGTACAGCAAAGGCAGGATTGAAGCGTTCACCACAAGCTCTCCACACACGAACACGATTGTCATCACTGCCGAGATTGAATCTGGATTCGTCGCTAAAGACGACCTGGTTCCATTCCGCTGCAGTCCAGTTTCCTCGTGCGCGAAAAAACTCCAAACGTAGGCGTCGATGGGTGGGCGTCAAAGACAGCACACGTAATGGGCGCCGCGATACCAACTGTCCTTCAGCCAGGCGCCTTCGTATGGTTCGAGAAGACACAGAGGCCCCTAGTGAAGGTACTATCTGTGCCTGGATGGCGGCCGATGAATCAGTTGGCTGTACGCGTGCATTTCTTACGATGTGGCGGTCTTCTCGACGACTGGTCTGTCGAGGGCGTCCTGAGCCTGGTCTTCGTGTACATGACATCTCTCGGGTCCACTGGTCCCAACACCTCCTCACAACACAATCAGAGCGGCCTAATTGACGAGCTACTCGCCTAGCTGACCACCCTTCTTCCATCATCCCGACGATTCTCCCACTCTCAAACTGCGACAACGGCTTATATTGTCTTCGAACACGGCGTAATGGCATATCTATCTCAGCTCTTCCTTTGTAAATGATTCAGCACACTCAAACAAGCTTTGGTTACCTGTTTTACACTCCACAGAGTACGATGTTCAACGCCCTCTACCGGCTATACGTAATGCGCAATCACGCTGCATTTCTAATCATTTGCATATCTCCCCGACATGTACCTTCATTGCAAGTTTCGTTACGATCCCGCAATTATTTCTTGGTGCGCTAATTTTTTTGTCCATGAGTGTATATACTACAGAAATTTAATAACGTTGTGTTGCCTAATATTGGTTATTAAATAACCTTAAAACAATGGATGCATGCGTGTGTTGGAGTAAGCAAGGGAGACAGAGCATTGGCCTTTAACATACATTTATTTAATAATTCACAAAATTCTATCAAAGTGTAATTGCTACTAGCACAATATTCTCTTTCATATTAGCATTTACATACGAGAACTCAGAAGAGACAAACTATATGGTTAAAGTAATGATTTTTAGAGTCTATGGGGAGGTACTTGCTACAGATAAAGTATGTAGCGATGAAAGATGGCATCGACGACATGGACCCAAAATCACGTCATATATAGGATCATCTTGGCGGGTTACTGGCACCTCTCCTAGACTCTGAGGCAGTCGAGACTTTCTATGACATGAGCTCTAAGAAAAAGAGTCTGAGATAAATCTGGACCTCCTCTCCTTTTTTATTTTTTACTTGGAGGGGCTGTTGTCCGTTTACTGGGGGGACATTCTGGCCCACCCCTCATTTTCATTGGGCAGTGGGTTATTTTTCTCTCAGTAGTTCCTGACTCAATTGGTTCCTTATTATACTGTCCCTGTCCATAGTCTACGAAGTACCTCCCCACCATAATTTTCATTTGCAATACCACTTTGACCCTTATCATCTGAAGGTTTGACTGTGGGCCATAAAATAACGACCATCTATATTGGAATATTTATAGACTTTAGATCGCTATCAATAGCCACACCGACAGCAATTCTTCTATTTCCTCCTGGTATACAAGCCCCTATTTACCCCTGCCTCTTCATCCTTTACAATAGATTTGTTCTTGGCCACACACCGTGGGGAATTATACCATTCCGCTTCTAAACCTACCATGATCATCAACATATTATGTTTTTTAGTTACAAAATAGAAGTTAGTTTCTCCACATGTTTATTAGCTTGTTGTTCTATAGTTTATAACCTACTGCATGCTTTTCTCATTATTCTTTTTAGTTTTCGTTAATTTTATACCTTAATATGGATCCACCTTTGAGTGGCTCAAGCTCAAATAATACTCTACTTTAAACAATGACTCAGATAATGACATGGGAATGATTATTGAAACTCCAGTTAGAAGATTCAAAATCGCAGACAGTTCATTTCCAAAAACAGTTATATCCAACCGACAGGTGCAAAACAAATTATGTGAAATTTATTTAAATATAATTGTCTAGGATTTACGTACATTATACAGATTATTACTAGGTAACAACATGAAATTAATACGTATTTTAACATCAAAACTACACAATGATTTATTATTGCAAAATGACTAACAGATTTTGTTAAATAACTCAAAATTGTTTGAGATGGATAGAGCTGGTTTTCGTGTTGCGCTACTCACTTATAAAAGTGCCATGAAATAAATCACTATTAACGGAACCAACTACTTATCATTGCCTACCAATTTGCATTTAATGCAGGAAATAATAAAATGCTAATACGCTCGAAAAGATTATTTTCAGTTTACATTGTATTTTCTAGGTAAAAACAAATTTAATACTACACGGTATTTCAAGAGATTAAGAAGACAAGTTTTATCAAAAGTATTAAACGTACCATATTTCAAGACTGGCATAAAAATTTCCGACATATCACTTCCAGTTTTTATGCTCGCATCTCCCCGAACAATTTTCACGTCTGATTAGCAACGTGTCGTGAGAATTCAAGCTTTAAACTACAGATTCCATAAAAATTCGCGGGGAAAAATTAAAAATTCTTTAACATTTTGACATATCTGTGCTGTAAAAATACTTGAAAGCTAATTAAGCGTTATTTATTGACAATTAATAACAAAATCCAACGATAGGCGTTGAATTTAGATTTTCCTTCCCGAATTAAACCGACAAATCAATATCAGTAGCTAATTAGGATTTACATTGATGTTAAAGCTCTTATCTGATAAGCCGAAATAAAGAAAAAGCTAAAAATATTATTCATTTTCATGTATATAATATTTTTAGCAGTCTATTTATTTTTCCTTATAATTAAATTCAAAGCATGAAATAAATTTATTTCAATGTTTCTTTATATTAATAAAACATCTCTCATTTTACCCTCCATCTTTGAATATAATTAGTAAATATTATAGTCTTCAAAGACTTTCTTGTTTTTGTTGTTAGTTGTAATGCCTCCTTGCAGGATATATATGTATGTATGTATGTATGTATGTATGTATGCATGTATGTATGAATGAATTTTTTAATATAATCATTTTCATACAACTGTCGATAAATCAGGAGCACACAGCTTCTAAAAATCTACAATAAGAATTGTTGTTGTTTTTGTAGTTGTTTTTTAATGCCCCCTGGCGGGAATATGTTCTAGACCAGGTCCATACAGGCTAGCGTGCTGAGGGGTGCGGCTCCGGTTTCTAATGACACCACAAGGGTCGGAGTCCGATTTAGACAGGTCCCACCTCAATTTTAACCGAGCACTTCCAGGGTTGTCATTTTTTTTTTTTGGGGGGGGGGGCGTCACACCCTCTCCCATCCTCTCTGACATCATACAGGGAGTTTCCGGTCTACGGATATAAAGTTCCCATATCCGGCCTAGACACGGAGGTATTTAATGGCACATGTCGGGATTCGATCCGAGCTCTCTCAGCACCGAAAGCCGACGCGTTACTACTAGGGTCCCAAGTAACACACACCGTTGGCCCAACCGCATATTTTCGTGGCATCGTTGGGGAATGGTTACCGTTGGCAGAAATTCCAGAAATTCAGATGGGCCAACTGCAAATGAAAACGGTTGGGCCAACGGTTGCAAAATATGGTTGGCCCAACTGCAAATGGAAGCGGTTGGGCCAACGGTTACAAAATGTGGTTGGCCCAACTGCAAATGGATGCGGTTGGGCCAACGGTTACAAAACATGGTTGGCCCAACTGCAAATGGAAGCGGTTGGGCCAACGGTTACAAAATATGGTTGGCCCAACTGCAAATTAAAGCTGTTGGGCCAACAGTTACAGAATGCATTATTCACTACGACAGAAACTGGTTTGGCGAATTGTTTGCACGTGGGGAGAAGAAATGAACGGTAAAAAGAAATGGATGTCGGCCATTCCATGTTCCACGTGATTGTAATATTACGAAGAATTCCAGAGTAAGTATATTATTTTATTAGTAATATACTTTTATTTAGTAAACAAAATGATGTACTTGGCTAATTAGTAGCATCAAGTAGTTTTCTAAAATGCATATCAAAATGAAGCGTAACTTGGTAAATTTAAGTAAAATGCTTTGTTAAACTTCTATAAAAACAGCCAAAGCTTTCCTCAAATAATAAATTTAACTACTGTAATTGTATTTGCTGTTTCTCTATTTTTAGAACACAATAAGTAATCTGTATATTTATAATCCTTTATAGAATGGTTGTATTTAAACTTTTTGAAATCATGGATGTGTTTATGTTATTTATTTTAAATGGTTGAGTTACTTTAGTTAATCGGATCGTTCAGAAAGTTTTAAATTGAATAGTTGATCAAATTTGGTGTTTACTGATGATTCTTACCTTGTACTTTCAGTAAGATTATTTCTAACTAGAGTATTTATAATAAAAACATTATGGTAAACTTTTATTTATGCTCAAATATCTGTTATTAAAGTTTACTGAACATTTTATATAAGAAGTTGAACATTTATTCTGAGTGTATTTAAGTTGTTTATAAGTTTATATCTCACAGTTTACTTCATAAATTTAGAAAACCTACTCTATTAAATCGTCAAATTTATAAAGAAGCGTCAGTTAATCACTAGCTTATGAATACAAGGATAAAATAGAATTAGCTGTCTCCTTTGGTGAAATTTCAGTAATTTTTCTCTCCTTACTATCAACTTAGCAATTGTATTTTATTTCAGTTTAAAATAATTGTCTTTCTCAGACTCGAACAGGTATTTGATGTTAAATATTTTGTTTGAAAGTAAAATATCAATACAAAGTATTTATGAAATATGCAGATCACTCATTAAAATAATTCATTTGTCTTTAACATTTGATTATCTGCTAGTTATTGTAATATTTACATTTTAAGCAATTTTTGACAATATACTTAATAAAGTTTGTACATAATATTAAAGACTATTTATGAAGTAAGCTGATCACTCATTAAAATAATTCACTTGTCTTTAAAATTTGATTAGCTGCTACTTATTATAATATTTACTTTTTTAGCAATATTTTTAACAATATATATTATAAAGTTTGTACATAATATTAAAGACTGTATTTTGACAATCCCATGGTATATGATTTATTTTTCTAATTTTAGCTGTCTATAAGATCATGTATTCAAGGAACTGGTATGCAGAATTGAAAATTCTGGAAATTTTTATTTGACTGCCAGTCCTGATCTCATTAGCACCATAGATGAAAGACCTGGAAGTGTGTTTATCATCTTATGAATGATTGAATCTAGGTAAAAACTTGCTTTGAATTCTTGGCCTATTTGTATAAACTGAAGTCTTGTTCCTCACTCTTTTTTATTTTCCCTTGTTTCCTACCAGTATTATTTGATTAACTTTATTAAATATGTATTTTTAAATCATTATGTTAATGTGTTTTAAATTTTTTAGTTATATCTAATTAGTACAGTATTTTATGCAGTAGTTTATGCAGCCTCGTGCTTAGTGAGTATCTAAAGCCAGATTTAAACATGTCGCTGAGCATGTACAGAAAACAATTTTAGATTATAAATTATCGCTAATTAATAGAGATTATGGTTACAAAAACCATATTTGACACATCTATAGATTAAAATCTTTTTTTTAAGACCAAAATGAAATAAATTGATGCAGTAGTTTTCTCTCCCAGACAGCCCAAAGAATCGGTCTGGCTTTGCAACTTAAATATATAGATACTGTGATGTTCAGTAGATAGAAAGGCATTAGTAGGTTTGATATTTTGTACAAAATTTGTAATTTTTTTTTATATTCGTGGAGTTATAAATATTGTCTAAAATTATTAAAGTGTTGGTTTTTTTTAAAGATATTGTGCTAATAAAAAGCTTTGTGTTGACAAACATACATTTACAAACTGTTGGGCTTTTGATGCTACAGAATTAATTTGACTTTTACTGAGAAAATATTGTTTACTGTGTGGTTAAGAGAAGGAAAATTTCACCTTAATTTTTTCAATGTTGTATTGGTAAAATGTATGTGGAAATTAATCTTATCTATCATATACTACAATGTCTTATTTTTCTAATTTTAATTTGGTTCAAATATTTCAAATTATTCTTTAATTTTCTGCTCTGTTAATTTATGAAAATAAACTTTGCTAAATACATACAAGCAGTTTAAGATGATTAGTTCCTATAATGTAAAGAAATTTCTGCCAATAGCTCTTGATATTTTAATTTTTCATGTCTAAATTTTAAGTAAGTTTTCAGAGAGTTGATATATTCATGTAAATAAATATGTACTAAAATTATTAAAGATCTGTGCAGTGTCTAATTTGCCTCTGATGTTAATTTAGTTTGCATATTTGAAATTGTTGTTTTATTTTGTACTTTGATAATTTAGCAAATAAATAAACCTTTACTGATACATACCTGAAGCATTGATATTATAAATTGTATATATATATATATATATAGTTAAGACAAGTTCATGCAACATGAAGAAATTTTTGATTATGGAGTAAATGCTAGGGTTAGATTTCATAATAAGTTAACTTGTTTCTAAAAAATTAAAAAAACTAACTTAATCAGGCATTTTTGTTTGACTGTTTGGTCCATATATAGCTATTTTTCTTTTGACTCATTTACTGTACTAATTTATTTTTATATTAACAGCTTCTGTCGGACTGGCTGACCAGGGAGAAGTCATAACGGAAAAATTTGTTGAAGACTTAAAAAAAGGGATTTTTCCATTTTTCGAAAGACAGAGAAGGAGGGAGAGATAAAAGAACTGTGTATTTCTGACAATGTAAAATTAAATTTTATTAAATTTTTTGTTAAAATAAAAAAAATTGATGAAAAGTTGTGTTTTATTAAAATTACTATAACATGCTTTATTAAGATGCTGTTTTAAAATATTAAACAAGGTAAGTCCAAAAATTGATATAAAAGTTTTATGGAAAGTTTTAAAAAAATCAGACCTCAGTTGTATATATTGTATCAGACCTGAAGACAAATCAGATGATAAAGTGTTTATAAATATATATATATATATATATATATATATATATATATATATATATATATATATATATATATATATATAATGAAAAAAATATTTATATAAAGGTAATCTTACAAAAAGTATTTGTCATATTAACTCAGCATGAGTGTGCAATTTGATACCAGTTGATTATAATGGAAAGGTGTTTATTTAAAAAAATTTATATATGTAGTAAAGTGACCGATTAAAAACAACAGGTAGCATTGATATTATAAATTGTATATATATATATAGTGACATGAGATTTATAATATCACTAAGGATATAATCTATAAGATTTATTCTCTTTAAAAAGATATAAAGTGTTTAAAACAAAACACTTTATATAAACAATGTCAAGCAAAATATAAACTGTTAAAAATAACATTAAAATTAAAATGTATTGTTGCTTTTTGTACATTTTAATATTTAACTATGGAAACTTTTTGATTTCATAAAAGAGTGAATTTTTCAGTTTTCAGACTACTTTTTGGGGAAAAGAGTTATACATTTTTCAACCCAGCCAACAACTCTTTGTTCATTGGGCCAATTTTCAAACTATTCAAGGGTCAATAGTTTGACATTTTGCTAATTTTCAGCAGACCGTTTACAATGGGGATTTCCCTTTTTGTATATTCAAAAAAGCATTTTTGAATACACTATTTTTATATAAATATACTTTAATATCCTATTTCATATATTCAAAATAGAATTTCGAATATACTATTTTTATATAAATTATTTGTGGCTAAATACTAGAACTTAATAAACTGTTTAAAAAGGGGAAATCCTCTTTGTAAACGATCTGCTGAAAAATAGCAAAATGTCAAAACTATTGACCCTTGGATAGTTTGACTGTTGGCCTGATGAACAAAGAGTTGCTGGCTGGGTTGAAAAATGCATAATAGCCCTAAATAAATTTAATGTAGGCTTACCTACAAAGTTGACTGTTGGGCCAACTGAATGCCTACTGTTGACCAACCTCGTGCCAACGGCCAAATCATTTAAATCCAACCGTTGGGCCAACAGAACGCCAACCGTTTCCCTACAAATCCAACCGTTGGGCCAACAGAACGCCAACCGTTTCCCTACAAATCCACCGTTGGGCCAACAGAACGCCAACCGTTTCCCTACAAATCCCACCGTTGGGCCAACAGAACGCCAACGGCCAAATCCTCTAAATCCAATGGTTGGGCCAACTGAATGCCAACCGTTGGGCCAACTGAACGCCAACCGTTGGGCCAACTGAACGCCAACCGTTGGGCCAACCTCGCGCCAACGGCCAAAAACCACCGTTGGCCAACCATGCCCGAAAGTGGTTGGCCAACGACTTGCCAACGGTTTTGTGTTACTTGGGGTAGCTCTGACCTTGAAATTATTTGCTACCCTAGTATACCCTTTGCTTATGGTTATCAACTTTTTATACTGCCTTTTAACTCATATTAGTTGAGTTCTATATAATTAGTAACCCTTAATAATCTATATGTATAAAACAGTTCCGTAACTGACTGACTCACTGACTGACATACAACGCACAGACCAAACCGCTGGACCTAAAGGGCTGAAATTTTGCATGGCGATTCTTCCTATAGTGTAAGGCTGCACTAAGAAAGATTTAAAAAAATTCTTCTTAGATTTTTTAAAATTAAAATTTTAATCTGCTTTGTAACTTTTTAAAAGTTTGCATTTAAAATAAAAATCTGAGGTTTATGAAATTTATATCACGAGAAATATCCTAAAAATTCCTTTAAAACGAAATTGTTTTTCGAATCTTTACCACCATTTTCTGAGTTTGGGTGAATTTTTAAACATTAATTTTTAGAATTTAATTTATAAAATGCTGATCACGTGGTTTCTTTTCTTTTTGTGATAATTTAAACTAATTTTGCGTCACGTGTATAACAACGAAATAGACAAAAAATATATTTTTTCTTGGTAATGCGGCAGACGATTGGACATTATGCAAAAAAAAAAAATATTAAAACACAATAAAAGATATTATGTTCCTCAGACTGTACTATATTAATAGTAATATATTCTTTAGTATGTCCTATTACATTTAATTTGAATATTTTCTTCTACATTATTTTGTCAATAAAAATATCCCTTACGATTATTTTGTAAATATATATATATATATATTTTTACATCAATTGTATTCATAAATCGTCGTAATTATTATAAATATATATATATATATATATATATATATATATATATATATATATATATATTTATTTATTGTTTGGCATTAATTGCATACAAAGACCGTTGTATTTTATTTGAATGTACTTCGTAGCGTAGTACATGTTTTCAGCTAGTAATAATAATAAAGGTAAAGTCATATCGAAAGGGGGGAAAGTATAAAACGTAAATAACGTTCTTTACTATACCACATGATCAATCGCGTTTTCAGGATTAGGTACTTTATTTATTCAAACAGTGGCCATATTCACATAAAATTACTAAAAGAAAAGCAATTATTTAAGAGAAAAAACAAATATAACGAATTGCCTTCAATTAACAATACTGCTAAATATTACCAACAAACTTCGCATCCGTTAAAGTAAATTTAAGTAAATAAATAATTGTTGTAAAACATCGTAAGTTATCTATATATATAAAAATGAATGTTTGTTTGTTCGTATTTTATGCACTGCATTACCATTCATCCGATTGCGTTGAAACTTGGTCAACTTTTTGCATGAACTTGTGCGAATGTTATAGACTATATTTCATCCAGCTACGACGTTCCATCCCCGAATTATGTTAGAACAAGTTTGCACGGTATCAATGAATATTTTTGTTCAAAGCCATTCTAACATTCCATTTTTGCCAATTAAATTATAACATTTCCATAAAAATAAATAGTCATGAATTAAAAACGTGATTTATTCATATATTGGCGCATGCAAGAATGAATTTGATATATTATTTTCGTATACGTGGCAACACCGAAATATCTCTTTTAATCTCTTTTAAAAAATAAAAATATTTGGATAGAAAGTCATTCATTTTCAATGAATGTGTTATCTATCCATTTCAGAAATTGAAACTATCCCAAGCTACCTGTTCAAACTCAAATATACCGAAGGACAAGTTCGCTTAGCTAGAAACACGTGCGTTTAGCCTTGACGCGATGGTTTATATAACTGAAGTGATATTGAAGCATAGCAAATGATTTAGTTTTGTTAAAGAATAACAATCATGAAATACTTGTATATTTGAATTAAAAAAGTCTAAAAGTGCCATTGAAACGTAGCAGACGATTTAGTTTTTAGAAAGGATTCCGAGCATGAAATACGTCTTTATACTTTTTTTATAATAATTATCAGATTTGCTTTGTTTTAATATTGAATGTGATCTCAATCAATTCAAGCATTATTGATTCTTTTTCTATAATAATAAATCCATTCAAACATTATTGACTAACTGTAAATTAATGTTTTAAAATGCCCAAAAATAGGAGAGCAACTTTTAATCCTGCAGAAGTAAGGGCAAAATGTCAAAGATTGTTGAGAAAAGAACAATGAAAAAAACAGTAGAATGCGAAGCCAACAGATTTCGAAATTGCAGTTAGACGAACACAAGAATCTGTAGAAAAACATTCCCAAGAGCTCGAAGCCAACAGGATTGAAAATGCAGTTAGACACACACAAGAATCTGAAGAAAAAATATTCCCAAGAGCTCGAAGGCAACAGAATTCGAATTCTAGTGATCCGAAGCAGTGAGACTGATGAAGAAACTTTTAGCGCGTCGAACAGACGATCGTCTTCGAGCTTCAACATCGAAAGGAGGGGAAAGTTATGAACAACGACAGCACCGACAACAAACTAATACTATTTGCTACCGCAAAAGAATTTTAGCGAAAACTTTAGAACATCATAACATGAGACTAACCATTGAAAAAAAATAATAACAGAAACTGAATCCCGAGCGAAGCCGGGTAATACATCTGGTGAACAATAAAAACAACGATTTAATTGCTGGAAGCAAAATTTTTGATTTCTTTGAAATTTTGAACAATGGCTTACATAATCGAATCCTTCCTTCAAAAGTCAAAATAATTTCCATTTCTTGGCAAAAATAAATTCATATATGCTTACAATACACGCCTTGAAGCACAAATATACATTATCCCGATATAAATGAGCTTTATTAGTATAATCTAATATATTCCTGAAACTCCAAGAAATATGAATTTTTCTTGCTATTTTCTTCATCATCATTAACGCTGTAGTGATCATCATTAATAACACCACTTTAGCAAAGTAGTGCAGAATATTAGTTTATTCGTTTCGTTTAAATGCTTCGCGGGATCATTTTTCTTACTAAATGTGTTTTATAATCATCATTAATAAAATTAAGAGTTAAAACAATGAATTTTTGTTTCTTTAGTTGAATAATATTTGATATATTTTAACATATTATTCTTTTGTTAAGACGTAATACCTGAACATCTGCTGTTACTCTTTCGAATTTAATATATGTACATAAATTATAAAGCATTCAGTTTTACTAAATGATTTTTTTTCTATTCTCAGACTGCAAATGACGGTTGCTTGAAATCGACAATAAAAAGTTGAAATTCCAGCTAATTGAGGACTAACAAGTGTTGCTCTTGATCAGGTGGCTCTACATCGGATGGGATTACCTCTATGGAAAACTAGCTGAATACCCGTGCTTCCCTACGGAGTACATTCAATTTAAATACAATGGTCAATGTTATACAATTAATGCCAAAAAAAATATTTATAAAAATATCGTAACGGATATTCTTATAGACAAAATAGATGAAAATATTCAAATTAAATACAAGGGTCAATATATGCAATTAGTCTGTATGTTTAATATCCCTAAAACATGCTAATTTGAATTAAATTCTTTAAAAACTTCCATCTCAATTAGCCCGGCGGTTAAATTTTATCTTTTACCGTATTTTAATAGTTTTTGTCAATTTATTTCGTTATTATGTACGTGACGCAAGATTAATTTAAAGTATCACAAAAAGAAAAGAAACCATGGGATCAGCATTTAATAAATTAAATTCTAAAAATTAATGTTTAAAAATTCACCAAAAATCAGAAAATGGAAGTAAAGATTCTGAAAAGACTTAAGGAATTTTTATGATCTTTCCCGTGATATAAATTTCATTACTCTCAAATTATTATTTTAAATGCAAACGTAAAAAAAGCTACAAAAACAGCTTAAAAATTTAATTTAAAAATATCTAAGAAGATATTTTTTTTTATCTTTCTTTGTGCACCCCTACACTATAAGAAGAATCGTCATGCAAAATTTCAGCACTTTAGTGCAAGTGGTTTGGTCTGTGCGTTATCTGTCAGTCAGTCAGACAGTTACGGAACTGCTTTATATACACTGAAGTGCCACTGAATTAGGATACCTACCTAGTAACGAGTTGGGCCTTCTCTGACCTTGATAACGGCTGCCACACGACGAGGCATAGATTCAACAAGTTTCTGGAAACGTTCCACGGGAATGGCTTGCCAAATATTGGCTAAAGCTGAGCATAATTCAGTAAGGTTCTTTGGTGCTGTGTGATGGCCTTTCACGCTTTGTTCCAAAACATCCCAAAGATGCTCAATAGGATTTAAGTATGGGCTTCTAGGTGGCCAATTCATGACAGAGAAGTCAGAGGAATGCTCATCCAACCAGCCAGTAGCCAACCGGGACTTGTGAGAGGTACAGTTGTCTTGCTGGAAAACTCTATTACCTTGCGGATAACAGAACAGCATAAACGGATAGAGGTGATCACTCAGCAACTCTACGTACCGAATTGCAGTGAGGGAGGTTGTTACATGCACCAAAGATCCTAAACTGTGCCACGAAAAACACCCCAGACCATGATTGAGCCACCGTGCCCTTGTACAGTTCCAGCCAGGCATGCAGGATCCATGGCTTCATGAGCCTGACGCCATATTCTCAGCCTCCCGTCGGCGTTAAGTAGTCGGAATCGAGACTCATCACTCCATGCTACTCGTTTCCAGTCCTCTACACTCCAGTCCCTGTGCTTTCTTGCCCAGGCAAGATGTGCAGCCCGAAGGCTAGTATAGAGCAATGGTACTCTCATAGGTCGACGGCTTCCGAAACCCATATGCTGAAGCGAGCGTTACACAGTCCGTTTACTGACTGTACGACTGGCACCGTCATTAAACTGGGTGGTAATTTGAGCTAATGTTTGGCTTCGCTGGCTACGTACAATACACCTGAGCCGTCTCTCACCACGCACTGTCAAGGCTAATTGTCCTTTGCAGTTTGCCCGATCGCTAGTTTTTTTCCCACCATCCATGTATTCTTGGTATACTCTTGACACTGTCAACCTTGAAAATCCTAGTTGTCTGACGATTTCGGAAATTGAATGGCCTATGCGTCGCGCACCTACAATTTGTCCGCCATCGAAGGCGTCTTAATCAGGCAGTTTACCCATACTGGCAATTCCAACAACTAATTCAGAACAACCACAGTACGCGCTATATAAGCAGTTACCACAGCGCCCTCACTTGCGCATACATGATGCGCAGCGCTACACAATTTGCATAGGCTTTGCTATCCCTAATTCAGCGGCACTTCAGTGTACACTAGTGTAAGAAATTAAGAGAATTTGCAGACTTGGTCGATTATCTCTAGAACTACTGTACCGATTTTAATGAAATTTGATATATACATACATTGATACAATACAAAACGGATAACTATTCAATAATAGTAATACACACGCATGATCGTGCGAGACATTCGTTGGAGTCGCAAGGTATTAAACAACGGTGGCAGAATAAACAAAAAAATGGGTTAATAGATGGTGTTATTTTGCAGCAATCGGTTAATTTCAAATTGTAACAGTAAAAATAAGTAACCACCAACATTTAGATGATGGAATGAGGTGGCGAATTGTGGGGAGGCTAGAAGCAGGCCAATATCAAGTCCAAATTTGTAGAGAGTTCAATTTAACGCCCAGCGTCGTGTGCAACTTATGGAAACAGTTCCAGGATACCGGATCCATCGAGAGAAAGCCTGGGCAAGGTCATCCAATAGCCACGACGGCCAGAGAAGATCGCCATTTGTCGTTTATAGCGAGGCGTAACAGGAGTGCTACAGGTTCTCAGCTCTTTCGTGACTTATATGCAGCCACAGGAACCCGTATATAAAGGGTGACTGTTTCCAACAGACTTCATGAGAGAAGGTTGTTTTCAAGAAGACCTGCTGTTAGCGTCCTGCTCAATTCTACGAACAGAAGAATCCGTTTATCATGGTGCAGAGAGCATAGATTGGAGTATGGATCAATGGGCAACCGTTCTCTTCACTGATGAGTCCCGGTTCAGCTTAAACACCGTTTCTCGCCGTACGTTCATATGGAGAAAACCAGGGACCCGCTACCTACCCTCCAATGCCCGTGAAATCGACCATTATGGCGGGGGAAGTTTAATGGTCTGTGCACGCATCATGTTGGATGGCCGCACACCTCTCCATGTCTTTGAAAGATGCCCTGTGACTGGTGTGAGGTATAGGGATGAGGTCTTGTAGCCAAATGTTTCCCTTTTCAGGGGTGCAGTTGGCCCTGAGTTCATTTTAATGGACGATAACGCGAGGCCACTTAGAGCTCTTCTGGTCGACGAATTTCTAGAGAGTGAGGATATTCGCCTAACGGATTGGCCGGCTAGATCTCCAGACCTTAACCCTATAGAGCATGTCTGGGACGCTCTGGGGAGGGCAATTGCCTCCCCCCCTCCTCCGAGAACCATCCAGGGACTGAAAACAGCGTTGCTGAACGAGTGGGACCAATTGCCACCGGAAATGAACCAATTGCCACAGGAAATGATAAACTGCCTTATTTCAGGTATGAAATCACTCTGCGAGACCTGTATATCTGTAAGAGGGGACCATACCCCCTATTAACCAATCTATTAACCCACTTTTATGTTAATTCTGCAACCGCTGTTTCATACCTTCCGACTCCAACGAGTGTTACGCACGATCATTACTGTGTATTACAATTATTGAATGGTTATTTGTTTTGTATTGTATCAATGTATGTACATATCAAATTAAAATCGGTACAGTAGTTCTAGAGATAATCGACCAAGTCTGCAAATTCTCTTAATTTCTTACACCTTTGTATGTAGACTAGATGTATTACCCGGCTTCGCTCGGGATTCAGTTTCTGTTATTATTTTTTTTTCAATGATTAGACTCATGTTATGATGTTCTAAAGTTTTCGCTAAAATTCTTTTGCGAATAGCATTTGTTTGTTGTCGGTGCTGTCGTTGTCCATCGCTTTCCTCTCCTTTCGATGTTGAAGCTCGAAGACAATTGTATGTTCGACGCTTTAAAGATTCTTCATCAGTCTCACTGCTTCGGATCACAACAAATCGAATTCTGTTACCTTCGAGGTCTTGGGAATGTTTTATCTTCAGATTCTTGTGTTCGTCTAAGTGCATTTCGAATTCTGTCGGCTTCGCGCCCTTCTGTTTTTTTAATCACATTGCTCATTTCTCAACAATCTTTGACATTTTCCCCTTACTTCTGCAGGATCAAAAGTTGCCCTCCTCCTTTTGGGCATTTTAAAGCATCAATTTACAGCTAGTCAATACAGTTTGAATGGATTTATTATTATAGAAAAAGAATCAATAATGCTTGAATTGATTGAGATCACATTCAATATTAAAACACAGCACATCTGAAAATTATTATAGAAAAAATATGTACACGTATTTCATGCTCGGAATTCTTTCTCAAAACTAAATCGTCTGCTACGTTTCAATGCCAATTTCAGACTTTCTTAATTATAATATACACGTATTTCATGATTGTAATTCTTTCTCAAAACTAAATCAACTGCTATATTTCAATGTCACTTCAGTTATAGAAATCATCGCGTCAAGGCTAAACGCACGTGTTTCTAGCTAAGTGAACGTGTCCTGCAGTATATTTGAGTTTGAATAGGTAGCTTGGGATAGTTTCAATTCATGAAATGGTTAGATAACACATTCATTGAAAATGAATGACTTTCCAACCTTATATTTTCATTTTTAAAAAGAAATATTTCGGCGTTGCCACGTACATGAAAATAATATTTCAAATTCATTCTTGTATGGTAAAATATATGAATAAATCACGTTTTTAATTCATGTCTATTTATTATTACGGAAATGTTATAATTTAAATGGCAACAATGAAATGTTACAATGGCTTTTAACAAAAATATCCGCGCTCCCATATCCTGTGCTGGGAAATTTGGCGATTTTTTTAGCGATTTACAATATCCGTTGATACCGCGCAAACTTGTTCTAACATAATTCGGGAATGGAACGTCGTAGCGGAAAGAAAATAGTCTGTAACCTTCTCGCAAGTTCAAGCAATAAGTTGACTAAGTTTCATCGTAATCGGATGAACGGTACGTCAGCGCATAAAATACGAACAAACAAACAAACATTCATTTTTATATATATAGATAACAAAAATGCAGCTAAATTTCCTCCTGCCAGTATTATTTGAAGTCCTGAAGAAAGGTTTGATTAAAATTAAGCCTTATTTTATTATCCCCAGTGAGCTATAAATGTTATAATATGACTTCGTTTTCTTTTACCCTTCAGTAGTAAACTGAAAATTATCAGACGCCAGTGGTATCCTTGAGTATGCCAGACCCAGGAAATTAAAAAAAACAAAATAAAAAAAACATAAATAGTAATTAATCATTGAAAATGGTTTTAGGACATCAAATAATGCATACTACGTTTTAAATTAAAGAAAGAAATTTTATTTTATTATTGTTTTACATACTAAATACTGATTGCATAATAAAATTTATAGAAAACCGATACAAACAATAAATTTGATTATAATCTAAAAATATCTAAACATTGTAACTGCAATTTTGACATATCATTGTTGCATGTTTTAAGCAGATACAGACTGAACATCATCTTGACACTGTAAATTGAAAACCTTTTTCGAGGTAGACGCGTCCACGGTGAAAAAAAACGAACACGAGCGATGACCTCTGGTCTACGAGGCCCTGACTGCTTTTTGAGACTCGCTTGTCACTTCAATTTTGGAAGTAAACTAAGGTAGGATCCAGAAATGTCATTAGATTTGATATGAAGGTACTTTCGTGGTGAACTGGTTAACTAGTTTCTATATATCAGATAATACAAACACTGTTGTCTTTTGGGCTTCAAAGATTCAGGAATACCACAGAAGGGTTAAATTGACGATTGAGAAAGTCGCGTCTAATGCTCTTTGACCTGAAAAATGATTACACGTGTTGCAGAACAAGTGTCACTTTTAACCTCTATTGTGGATATTCAAAGGCTTTAATTTCATTAGCGACCGATTTCCACAAATTTCATCTCATCAGTGGCGTGATTTGGACAGTATTATGCAACAAGGGGGGGGGGGAGACAGCCGATTAACGCTTAAAAGTAGAACTTATTATCTGGTATGGGGAGCAATGTAAAATATAAACATTATAAATAAACAAAAATTAAAAAACAAGCGTAGACTGCTAAATCACTTTAACATAAAACATCCTGCAAAAAAACATTTTCAATAGAGGATAGCGCAGAAGCTTCATATCCCCATAATGAAAAAAACAAATAAATAATCCAACAGAGATAGATAAAAATAATACAAATATAGACAAGAAACAAACAGAAATCAATCACTCTGGGCATCCACGCACCAACGGCAAGATTCTGTATAAGTGCCGGAACTGAACCATAAAACAACAAAGGTAACCGACAGGTCTCGTCATCAGGGAGCCTAACCATATCGGTTACCTCAAGGGAAACTTTCTGAATAGAATTCTGAATGGAATTTTGATCTTTTTACAATCTAATACTACAGACATTTCTCCTTCAAACAAGACCTCATTTGTTTAAAAATAATTTAAAACAGACTAATAGTTTCAGCAAAATATTAAACCCACTTTTTCGATTTTTAATTGAATTTTAAAGAACGATACTTAACACAAATTTTCTGTCGGTTCTTCAAAAGCGAAGAACGGAAAATTCTCCCCTTGGGTTGTAAACAACGATTGAGTCATTCATTCACTTGATACATTCATCGTCTTCCTTTGATGGCTTGAGCGTAGCTGGGCGAAGCCCGAGAATAGCTGGGTTTCGCCCGGCTAGTCTGTAATAATTTTCAGTATAGTTTGTACTATTTAACAATATTCGGGCTTCGAGGTGCACTTCCCCATAGTCTGCACAACTCGTGTGCCAAATTTCGTGGCTGTAAGTTTCATAGGCCGCACACACGCACACATTGAGGCGGTACACCCGGAGAGTGTGACCGACAGACAGACCCGGACGTTGCTTTATTATTATTACAGATTTAAAGCGGGTTGTCCCGGAGAGTGGCAATATGACAGAGTCTGAAGTTGTCTGGCATGGGGTGTGTTCATGAATAACGCTAAGTGTCCACTTGTGACAAAACAGTCTCGAGAGTAGTCTCGAGACTAGTCTCGCAAATGAATAAGGGCCTGAGAGCAGTTTCGAAGACAAGCAGGTGCAAGTATCAGAGATTGCATCTGTCACAAGTGGGCATGCTCATTCCTGTTCTCGTGACTTAGTCTCCAGTCTTCTGTCATTGTTAGAAGATTTTTGTCAGAGCTGAGACTTGATTTGATTCTCTTAATTTTATTTTTATTTTTATTTCGCAATAAATATATATCTGTAAATAATTTTTCATAATGAGCGAAAAGAATGTTGTACCAGATACCATATCCGCTGCACCTGGCTGCTAAAACTCCGCATGCATATGAACTGCTCAGATCTGAAAATTAGAATTAGAAATCGGAGGCCATCAGACATACCATGTTCTGCATTTACTGCTGTCATATTCCTGCGATGCAGTCCCTTTGACGTGGAACTGCGATCTTTTCCCACTCTAAATTGTTATTTAATACTCGTCTCGACATGTGTCCTTGACTTTATTTTCTTTTGCACATGCGAGACTCGGGCATGCATATTGTTTTCGTTTGTCCATCAACCGGAAATTGAAAAAAAAAAAGTGCAGTCTAGGTAATAAAGATGCTGATATGAAGCATTTGTTCGGGGAGTGTTTTACAAAAATCTCGAAAGCTTTGAAAATTTCTGTAAGTTGCTTGAAGCTTGCAAAACCTTGATTACAAAGAAAACGTTGTAGTAAATATATGTAATTACAAGTATGGTATTGAAAACAATATTTTAGAAGGAATAAATTGGCAGTTTATATATTAAAGAAACAAAACAAATCTATCATTTGGGAAGTACTATTTACCCTAAAAGAAAAAGTGTATTATAACATGATTTATCTCTTTTAAAGAATTCATAAACACTTTTCGCTTATTTAATAGCCTTAAAATAAACGAAAATTACTTTATTTCATGGCAAGAAAATTGAAATTTTCTTTTTAATCAATTTTTTTCCTGTTTAAAATTCAATAATGTCCCGGCCATCTGGAATTGCCAGAACATAATGCAAATACCTCCATAAGATAACTTCGAAATAAAATATTTTTGTATCAGTTAATTAAATATCCAACACGATATGACAATAAAAAACCCAGCGCAGTATTTTTTATTATTTCCTATTTAACATTTAATGCATTTAAGAAATTTATCAGGCATTTTCTCCATTTATTTGATGTTTGCTTTGCTTATTTCATTGCTCAAATAAAGTTACCAAAAAAAATCATCGTTCACTTCCTGTTTTTTTCCTTCATTTTATCACTCGTTAAATAAAGTATAAAAAAATGAGTATTTTGCGCAAGTCTAGCGCATTTTGCAAGGACGAAAAAACACTTTACAGCGTCTTGTGTTTAGTTATTCAGGGAACGAGATAACATGTATTTTCCTCCTTTTTCAACACTACATAAATCTTTTTTTATTTAGTCAATAATTTAACACCCCATCTCTTTTATTACTTCCATGAATCAAGTCGTCTGTTTGTATTTCTCACGGTTCATTCGTTTTTCTGAGCTTAACTGACTTAGAATGCATCTGAAGAATGTTAAACGGTTTGTCTTTTTGTGCCATTTTCACGCATATTAGGCACTATATTGAGGGGCCTTATAATTTAGTGAGTAGATTAGGAAAGTGTCAGATATTCTTTAGTAATGTGATATTTCATCTTTTGTTTTGTGAGAAGGTTGACAGATTAACATATATTTCTTATTTAGCGTCAGCAATAAAGAAAACTGAATGAAATTGGTTGATTTCAAGAATTCTCGTCTTTAAGATAAAGCGCTATTGTAGCCGACTGGAAAATACCCTTAAACAGGCTGGCTGTTTATACACCATTTTTGAGAATTTTGGGCTCCCTTTTAGGGATCGTTGTGTTTAAACCTCTATGCATTCATTTAAAAGCGCGAGATGAAGATATACTTATGTAAACATGAAATTACACGTGGATATAGACAGAGAATTGATTTTTACGCTCAAATAAAGACATTCAACAAACTACAAATTTTAAAGAAATGCAGAATTATACAGTTCATTCTAAGAAATGTGTCTAGGTTTTCTTTAAATAAAATTGTAAATAGTTTTATTAACCCAAGGAGCCCAAAATAACGGAAATACTACATAAAAACATAAAAATATGCATTTACCCCAGGTATTTTTACTGGGAACAAAAAGCACCAGTTAGTATTTGACAGTACTGACAAAATGCAGTATCACGGCAAAATCATTATTTGTCGGGGTTTAAAAACCCGTGGAAGGACATCAGGTGCAGATTTGAGTATAAACGTCTTTGCACTGAAAGAAAAAGAATTAGATTCATCTCATTCTTTTTCTTTCTTCATTCTTTTACTTTCTTCTTCTTTCATTCTTTTTATCAATCTTCAAACGCAATCTGGACGTAATTGAGATCTATATATTTATGCGTTATTACTTTCAGAAGATGGCAATATAAAGATGTATAAGCTTAGCTTGACACATCGTGAAACATCAAGGTTAACTATGTATAGCTGGTTATTACAAGTACATGGATTAATGAATTCTTGTTAATCAAGTATTATTTGTGTTGTTAAGTTAAGTTGTTGTTTTTGTAGGAAGGCTTTTATTACTTTCTCTTTTATCGTACTTTGACTTCATATTTTTGTAGTTTAAAGACGGTGAAAACTAGTAATCAAACAGTGCTAAGAGACGAATAAGGCATTTGTGCCTATCAAACAGTTGATAGAGTTTGCTGAGGGTGAATAATTTTTTTTTTTATGGTAGGATATCTGACAGGCACGTATAATGCAAGTAACGTCATAATTACTTGAATTATTAGTATTTGAATTAAAATAATTATATTTGGTATTCTTTAAAACGTTCATTAATTATGGGTCTAAATTTGGAAAAATATGAAGCCAAAGTATCTACGTAAATGCTCACATTCAACGCACAGTCAACGTGCAGGTGTAACTAGGACAGTTAAGAAGTACTTAACTTAACGTAGGTTTCTACGACTCCTATACCTGTCCTCAGTTTCCATGTATGAAAGGGATTATAATAAATTTTCCATTAATGTCTATGATTAAAACTTTAAATTACTGTTGGTTCGAGTGCAACTTGATACCCAGGCAAACTTGAAAAAGTTTCCAACAATGTTACTTTCCTGTTAAGTAAAGGATGGCCTCGGATAGCCTAGTGAAAAGTGTGTTGGTATATATATATATATATATATATATATATATATATATATATATATATATATATATATATATATATATATATATATATATATATATATATATATATATATATATAATTTTCCCAAAATAATTGTGGGGTTTCAAATAGCTATAACTATGCAAGACTCCTGAACTATAGAACCGGAGAATTCCATTTTCCAGTTAGACGGAGCCTTCCACATTTTGCCACAATCGTGCTGGAATTTCTTAACGAAACATTTCCTCAGCGATGGGTCAGACGAGAAGTAAGTATTTCCTGGCCTCCCACGGACTTCAGTCCTTACCCCAATGAATTTCTGCTTTTGGGGTTATCTAAAAACCCAAGTGTATTCCATTGAAGTTCAAAATCAGGAGTATTTGAAAGAAAGGATGTCTGAAGCTTTTTCGTCTATCACGCCGAGCCGTATATAGGAATAGAGTATTATCGTTTTGACGTATGCAGAGCAACTAAGGGATCATACATCGAAGCTTCTAAACAGGTAAGAAACTTGGAGATTTTCTCTTCAATTTGACGTACACTCTTAGATAGAAACACGACGCACCAAGAAGGAGTTATCCGAATGGGACGAAAATCGGTAGATGTGATGTACATGTACAGAAAAACAAATGATTACAATTTGACAAAAAATTGGATGATTTAGTCAAGAGAGAGAGATTTACAAAGTGAAAATGTCAATAACGCATTGGTCCACCTCTAGCTCTTATTAGCGTTATTCGGCTTGACATTGATTGATAGACGTGGTGGATGTTCTCCTGCGGGATATCGTGCCAAATTCTGTACAATTGGCACGTTAGATCTTCAAAATACCGAGCTGGTTGGAGATTCCTATCCATAATGCTCCAAACGTGCTCAATGGGCTAGAGATCCGGCGACATTGCTGGCCAGAACAGCGTCGGTCAAGCACGAAGACAATGAGTAGAAACTCTTGCCGTGTGCTGGCGGGCATTATCTTGTGGAAATGTAAGCACAGGATGGCTTGATATGAAGGGCAACACAAAGGGCGTAGAATATCGTCGACGTATTGCTGTTCTGTAAGGGTGCCGATCATGACAACCAAAGGGGTCCAACTATGAAATGAAATGGCACCCCAGACAATCAATCCTGGTTGTCGGCCCGTATGGCGGAAGACAGTCAGGTTTGTATCCCACCTCTATCCGGGGCGTCAGAAAACACGTACTCCCTGGTCAACGGGGCTCGGTTCCAAGCGAGACTCATCAGTGAAGACAGTTTTACTCCAGTCAGTGACATTCCAGGTAGAATGTGCCCGACACCACTGAAAAAGGTCTTGTCGGTATACAGAGGTCAATGGTAGTCGGCGCAAAGCGTACCGTGCGCTCAGCCCCCCTTTCTCTAAGCTACCTATGAATGGTCCTTGCGGTCTCTGAAGCACTTTTTGCTCGTACAATCGATGATAATGATAAACCTGGGGCTGTGAATGCCACTCTGACGATTGCTCGGTCCTCACGTTCTGTGGTTTCTTTAGACCGACCGCTTCCTTCTTGACGCTGTGTTCGGCCATGGTTCACCCATTCCTGCCAATATCGTCTAATAGTGGCATCGCTCCTATCCAAATGTGCAGCGATTCGCCGATAAGAACCGGCTTCTAGAAGCCCAAGTATATGTCCTCTCTCAAATGCTGACATCTGTACATACTGTATGTGAGACATAGTTACTGTCTACCTGAGTACACGGAATGAAATTCTCACAGAATTTATGACCTTGAATCGAAATATCTCCCCTTTAATATCCAGCCAGTTGCGTAGTTAAGATGCGCTGCAGCGTCACGTGATCATTCATTGGCCGCCAAGCCTTAACTTTTGCATTTTCCGCCGAAACCTATATGCATATCAATTTGTGTCCAATTTACATTACCCCTTCTTGGTGCGTCGTTTTTTTTGTCTAAGAGTGTATATTCAATCTTTATAAAATGCTTTGTTCCGAAGCTATAACCAATTAAATCCCCACCATTAGTTTTGGGACACACTGTATGTATATATGTACATATGTCTTTCTTTAAAGATTAAATTACAAACATAGGAATATTTATTGTACTTCCAAGATGTACCGAAATTAATGATTGTAAACAAAATGCAAAATTATATCACTATATTTAATTTCCGCACAATTTACATATGTGCATTTTTTTTATCTGCAGAAACAATCCTCTCGAACACATTTCCGATACCTGCTTTTCAATTAGAAATTTCCATTCTCTCATATGTTGAGATTGCACATACTTTTCATTTGAAGATACATAATCCACCTGGAAAAGCGCATTTGAATTCCGTTTATTTACTAAATTTGTATTAATATAAAGCATAAAGATTTCTTTTAAAATAAGTTATTCGAAGGAACATTAATAAGTAGACAGTGAACGACACGTTTTTAATAATATCTCTGGTTATGCTGACGGAAAAAAAAAATCTCGCTATTTTTAATTTAACACAATAAAAAGTTCCTCCGAGCAAAAGAGGTTTCATTAAAGAATATTTAATAAATCTTTAATTGAAAAGTAAGAAAAAAATCACATCTCCTTAATTTATTTTGATGCTGCATTGTTCAGGATATGTTGATACTAATTAAATTAATTAGCAAAAATTTATTGATTGTGTGGACTAAGCTTGGTCCTATAGAAAAAAATTTTGCATTTGTTGCGTTCGAAAAATGTCTTGTTCATTTTCTTGAAAATAAGACAATAATGAATTTTACTGCTTAAATAATAATAAAAAAAATCTGAAGAAGAATAGGGAATAATATCGCTAGCCTCTTTGCTTTTTTCTAAATTTGAATTATCATAACCTTTAAATTTACGAGCGAGCTGTGCACTTTTTTCTAAGGTGAACCAACGAATACAAAAACAGTTTTTATCAATATAAACATTAAAGTTTTTGCGTATTATGTAAGGAACATATTGTTTCGAATATGTCACTGAAATTACATATACTCGTAGCACTACAGTTTATATATATATATATATATATGTGTGTGTGTGTGTGTGTGTGTGTGTGCTGGTGCTGCCCGGTATAAAGAGCATAAGTCAAAAGAAGTGATTTTTAGAAATTTATTAGTATTGATAAAAAACAGAAATCTTTTGATTTGTATAAAAAGCTTAAGTTTATCAATTTTGTATACAAAAGTACATTTCTTTGTACAAAAGACTCAAGTCGAAATTATTGTTTTGCGATTGGTATACAAGCCAATAACTTGCTATATTTAATTCACTGTTTTTGACTTAATATCTTTATTATACCGGACTCTCTCTCTCTCTCTCTTTATATATATATATATATATATATATATATTTGTTTATTTAAGATATGCTAAAAATCAATTACCCTTTAATCAAATTCCATATGCTAGTCCTGACCTACAAACTGCCCTTTTAATTTAGATATAAGTGTCCAAATAATATATACTCTTAATTCAATATATATACACGTGTGCAGGAATTCTCTTAAAGTGTAAAAAATTGCAATCATTCTCGAACAGTCCGTGTGGTGAAATCTATCTGAAAATCTATGTGGTTGACATCTTGTCGTGATGTGGTGTGCACAAATTTTATGGATTCGCGTACGGGTCACACGGAAGTTTAAAGGCGGGCGGAAATGGCGAAAAAGCAACAGACTTATAAGGGATTTTTCATAGTGTACTAGAAGAAATGAAATTTGTTTTTTTTAGTACAGCGCGAACTGGAGGAATACCACGGTTGCGGATTCATGTATCAGGATTACGTTATATAATAGAGGCTATATCTGATTGGTTCTTGATAAGCCTGCCAGACATGATACCATGGACCTTGATACCCCGGTAACTGTGTCAGACTCTTACTATTTGCTGCATATATGAACCCTCAAACCGGCCCATGAATTTGTTACCATTGTCAGGACTATCGGCCAAATTGACCCCCAAGCTTAAAAAGCTGTTATTTTTGCGTTATTACAATGGAACTGCATGTTGATATTGTCCACAGTGTTGTTTGATTTATATTAGTGATGAATAGTGAGGGAAAAATCATCTACACTTTTTTATTAAATTTATTTAATTCTTTGATTTTGTATCTACATCAAATCGTAGGGCTCTTAAAAGAATTGCACAATGTTTCTCAGACATAATTGCTCGAAAAATTAGCTTGCCAGTGATTGAGGTAGAGAAGAGTGATTTCAAGGCTTCACAGGATACTTTAAAAATCGGACAGAACCCTGAAATCCCTATCAGGACCGGTAGGCCTGTTATTGCTCAGTGGCAATAACATGTCTACCGGTCATTTTGACCGCCATACTTTTGCAAAATTGCAACTTACTGGCAAATGGCGAGCATTTGTGAAACCCTGATGTGAAACCTTGTGACCCTTGTGAAGCCTGTGTCCCCTGATCTGACCCTTGTGAAACCCCGAGCATTTGTGAAATCTCTTTGATGTCCAATAACTGACTGAGGATGTCAAAGCCAGCCAAGAGTTCACGCCTCTCCCCACTCCTTCCCCATCCCTTAGTTGCACCGCTGCCGGTCATAATGACTGGTGGGTTAAATAAAATGTGCTAATGATCCGAAAACCGTGATAAAGCTAATTATGCTACACACTATACAGACAGATGATGCTATGGTGGCAATCGTATATATGTATATAAGGCAGATTTTGTTTCATTTTTGTTTCTTTAAATTTTTGATGAAAGTTTTATAGACGATGTTCTTGTGAAATAGTTTGGGCACATAATTTTCGACAACCTGAAGTTATTAAAAATTAATAACTAGCAGATTGTTGCCCTAGAAAACTTCTATGTAATGTCAATGGCTTTCAGACATGTGAAGTTGTATGCTGTAAAACAGTCGGCTGTTCTTTCAAATAACTCTCAATAAATCCAAAGAGTATGGTAGGGTTTTTTCGTGCTAAGATTTTGTCCTCAGTGGTTGAATATCAGTCCTATAGAAGCATATCTCCACTTTAATATTAGCCTTTATGAATCTTTTATTAGGGCTTTATACATGCCATTATTACTGGGATAGTGTTTGAATATTTCTGTGGCCGATATATAAAATCCGGTCTCTTGGAACGTAAAAATATTTTGTAGTTTTTTCATATGGCAGTTTTTCTATATAAGTACTCAATACAAAGCCTTTTCATTTCATTTACCTTGAGGGATTTTATAACTGTTGCAAATCAAGTCAAAAGAAATTATTAAAGAGTCTGAACTATATACGCATAAATATACATTTCCCTCAAATATAATTTTGACAAAAATATTATGTATTTTCATTATTCTGCCATAAGACATTAATATGGGTCACAATTCCAACTCAAACAACGGTAAAAGTATACGATGGTACTCATAGGCGTAGCGTGCCTCTAACTTTTTTTTGGGGGGTGGGGGCATGAAAGGAATTCCGTTACGACCCTCCTCTGCAGATTGATTGCCTGGCGGTCCTTAAAATATGAAATATTATGATTTTTTTAAAATTGAATAACAATAGAATTTATGTTGAGTAGTACTCAAAAGTTAAACAACAAGAAAAATAAATATAATATAAATAAAATGAGAAAAAAAATATAGCATCGAATTTTTGTTATGGATCATATCATTGTATAAAACTGTGTTAAGGCTAAAGGCATAATCGGAATCTTCAGTTTCACAGTTTGAAAAAGTGAGAAAAGACCAACTTTCTTAAAAGTTATCGACAATTTTTCGATTTTAACTAAACTTTTATTAACGTTTTAATTTATTTGGAGTTCAGTTGGCGGGGGGGGGGGGGGAGGCCCATGCTACGCCTTTGATGGTACTTTAAAATCAAGAGAAAAGCGTTAGATAATTTCCTGACACTTACTGGATGCAGTCATGCTCCGTAAGCTGTCGGGTGCTAAGTTTTCTTAAGTTTTTATTCTTGAATAGAACAAAAAAATTACATTTTAATTTCGCATAAGAAAAGTATTTTTTCTGAAAATTTTAATTACATTCAAATGTAATAAACTAGCAGTTTCATAAGTCATTTTAAATTTTAAAACTATTTTAGTTCAGCATAATGTTTAAAATACTTTAAATAGAATCCACGTCGAAATATTAAATCAGCGATTAAATGATTAAATCGTTAAATCAATTATTCCTTACGCGATGTGAAAAAAAATAAACGTATTTAATTATGAGGGTTTCGTTTTATTTATGAAAGAAATTAAATTTATGAATTAATTAAGTGCGCTTTAACTTTTTAAAATATATGAAAAAATCAACAGTCATAAAATCATATCTTGCAGGTATTTGATTTGTGAGAATGCAAATTTGAAAATTTTCAATACAAAAGCAATGCAAATAAAAATAAACTAAACAGTTTTCATTGGGGATAGCTGTATGAATATTTTACTGGCTAAGTAAATACTGAAGCACTCTAAATGAAATCTTTATTTTACACTATTTTGCAATTCTAATCTTCCAAAATCCCTGAAGATTTCACTAAACCTTCTTCTTTAAGTTTTTACCTGTAAACAACACTCGAAAAATTTCCAATAATTCCAATATTTCAACTTGAAAACTTTCCAATAATAATCTTCATAAATTGATCCCTCTGATGGATTTCCCTTTTAGCAAAAAATACTGCCTATTTTTTGCATCTCGCCTTTTTTTTCGCTTGTTTCAACCGATAACGGCTTCAAATATGATTAATAAGTTTTATAAGAATAACTAATTCCTTTTGTTCCAATATTAAGATAATGCTTCAGAAAAATTGACAAATAAAGCCAAACGTGGATGTAAGAGCAATAAAAAAAATCCCAAAGTATGCTTGTTAAGATGATCTAAATTCAGAGCTTATTCAGATTTAACGGTTTTTTTAAATCAAATTTCCATTGATAAAAACAGAAATATATAAATCCCAACTACATTTTGTATATTCCCTGTCTTATTTACGTAGATATAAGATTTAAGAATTGATATTTTTTACGCTGTTAAAATTAACAGATGCATTGCAACGTCTGAGACATTGCAATTTCTGACCAAACTTATACTTTTTTTATTTTATTTTATTTATTTTTATATAATTACTTATTGAAGCTGCATAGTGTTATTAATTATTAATATGAAATTAAACGAAAAATTTACGTTAAAATGAGTATATTTTAAATTATTTAAACATTGGTTAAAGTATTGGTCAGTAACACAAGCTATCTATAATAGTTGAAATAGTTGTCATTTAATGCAAAGGAGTTTTTAAAAAGGTTAGAATCATTTAAGGAATTGAAAACAAGATGTTTAATATGCATTTATGGCTTAGTACAGTTTTACGTTAGTCAGTTTAAGTAACCGTGGTGAATTAGTGGCGTTATCAACCATATGTAGTTAGAAATAGGTAAATTTGATATGAACTGTAAAAATTTGTTAAGACATTAGCAAGATTGCTGTCTTGGCGATAGACATCAGAAGCAACATTGCCGTATAAGCTATCCTCTGTGGACGGTATATCCTCTTCGTTCCAGAGGTCCACATATGTGGACCTCAGTCTTACCGGTTTTAATTAATAATTTTTCAAGTTAAAATCAATTGCGACAGCAGATTCACATACTAGGATAACTATGCTTTCTTAAGCACCCGATAGATGGCAGATCCAGTACATCTATATTTGGATATTGGCGCTTAAAGATGGCATATTGTTGAAGTTTTGAAAATGCAATGCTCTAGAAAACGTAAATATTTTTAACAGTTTTATAATCAAAATTTTAGAATAATAAATTTAGTTTCATGAAATCAATGTTCTTATTGTTGCTAAATAGTATAGTGTTTCAAGTTTTTTTACTATTACCAGTTATTATGGATTGCTTTACAAAGGTCCACGTATGTGTACCTTCGTCCTAATGGCTGATTCGGGCGTAGATACTATCTTTGGAACTTTGCATTGAGAGACCAATGAAGATCTTTTTTTCTCTCAATATTTATTGTTGCAAAATAAAAATATTTAATACTATGTTATTTACTGCTGTTCTATTAAAATAATTTTAATGGCCTAGGTGGGGGGATAGTGAAATTATTGGCTGCTAGTGTACCTCAATACTCAAGTCACATAATTTACACTGATAGATATTTCACAGGTATTAGATGTGCAGAATATCTGTTACAAAATAATATTTTTATAACAGGTACTTTAATGTCAAACAGAGCTGGAGATGCAACAGGCATATTGAAAAAAGATAGCGACTTGAAAAGAGGTGAATGGCATGAAATAGTTAGAGATGATGACAAAATTTGTATCATAAAATGGAAGGACAATAAAGCCGTTACATTTATGTCCACTTGTGTAGGAAGCGAACCCAACAACACTTGACAGAGGTGGTCAAAGAAGAAAAAAAGAGAATTGATGTTCCACAACCAGCCATAGTAAAAGATTATAACATATCTATGGGCGGCACAGATCTGTGTGATCGGTATATTGCTTACTATCGCTGTTCTATCAGAACAAAGAAATGGCCTGTCAGACTTTTCAATCATTTTATAGACTTGATAATTTCCAATTTTTGGGTATACTATTCCGGGACAATAAAGGCAAAAATTTGAAAAAATATATGTCCCTTCTACAATACCGCCTACATATAGCTCATGCCCTTTTGAGGTATGAAGGGAGTCCAAAAACAGTTGGAAGGCCTCGAAAGGTGTTAGCCGAACCAATGTACACCTAAAATAAAACGAATACCCCATGTACACCTAAAATAAAACGAAGAAAAGTTGTAGAACAACCAGCAAAAGAAATCAGGCTGGACAATGTGGTACATTTTCCCAGATATACGGAAGATAAGAATGCATCGAAATGCCGTCATCCAAATTGCAAATGAAGAAGTCGAGTTATTTGTACGAAATGCAATGTTTATTTGTGCATACTGAAGAACAATTGTTTTGAAAAATATCATAATATCCTTATAATAGTTGCCGTGTTCTGTAGTCGACTCTGTCCGTAACGCGTCCGGAGCGACCACCTCATATCCATCCATTTGGCATCCATTTTGTTTTATGAGTTAGGCTTAACAAGTTAAAAGTAAAGTTCAAAAAGATTATTTGCCAACTAAACCCAAATAATTGTAATTAAAACAGCGTAATATCGACACAAATCAACTTTATTTCGATCAATTTTATTTCAAAATTATCTCTTCATTAGAGAATTATCTCTTTTCCGCCACCTTTCGCGTTATCATAGTGTTTCTCAGAACTTGAAAATGTAAACACAAGTGAGTCATTCATTCACCGTGATTCGTTAATTAAAGAAAAATTGAATCAGAATTTTTTTCACAGTAAAACAGGTTTTCATTATTTTAACCATATATAATGTATATATTTTAATATATACTATATATTTTTTAATACATAATATATAATATATATTACAATACAGTATTACAATTTAATATTACAATAATGTCGAATTTAGTTGCAAACTTGACGCATGCGCAGTGATATGTTCCAAACTGTACGTCACAAAAGCTAGCCGGTTCAAAAGGCCAAATCTTCAGTATACAGATTTTTTGCATTTACAACACATGGAATTCTATATATTCCACATCTAATACGTGTTTAGTAACGATTCAATAACTTTGTATGATTTTTAATCAGAATTTCTTTAGTTTATATATATTATTTTTGCTTAATATATATTTATACATATATTTATTTATTTATACATATATATATTTAACAATATATAATATATGTACATTAAATTGAAATACACATGCAAAAATTTTTTGCACGTGAATAATTTGTATGATATTTTAATCTGATTTTCTTTATATATTTTATTTTTGCTTAATATATTTATACATAGCCTATTTATACATATATATAGCATAAGATATAATATATGTACATTAAATTGAAATACACATGCAAAAATTTTTTGCACGTGAATAATTTGCATGATATTTTAATCTGATTTTCTTTATATATTTTATTTTTGCTTAATATATTTATACATAGCCTATTTATACATATATATAGCATAATATATAATATATGTACATTAAATTGAAATACACATGCAAAAATTTTTTGCATGTGAATAATTTGCATGATATTTTAATCTGATTTTCTTTATATATTTTATTTTTGCTTAATATATTTATACATAGCTTATTTATACATATATATAGCATAATATATAATATATGTACATTAAATTGAAATACATGTGCAAAAATTTTTTGCACGTGAATAATTTGCATGATATTTTAATCTGATTTTCTTTATATATTTTATTTTTGCTTAATATATTTATACATAGCCTATTTATACATATATATAGCATAAGATATAATATATGTATATTAAATTGAAATACACGTGCAAAAATTTTTTGCACGTGAATAATTTGCATGATATTTTAATCTGATTTTCTTTATATATTTTATTTTTGCTTAATATATTTATACATAGCCTATTTATACATATATATAGCATAAGATATAATATATGTACATTAAATTGAAATACACATGCAAAAATTTTTTGCACATGAATAATTTGCATGATATTTTAATCTGATTTTCTTTATATATTTTATTTTTGCTTAATATATTTATACATAGCCTATTTATACATATATATAGCATAATATATAATATATGTACATTAAATTGAAATACACGTGCAAAAATTTTTTGCACGTGAATAATTTGCATGATATTTTAATCTGATTTTATTTATATATTTTATTTTTGTTTAATATATTTATACATAGCCTATTTATACATATATATAGCATAATACATGATTATATAAAATATTTATATTACATTGAAATAGATTGAATTAGCAGTATTGTTTCTAAATATCTGGCTGCATTAGTTAGACTGTACAAGTCGGATTTTAAAATCAGCTGCAAGCATGGTTTTTTTTTCCAAGAACGTTTTTTAATTATAAACTTCAATATTTTTTTTAAAAAACCTCACTGTAATAATTTTTAGTAAAGCATTCTATTGCGATGATAGTGTATCTTTTAAGGTGACTGCCTACGTTGAAAATTTCATTTTTTGACTATTTTGGTCAATTTTATTTTTTCCAGGAATCGTGCAATTCAATCTTTTCTCTTTTCAAAACCGTTTTGATTTTCATTCTACATCAATTAGAAGCAGAGTTATAGCTATTTTAAAAAATGTCTGCTACAAAATTGAAGTGGCAAACAACTTGAACTGAGTTTTTCTCAGAATTATGTTTTTAGCACAAATCTTTACCGTTATCATGATATTTCACACAATAATACATATAATTTGATAAAATTTTCGGGAAATGTTTTAGATGCTATTGTTAATGAAATGACGCTCAATAATTGATGCATAATAATAAATAGTTAAATAGTTTTTGTTTGGGCAGCAGCATACGCCGAAATTTTCAAAAGTGGGGGGGGGGGGGTTACTATGAAAAAGTAGTTTTCAGCAATCAGTGCAGAGCTTGAACCTATTTAAGTAATATATGTAATCAGAAAAAATGGGGGGGGGGGTTAACCCCCATCAACCCCTCCCCTGCATACGCCACTGTGTTTGGGGCTGTTTTTATAAGGAGAGGAATGATGAATTGGGGGAAATTTTCATATTGCAACATTTTTGCATTTTAAAATTTCTCTTAGATTGTGGGTCATTTAAGATAACTGTCAGATGTGTCGCATTTTAGCTAATTTTCATTGAAAATTACTTCAAATTGACCAATTTATAAAAAAGTATGGTATTTACTGGCAAGTTTTTGTTTATTTTTTAATTTTCAAGTGCTATTTTACCATAAAAAACAAAAAAATCTTTAAAAAATGATTTTTTAAAAAAATTGGCTCCAAATGTAGGCAGTCACCTTAAAACAATATTTCAGGTGATTATAAGGGGACATTTTATTATTTTGTTTTGTGCCACTTTCTCGAATTATATTACTTTATTTTTCAGATCTAATAAAAAAAAGTATTAAAAAATTTCACCTTCAAATTAGAAAACAATTTAAAATTAACAAATCAGACAGCAAACATTCAAGTAAATTTCAATGTTCTAAATTGCAACACATCAGGTTGCAAAACAGTATATTATTTTCTAATATTCACATTTTTACATGTACTATCTACGGTATGTACTGTATAGTAGTGTGCTTTTCAGAGCAAATACCTAACATAACGGCAAAATTTTCTTAAATTTTTAAAAGTCTGTAATTTTCCGATACCTTTCACGTTTTCATAGCGTTTCAATTAAATTAATAACAAGTATTCATTTTATATATTCGGGACATGAAAATGTAAACATGAAGTTAGTCATTCATTCATCTTTTTTTTTTTATAAGATGAATGAATGACTAACTTCATGTTTACATTAATTCATGTTTACATTTTTACAGAATATTATTTTCTAATATTCTGTAAAAATTTCTTATATTTTAACAAGGTTATGAATCTTTTTTTTATTGGAACTGTTCAATTACTTACCATCAAGTTTTGACAGGTACTGTCTACGGTATGTACTGTATAGTAGTATGCTTTTCAGAGCGAATACCTAACATAACGGCAAAATTTTCTTAAATTTTTAAAAGTCTGTAAATTTTCCAATACCTTTCACGTTTTCATAGCGTTTCCATTAAATTAATAACAAGTATTCATTTTATATATTCGGGACTTGAAAATGTAAACATAAAGTTAGTCATTCATTCATCACGTTTTTACATGTACTATCTACGGTATGTACTGTATAGTAGTATGCTTTTCAGAGCGAATACCTAACATAACGGCAAAATTTTCTTAAATTTTTAAAAGTCTGTAATTTTCTGATACCTTTCACGTTTTCATAGCGTTTCAATTAAATTAATAACAAGTATTCATTTTATATAATCGGGACATGAAAATGTAAACATGAAGTTAGTCATTCATTCATCTTTTTTTTTTTTTTTTTTTTTATATATATATATTTATATTTTAACCATACTAGCCACTGCGTGACCAGCATGGTCACTTTTAGTTTTAAATTTCCTTTTGCAAAACAACGCAACTGAAAGTGACATATGTAAGGAATGTTACAATTACCTGTCATCATAAATATATGTTGTTAAGGGGTATTCTCTATTAAGCTGATTCTAAAACATCGTGATCAAAAAATGTGAATTTCCATTACCTTAGAACAGAGTTAAAGATAAGACTGAGAAAGCCCACATCAATGATTTTAAAAATTACATCCCTCTTTGTATGTACTATTTTTCAAAATTAAGATATCTATACTTTATCATTACAACAAATAAGAAATTGCAGGGGGAAAATTTTAAATATAGTGTTGATTACATCACTCTCTGTATGAATTACTGTTAACAATTCAGATATCTACACTTAATCATATTAAATAATAAATTGCTGGAAAAATTTCTTCATTTATAAAATGGAGCAAAAATTCAGCAATTTTTCAAAATTAAGATATCTACACTTTACCATTACAAGAAATAAGAAATTGTTGGGGGGAAATTTTAAATACAGTGTTGATTACATCACTCTCTGTATGTATTACTGTTCACAATTCAGATATCTACACTTAATCATATTAAATAATAAATTCTTGGGAAAATTTCCTCACTTATAAAATGGAGCAAAAATTCAGCAAGTACTTAAAATATAGTGTGGATTTCAACTATGATATTCATAAAACTTCTTGATATACAGATTTGAGTATTTCAAAAGTAGGAGATACTAAAGCGACAGAATCAAAAGAATGGATTCTAGATAAACCTACATACAACTGTCCATGGTTAAACACTGGATTTGATAGGTCTAAACATGTATTGTCAAAAGATCAGCGGTTGTAACTTATGCGGCCACTACACACACGCGGTTTTAAATTGCGGACAGCCGCTGTTTACATCCGGTAGTTGCAGCCGTTGCCATTCGAAGTGTAGAAATATCGTAGATTTTTGTGCCGCATACTTACGCGTTTTATATATAGGGATTATTTTAACCAGATATTACAATAATATCAAATTTTGTATTTTCGGAAAGTTGCAAACTCGGCGCATGGATAGTGATATGTTCAAAAGTGTCTGTACGGTAGCGTGCTTTTCAAAGCGAATACCTAATATAACCGCAAAATATTCTTACATTTTTTTTAAGTGTTTTATTGAATATTTCTAAATTACCAGCACACGTGGCTTTCATATGAATTTCTAATATTTTAATAAGGTTATGAACCCTTTTTTTATTGGAATGTTTACTTAATAACCGTCAAGTTTTGACGGGTACCATCTAGTATAGATAATAATTTCTTACACGTGTAGTCAACATTTGTACTTTTTATATCCATGAGTTTTAAGATTAACCCATTAATTAATTGCTAATATTAATAAATTTCTGTCTTTTTTCATAATTTTTTATATTCAATCAATTTTGTATTGTATTTCTGTATAAACATCATAAAACAACTCATAAAACCTTATCTTTCCTAAAATACATTATAGCTATTGTAAGCTTTGGTAACTTTGGTTTATCCAGTTTAAGACCTGAGGTACACATATGTGTACCTTAATTAATTAATTAATTATTGTGCACAGAAATGAAATTTTTTTATGGTGAGCATTTTGACCTATAACTAACTCAAACAAGTCCAAAAAAAATTTTTTTTAAAGATATTTTTTGTTCAGGTCTGAAGAGGATATCTTATTGAATGATTCAATTATTTATTTATTTATTTATTTACTTAGAGGAGTATGATGTGTTAAATATTCAAATTCAGTCCTTGATTTTTTATGCACCGACGATTCATGACATGCTCAGACCGGAGTGAATGCTAAGGTATAGATTAAATTCATTGTTACGGTAGTCGAACATTGTGACAAAATATCATGAATGTTAAAATCTCCTTTGTTTGTGTGAAGCAAGCGCAAATACAGGTGGACTTTATGTCTGTCGAGGCATTAGTTTTACGAAGCAAATTAAATTTGACTTTTTTGAAATAATTTCACGGAACGTTCCGTGAGATTTAAAAAGAAAAGTGTTAAAGATCTTTATGCTTAATATACCGGGTGGGTAAAAAGTCTGCATAAACTTTAAAAATTCATAAAAACCGGAAAAATAACCAAAACAAAAAAATATTTGCAGGGTTAGCAACGCTAGGTCAAGGGATTTTTTTTTTGAGACAGGAAAAAAAATAACTAAAAAAAAACAGCCGACAGGTGCCGCTCACTTACACAAGTGAAAGAAAAGATACGCAAATATTGAAAAGAATGCTTCTAAATCGTTTATTACAGCACTAGGTGTTCCACATGACCCCCACCAGAGGGGATAAGGCATTGCAGGCTAGGCACAAATCCAGCAGCGGCAGAGTGCAGCAGGTCCGGATGTATACATGACACCTTTTGGTGGATCGCGGAATAACGGTGAACTGGTTGTGGATTAGGAGCGTAAGTTCTTATATCCGTCTCATTTGCATATTTCCACAGAATTCGCTCATACCAGCGCCCCCTGTCGGCAGTTTTTTTAGTTATTTTTTTTCCCGTCTAAAAAAAAATCCCGTGACCTACCCTGCAAACCTTTTTTTATTATTTTGGTTATTTTTCCGGTTTTTATTAATTTTTAAAGTTTATACGGACTTTTTGCCCACCCGGTATTTATTTTATTGCACCAGTGTTGTTCCAGATTCAAACAACAGTGATTAGTTACGTATACTACGAAAATACGAAAGCAGGAATGAAAGTTCTCGAGGTTATATTTATCTCTCTTTATCCGAGTCCCTCGAGTACCATTTGTTTACCAGATATACATATAAACTTTCATCTGTGTTCAAACAAATCAACTTCAGCTATCTTTATATTCCCTTTTCGGGGATTTTATTGAGATCTGTTGGGACCCTCCTCCTTTCAAGATTCCCCCGTAATACTCTCATATCTCTTGGGCAGGAGTTTCATGTTTGATTTTCTCGAAGATCAGAATTTATGCAAAGAATTCGAAATGTTTGAAGTTGGGGTACATTGCACTGGGTGACTAATTTGATAAGTGATAATTACTTAAACTGCTTTTCATTTATTGAATGAGCGTAAATTTGTAACTCTTTCGTGTAACCTTATGTGACAGTGATGATATTTCATAGATTAGTGACGAGAATAGTAAATCTAATACACAAGTTTTAATGCAAAATTTTTCAATCACATGTATTTACCTAAATATGTTAGAGCAGTAGTTCCAAACCTTTTCTTGATCTGAGACCATTTGTAATAAATAAATAAATAAAAAATAAAAAAATAATTTAAAAAAATCCTTAAAAAATAAATAATTAAAAAATAAATAAATAAATAAATAAATAAATAAATAAATAAATAAATAAATAAATAAATAATAATAATAATAATAATTCGTCAGGGACCTCATCTCAGTCAATACTTTTAGAGGATAAAATTGGTTTAATTTATTTTGACAAATTATTTTGTGATAAACAACTGTAATAAAAAGTTACGAATAAAAGTAATAAATAATTGAACGTAAAAGAAAACTTAATATCAAGCATAATAATTACAAGATATAAAGAACTTTTCATATACCATGTTTTTAAATTTTCTGCTGAATCATATACACTCGACAATTCTATGCATTGAAAAATACTTCTTTAAAATTTTTTTTGGTGAATTGTCCCATCAACTTGAAAGAAAATAAAGTTAATTCGAAGTTAATTTGCGTTTAACTTTTCGTTCCCGTCCCGGTCGGGGACCAGTCTACAAAACAAAATTAACTGAAAATAATAAAAACGTGGTAAAAATATGCTTAAAGATGGATAAAAGTAATAAAATAATGCGTTGTCATCGTGCTCTGAGCTATTCTAAAAGTTTCAAATAACTAGCTACTTGGGAATTTAGTTAAAAATCGATTGCAAGATTTGTACTAGGCAAACACACACAAACAAACAAACAAGAAAGCGAGTTAATAAAAACATGGTAAAAACCTATGAAAACTTAAAAATTAACGAGATTGTTAGGTTGTATTTGTTTTATTGGCTGTGAAAATGCTGTGAAGCTGCAAATCGTATGCTGCAATCGCACAGAAAATATATTAGAGAGTTCTTAAGCAGAAGAAAGATTTTTTCGTGCTCACAACGTTATAAAACGGAAAAAATGCAGGAATTTATAGAATCTGACCGAAAAAAAAATTTTTTGCTCCCAGTTTTAAAAAATTTCGTAAGATAGCTCTCGTTTTGAAACAATGAAACCATTTTTACCATGTTTTTATTAACTCGCTTTCTTACTCGTTTGTCTGTGTGTGTGTTTATCTAGTACAAATCTTGCAATCGATTTTTAACTAACTTCCCGACTAGCTAGACATTTGAAACTTTTAGAATAGCTCAGAACACGATGACAATGCCTTATTTTAATACTTATAGCCATCTTTATGCAAGATAGAATTCTTTTTTAGTGAATTTTGTTTTGTAGACTGGTGCAGCCATCTATCGGCTTTAACGGTAACGAAAAGATAAACGCAAGTTAACTTCCAATTAACTTTATTTTCTTTCAAGTTGATGGGATAATTCATCAAAAATTTAAAAAAAGTATTTATTAATACATAGAATTGTATAGTTTATATGATTCAACAGAAAATTTAAAAACATGGTATTTAAAACGTTCTTTTTATCTTGTAATTATTTTTATCACTCCTGACCTCGCGAACCAATTCATGATTTCTCTCGGACCACCAATGGTTCGAGAATCACCGGTTAAGAACCACTGTGTTACATATCCTAAATGCGTTTGTAAAAGTTGAATTTATATTTATTTTTTACACTCCTGTTTTATTTCGAACTATCCTTACGAATTGACCAAGTTTTTTTTTTTTAAATTTCCGATGCCAAAGAATAAGACAGACGTTTTACAAACAGAACAAAACTCTGTGAACGCATAGCGTGAAAAGTCAATATCTCATTATTAGGCCTCTAGCGTTCCAATGCTTCTCCACCTCAGAAGCTCCACGTAGCGCAGGGCACCTTCTGATGTGGGCCCTGACCGTTTCTTTATTTAACCCGCAAAGTGGGCATTTTGAGCTGGTACGAATACCAACACAATTGAGATGGATTGCCAAGGAATCGTGACCAATTTCAAGTCTAAAATTTGCCACTGCTTTATCCTGTGGTTTATCTCGTATTTTTCTTTCCAAGATATCTCTCCAGATCTTATTTGAGAAACGCGTCATAAGTTTTACTCTCCATTTCTGTTTGAAAAATTTACGAATATATAGTTTTGAAGAATGGAAGGCACAAATTGTTGATAACATTTGAACTATTTTAGTACCCTTTTTTTGCAAGTTTGTCGGCCTGGTCGTTTCCGTAAAGGCCACAATGTCCGGGGATCTATTCTAACACAATTTCTTTACCACCCCCCTCCCAGTGTCAGTTTTTCCAAAAGAAAAACTGAGACTGATTGTTACAGTAGACCTACCTCTTCGCGTCGCACTCTGGAAGCGTCTTTAAAACGGCTAACGGCGGTAGCTAGAATTGACGAAGTACTAGAGGCGGAACTTTATTGAAATCGAAACGATGGAATTCTATATTATTGTGAATGCAGCAAATGATTGTTTATCGCTGAAGAGGTATGAGCTCACAAAAGTTGATTTGAGATGGTTAACTTTCAACTGTACTTCCTAATTAAGGGAAATCTTATAGAAGGCACAAGTTACTGCGACCCTGTTAATATACTGGAAGTGGATCAGTCACTTTTGACGAACCAGTTAGGGGTGGACAGTAGGATATCGTCGGTTTGGATGAGTTGTAGCAACGTGGCTATAATCTTCTCTTGACCTCCTGGCCGATTCTCGGAAGCGGCAGTTAAATATGTTTAACTTTCTTTTTTTCCCATTAGGTCGATTCTTGGAAGAGGCAAAGGAATGTTTTACCGGTATTTTTTCCCTCTAGCAGAATGACACCCTTTTCATTAGCAGCCAACGCTTTCCGTTGCTCCTGTTCATTAAGGACCAGATGTTGTTAAGCACCGGGGGAATGTTTCTTTTGGAACCGCCAGGAATTTCTGAATAGGAATCTAGATTATTCTAAAACATTCGAAAGTTTTTTAAAAAAGGTCGAACACATCCTGGCGGGGCAGAGGTGTTTTAGAACGACAGAGAGGTGGACAGAGGAACGGATGATCGGAGAAAGCAACTGAGGCTATCGCTAGAGGAAGGATCGACGGACTCGTTATTCTGCGTGCTGATGCTTGATGTTGATTGCCTATCGGATCCAGTTAGATGCTTTGTGTAACTGCGTTGTAAATAATCTGTACATATTCTCAACCAACGAAAATAATTAAAAGAGCTTGACTCTAATGAACGGTTTTGTCCTCTCTCTGAAACAACCTCTCTCAAGTACTAAACTGTAGTTGTGAATCACGACAACCCAGTGTAGTTCGCTATTTTATCATTACCATTGTTCTAGTTTGGTACTTGAATTAAAATAGAGTTAAGCGTTAGTATGATATAAGTCACTTAAATCATTCAAGCACTTTTACAAGGCACTAAATTGTTATTGTAAGATTGCTTGATTTGTTGATTTTTACACTGTCATGGTGGCGGTCGATTCCTAGCCACAAGACTTGTGCAGATATTACATCTTTTTCCTCGCTATAGTAACACCCTTACTTAATTTGTCTTTTGTTTCAGTGACAAGAGCACTGAAGATATTTAAAATTTATGCATAAGGATATTTAAATTCAATAATATTGTTACGTATTGTCCAAACTTTATATTCACATAAATCTGTGAAATTTTATTTCAGGCAAAAAAAATAGTCATAATTTTAATAGATTGCGGCTATGATAATTTTGTGTTACGCTTTTACCATAGAGGTAGGTAGATCGCCAGGAGGACATTAGTCCATGAACACCATGAATTCCTCGGTTTCTTTATTATAGGAGCCCCTTATAGGTATAAAACACTACTCCCAGGGTACAAAACAGTAACATACATGCCGTATCCAGGATTGAAACCCTAACCCACTTCATGGATGATCGAAACACTGATCACAACGTGATGTGAGCAGCTGTGTTGTTTACTGCAAACCAATCAAATTTCAATTAATGTATATCACTAGAGGATATTTTAAATATATCCTAGTTATTAAGAATATCGATTGGATCTTTTAGACAATAGAATTTAAATTAATTAGTCATAATATTTTGAAGACTTCAAAAATCTAAACGCCATTTTTAGAATACTAAGTTAAGAAATCAATATTTTTATTAATGAACAGAGTAACGTTGGTTTAAGAAGCTTCATAGGCTAACTCACTCTGGGGGGTTCAATAACCTGAGGAAAATAGCTCTGACTAGCGGCAACAGCTTTGAGGTAATTAATTTCTGGTGACATTAATTCTATCACACTGATTTCAACCGAATAGAATCTGCTGCTATGAAACCGATGCATTAAGATAGCTGCCTTTATGAAGTAAATGAAAATTACAATTAATTGTCATAATTATTGCACAAATATTTACCGGGTTCAGGAAAAATACGTATTTCGATCTTTATGATTTAGTTTTTTACAATTAATTGTACTTCTTGTTACTGTAGTCGATAAATTATTAGTTAGGTAGTAATGATTGAAAAGAGGAGTCCATTAAAATGATGGATATGTTGTGTGCTGGTTATTTGTTTAGCTCTACTAAGATTACTAGGATATGCAGTTTTATCTTTACTATGTGTTATAGTTTTGCACACGGCGCGGTGGCCCAGTTGGCAAAGGCAACGAGGCAGTGATCGTAAAGTCTCTGGTTCGGTGCCGGTTGTTGACAAATCCACCGCAATGTACACTAATGGTGGCTGGTGCACGAAAAATTTGTCGTGGCTGCAATGTGCTCCAAGGTATCAAACTTTACTTCTGGAGGTGCGGGGTCGAGTGTTCCGGTCTCGTCACTTGACTTGGTTCAAAATTACGGGACCGGTCATTTATCCAAGTCGGACTCCAACCTTTGTGGAGCTATTCAAATCCAGAGCTGTACCATTCTACCCAATTATCCTTTATGAACTTAATCTGATATATTGTCGGTCATGGGGCATAAGCCACAACAACAACAATAATTTTACATTGGCTTTCGAAATTGGGAAACCAATATTTAGATAAACAACTGATAAAACATTTCTTAAAACCTAACTTAGTTTTCCTTTACTAATTGATTTTACTCATATTAATTTTTTTAATTTCAATGGGATTTCGTTAAACAATATAATTTATGAAAATAATAAATGACCTTTTAAAACTTCTGAAACACACGCATGGTTCTCTTAAAGATTAAATATCCATTTGAAATCTGCTTCGAACACTCACTATAGTCAGAATACAACTAATCTGAAATAACAGAGTTTAAACCAAATTGAGTCTTTCTTGTCGTCATTATTTTCTCAAATGGGCAAATTCCGTGAACCCAATAAGGCTACATGGAGGCTCGCAATGACCTTTATCAAAAAACAATAGAATCGACTAAGGATTTTTAACCTTATGCTATCCAACCCGTAAGGAAAAGGTTAATTGAATCAGGAAAAAAATTTTTTTTAATGCTACTGGTAAAAAATTCATTACAAACTACGATTGTCCTAGAGGAAATTTATTTATTATTATTATTGAATCAGCTCTCTTTTACAGATATTATTTTCAGAGTTAATAAGATAGATAATCTGCTTCTAAACAGGATTATGAGAACCGAATATTGACAAAGTGTACTTGGAAGCATCAACAAATGTTGCAAGGAAAAGTTCAGTAGAAAAACCATGTGATTTTTATTAGCCTCGAAATACCCTCTACCAATAAACGATATTTAATTTTTTTTCTTTCACTTAAAAATTATCAAAATAATATCGTTATAAAGTAACATATCGTATAATATGCATAACAAATGAGTACTAAGTTTAACATTATAATTAAAACATGTAAACATTAATTGTCCTATAAGAAATTTATTTATAATTGAGTCAGCTGTCTTTTACAGATATTATTATCAGAGTTAATAACATAGATACACTGATTCTAATCAGGATTATAAGAATGGAATATTAACAAAGTGTACTTAGCATGAACGTTGCAAGGAAAAGTTCAGTAGAAGAACGATGGGATTTTTATGAGCCAGGAAATACTGTCTATCAATAAACGATATTAATTTCCTTTTTTTAGTTAAAAATTATCGAAATAATATCGTTATAAAGTAACATATCTTATGATATAAAAAATGTATGCTAAGTTTAACATTATAATTAAAACATGTAAACATTAATTGTCCTATAAGATATTTATTTATAATTGAGTCAGCTGTCTTTTACAGAAATTATCAGAGTCAATGACATAGATACGATGAATCTAAACAGGATTATAAGAATATTAACAAATATTAACGAATATTAACAAATTGTACTTAGATGGCATTAACGTTGCAAGGAAACTACAGTAGAAAATCCATGTGATATTTATTAGCCTGAAAATATCCTCTAACAATAAACGATATTTATTTATTTTTTCTTTTAGTTAAATATTATCAAAATAATATCGTTATAAAGTAATATATCTTATAATGTAAAAAATGAGTGCTAAGTTTAACATTATAATTAAAAGATGTAAACATTAATAGTCCTGTAAGACGTTTATTTATAATTATTATTGACTCTACTCTCTTTTACGGATTATCAGAGTAAATAACATAGATACACTGATTTTAAACAGGATTATATGAAGCGAATTTTAACAAAGTGTACTTAGCTGGCGTCAACGTTGCAAGGAAAAGTTCAGTAGATAAACCATGTGATTTTTATTAGCCTGGGAATACCTTCTACCAATAAACGATTTTTAATTTTTTTTCCTTTCAGTTAAAAATTGCAAAATAATATCGTTATCAAGTAACGTATCTTATCGTATAAAAAATTAGTGTTATGTTTAAATTTATGATTAAAACATGTAAACATTAATTGGTAAGCGCATGTGAATGAAATATTGAATGCAAAATTAAAATCTTTTTATACATCATAATATGTATTTGCTTTGGGATTTACGTTTCAAATTTAACGTGCAAACATAAGCTGAGTCCTTCCGTGTAAAACATAATTAATTTTAGTTCTTTGCACTTCCCTCTCTTGATCTTCGAGCGGGTTTAATCCGACAAGGTTAAAAGATAATTCACGTTTAAATAATATCCGCGTATTAAAATAATTAGAGAAAAGTCACGCTCTTGTACCGCTGTAACAGTCTAATCAGCTATTAATGAGCATAACTCAAAGTTCAGCTAAATCTGACGCTTCGTAATTAAACATCGTTTAGATTATAAACTCATTTATCATTATGTGCTGTGATATTGCGCGCGTAAAATAACGTTCATTAACTTTTGATATCGGGGGCTAGGAATGTCCCAAGCCAGTGTTTTTCATAGGAAACGACATAGTAGAACCGTGCTTACGGTTCTGTAATTATTTTAGAACCAGAGACCAATAAAGGTTGAATGATCGGAATTTACGTTAACTCTTGAACTATCAATACATAAGATAAATCGATTCGATACTTAAGATAAACGAATTACAATCTTATAGCTGTTCTATTATTAAGTAAACCAAAAGCAACACGTAAAGATTATCGATCTATATATATATATATATATATATATATATATATATATATATATATATATATATATATATATATATATATATATATATATATATATATATATATATATATATATATATATATATATATATATATATATATATATAATCATTTTCTTTTTGAAAATACACCCGACTATAAATCAGGAGCACGCAGCTTCTTAAAATCTACAGTAAGAATTGTTGTTGTTGTTGTTGTTGTGTCTAATACCCCCTGCCAGGAAGTATTTCAGGCCAGGTCCATATAGGTGTTGGGATAAGGGGTGACCGAGCACTCTTAGGGGGAACATATGGGGGGATCCCATCCTCTCCGACCCTCTCGACCTTATAGAGGGATTTAACGTGCTCGGCCTAGACACGGCGGAATTTAATGGAACTTATAGGAATTCAATCCGAGCACTCCAAGGACTGAAATCCGACGCTCTACCACTAAGCTACCTTGTACCTACAATAAGAATTGTGGATTTTAAAGAGGCTGCGTGTTTCTGTTTTTCTGTATACAACGAATTTCGAGTAATAAAATATCAGTAATCTTAAAATCACGAAGTAATACCAAATGTAATCTGTAACACAAGTGTATTAACTTCCATATGTTAAAATAGTTTCGTGTTTGTGAACCTCCTCAATGACATTAACTTCAAACAGAAAGATATTCAAACATGACGAAACTTAAAACATTTGTTTCTTACTATGAGCACGAGGGTAGAAGCAAGGAATTGCATACTGACAAGCCAATAACAAACAGTAAAAAGACACTCAATGCTTCTTTTTATGGTTATTTGTTGGAAACTTTTAGTATTATTTGGAGTGATAGTGCACAGCGTTTAGCTTTAATTGACCTAAATGGTCCGCGCAATGGATGTAAAAGATGGTACACTGTAATTAGTATAGTCTTTATTCCGGGGCATATTGTCTTGCGGGGTCAATTATTTTATTAATATAATATTATATCTTAGTGGACTGTATAAGAATCCATTAACACAAATATTTAATGTTCTTGTTTGAGTGCAACTAATCGATCTTCTTACTTCTTTTAACAAAGGTGATACTGGAATGGCTTACTTTTAACATCATCTGAATAATACTTTCAATAATAAGTCAACAATGAAAAATTTAGTTCCATGCATGTCTCCTTTAAATGCATTTAATAAGTGACTTCAGTATCTCTGCATTTAGCTCATATTTTGTCTCCTTGAATATGTGGGGTGTATCACGGGGACATGACAAGGAATTGGATCAGGAAAGTTGAAAAGTTACAGGGAAAATGAAAATAATTGCAGTAGATAAAACAAATTAAGATAACGAAGAAATAAGAATACTAGGAGTAGAAAAGAAAGATGGGAGGAAAGCTAACAATGAACCGAAACTAAGGTATAGAAAAGGCCAGATGTTTATTTTCAACATCTGGCCTTGAATCCATTAACAAAAATATTAAATGTTCTTGTTTAAGTGCAACTAATCAATCTTCTTACTTCTTTTAATAAAGGTGATACTGGAATGGCTTACCTTTAACATAATTAGAATAAAACTTTGAATAATAAGTCAACAATAAGAAATTTAGTTCCATGAGTGTATCCTTAAAATGCCTTTAATAATTGACTACATTTTAACACATAACTGTTGAATTCCTGAAACACTGAATAACCCTTCGGAATTAGGTTTTACAAAGTGAATTGACTTCAAAATGTCAACAGCTTGAACAATAATCTGCACAGAATCTTTAACAAACAAACAAAAAAAAAGAATAAACGGAATCACATCCAACATAGCGATTTTTGATTTCTTACATGACATTGTTTAGAATAGGATATACATCACAACAGATTAAACATTTCTTAGCCATTTTCTTGCCATTACTCAAAATCGAATCTGCAACAACAGAATAAAAAAACATTTTAGCTTGAAGTAAAAAAAAAGTTGACCAGAAACACAATTAGAATACAAATTGCAAACAATATGATGAATAAAATGAAACAATTATTATAATGAATTATTTATAAATAAAAATAAAAATGGTAAGTCTCTTATGAAGACTGAACATGTCTTGTAATTTTGTAATGGATTTAAGTAATTTTGGATACCTGAGAAATTGGAGATATTAAAAACTAAATCTATACAAACAAGAGCAATGTTCATATGTATAAGTAGTTTGTACCTATAGAATATACTCACTTCGTAAAATGTTAATGACTGATACGATTTTTGGTATAAAGGATCGATACTAAATAAATAAATTGTTGGGTCTGCAAAGTGAACTGCATCTCTAGTTTTCTAATTTAAAAATGCGGTGTCTTTGTAATAGTTTTATTTACATACACAAATAAACATAAGAACTAAATGGTTTTGTCCCATGGCAATACAAACGCATACCATATTGCGATGAACCACCATGTAACGCAGACGATACTTCGATGAAGACAACCTTCGCCTGTCGTCGGCTACTGGTGATAGCCACGGATAGATTTACATACTGCCAAGCCAGTAACAAACTATAAAATGACACCCACTTTCAAGTGGTGATAGCCACTTGCCCACACGGGGGATCGCTCGGCCCCTACGAGCAACGCCAAGACGCAACATACTTTATAAATAACAAATGATTGAACACTATTATCTTGAGGATACCATTCCCAATAATATGCCTTTCATGTTAAAAAATTACCACGGCTAATGAAAAGAAAATGCGGTCAGGCTTTTTAATATAATGATTAGTTCTGTTTGCAGGAGTGGAGGGTATATTTTCCCAATTTTGACCAAAACATTTTAGCCGTCTTTTGAGATGGATTATAAATGGATATTCAAGTATCTGTTTAAGACAATTTAAAATACTGAACATAAATATGAAATGATACATATTTCAATCTGAATATAAGAAACAGAAAAAAAACTCTTCAACGCATACAGAATTTCGAGGTGAAATGAAGAATAGGTATAAATGTATAACAATGGTGTGATTATTTGGGATTCTTTCTCCGTTTCCAAGGGACATTTAACTCACATTGTTTCTCCGTGCATTTATTCGCTTACCTTACATTATATTTGGTTTGCTTTGCGTATGGAATACTATTCGTTTCAGGCTAGGTATGCTATAATATTTTTACAACAGTAAAACGTGAAGAACTTTTCTTTCCTGGTGGTACAGAGAGACTTTATAGATTGCGTATCGGAAGTCCTTAGTATTAACGGAATCGAAAATGGGAGTACTCGTGACGACAGAAAACTGAAAGATTATAATTAGTTAGTTTTTATGTTTTCTTTATCTTCAAAAAATTCTATAAAAAATAATATGAAATTTTAAAGAAAGTAATGCCTCTTGATTAAAATATTTGAGAGACTCTGTATCATTATTATTAAATTACGGCTAAATTTCCTTTCTGATTTTTAATATTTAATGTAAGGAATTAAATATGTGCTTTGAATTTATATATTTCAGGCTAATACAAAGGTACGCTTCATATATTACTCTATAAATAGGATTTAAATTTGTTCGCATTTTTAAACGACACAAAATTCTTAAAAAAGAATAATTTTTTTCTTTGACCTGTAATATAATAAGAATATTTAAATTAAAATAATAGAAACCTCTTATTCCTAAAAACAAGGCTTTTCCCTTGCCAAGTACAACATTTTTACTGTACCGTTGATGTATACTCTATAAATGGGATTTAAATTTTTTCGTATTTTCAAACGAACCCAAATTCTTAAAAACGAAGAATTTTTGTTTCCTTGAATTGTAACATAATGAGAATATTTATAATAAAATAACTCAACCTCTTATTCCTAAAATCATGACATTTCCCTTGCCAAGTACAGCATTTTTACTGTACTGTTAATGTATACTCTATAAATGGGATTTAAATTTGTTCGTATTTTCAAACGAGCAAAAAATCTTAAAAAAGAAGAAAGTATCTTTCCTTGACCTGTAATATAATGAGAATATTTATACTAAAATAACACAACCTCTTATTCTTAAAATCATGACATTTCCCTTGTCAAGTACAACATTTTTACTGAGCAAGGGAAATAATGGGATTTGAATTTGCTCGTATTTTCAAACGAACGAAAATTCTTAAAAAATAATTTTCTTTCCTTGACCTGTAACATAATGAGAATACGTATTTATAGTAAAATAACACAATCTCTTATTCCTAAAATCATGACATTTCCCTTGCCAAGTACAGCATTTTCACTGTACTGTTAATGTATACTTTATAAATGGGATTTAAATTTGTTCGTATTTTCAAACGAACCAAAATGCTTAAAAAAGAAGAATGTTTCTCTCCTTGACCTGTAATATAATGAGAATATTTATAATAAAATAACACAACATCTTATTCCTAAAATCATGGCATTTCCCTTGCCAAGTGCAGCATTTTTACTGTTCTGTTAATGTATACTCTATAAATGGGATTTAAATTTGTTAGTATTTTCAAATGAACCAAAATTCTTAAAAGAGAATTTTCCTTTCATTGACATGTAACATAATGAGAATATTTGTACTAAAATAACACAAACCTCCTATTCCTAAAATGATCGCAATTTCATTGTCATATACAGCATTTTTTCCGTACTTTTAATGTATACTCTGCGATACATCTCAGCTTTAAGTCTCTTTTCGCTCGGAATGGAATTTTTTCCTTACTTCGCCACTTTAAAAAAGAATTACCTAAAATTCCTTGCGTGGCATCACTATGAAATATTGTACAACATACCTTTTTCTTTCAACCTTTCAATAAACTGTCTACGGGATTTTTCGTTTAGAGCAAAAACTGCAACATTTTTCCCCGAAGGAAAAACATTAACATAAAAAAACGCGTTTACCCCCTTCAAAGTGATTAAACGTTGTATAAATAGAAGTTTTATAAATTCTGAGGGCAAAATATTTTAAATCCTTCCCTGTACACGAAATAAAAATGTCAAAACATACATAAATACGATTCGAACTACTTGTTTGGCCGATATATAGCTATCTAAATATGCATAAAATTTTGAATTTAAAATTTTTTAAAACCAAAATAAGATACATTTGAGGCGGAAAATCTTTCTTTTTTGAGGCGGAAGTGTATTAAATGAAAAGGTAAAATTTTATGCCCCGAAGTGCCTTAGAATATTTTCAGAAATTCACATTACTTTATTTTTAACGTCATATGCAGAGCATAAAACTATGTAAAATATTTGAAGGCTATATTGATTTGAAAACATGATGAGAAAACCCCCATCATTATTCAGAAATCCTGACACCCCATTAAAACTACCACTTGCAAATAAAGCTAAAGGCATTTAGTGAGTTAATTTAGATAAGGATTGTTATAGCACATTTTTGTGCCATGAATACAATTTTAAACCAGTATGTACTAAAATAATCTTCTTTAAATTACTGAAATATATATGAATTATAAGAAATTATATGAAATTATATGAATTATAAGAAATTATATGAAATTATATGAATTATATGAAAAACTTGCGAAACAAGGTCTAATCCTCTTTTCGCACCTTATGTTTTTATTGCAGATTATATGCAGATTATGTTTTTATTTTTTATAATTTTTAAGAATCTTATCAATTTTGAATACAGCATCGATAAATTCATATAAGAAATCATTATAAAACTGATAAAATACTATTGATTATTGATCGATTTTTTTTTCAAAATGAATCCAAGGAACTGAGGTAAAATAACTCATAAAAAGTAAAGGAATAATTTCTTGCATTATTCCCGTTAGTGCTTCCCTCTGAATAACCGAAGAACACAAATTCCAGAAGAAAGTCAATAACAATTATGAGATGACAAAAAAATTACAATGTTTTGAACCCGCAACTTAGCAGTGTAGTTTATGAACTTCTGAAATTAGTGTTTGCCTTGCCGATTTAAGTCGAAAATGGGCTAAGATGAGTAATCAAACCAGGCATGTTTAAAAAATCAAGGGCTACTGCAGGATACAGAAAGCTAAGTTCAATTCCACTCCTAAATATTTTTATTCATCAGGGAAAATTTGGGATATGTGAACCAAAACACAATCATGTTAGTCTTAAAGGTGTTATGTCACAGTGAAGGACTTAAAACTCTTTACTTAACAAAAATAAAATTAGAAAAATTTACGTTAAAAAATTAAAAATTAAACTTTAAAAAATTGACTCTACAAAAACCGCTTTTTTTCAATCCCGTTTTTCTCAAAACTACGATTTTGGACTTGAAACTCTTTACACAGCAAACACAGAAATTTTCACTATATGAAAAATTCTCCGATGAACATCGGAGACAGTAACTGATTTAACCCTCGACTCAAGGAGCACTTGCCATTTTGTGAATCTCTGTTTTACAATAAAGAAGTCTCTGAAATATTCTTAAAATGAACAATATCTAGAAGCCAGATAATTTTGAATGTATAGTTGATTTTTCCCGAAATCCCCGCTGCATAAACTTCTTGATATTGGAAAAGAGTGCTCAGTAAACGATTTCCTGTCAAAAACCTCTTCTTACGGGACATGATGGTATCCATGAAGTGATCTACCTCTTCAGAAACCAATTTGTTGAAGATAAACTAGGTTACTTGACTCCGGCCCGTGAGCAAGCCGTGCATATACCGCTCTTGAAAACAGTTTGCCCAAGTTACTCGTCAAAGTTATAACCCGATGGTTTAAGCTTTCCAATTATTTGGGTTAGTATACGGAATGAATAGTGTTATCAATATACAATTAAGTGAATGAAAAAGTAAAATTTTTATGTTGCGAATAGTTTGCAAAAATAATGGAAATACCGTCACTTTATGTAGAAATTTATACTCCTTTGAAAACGTATGTTATCCCCATGACAACATAGATCTATTTTTATGTTAAATACTTCTAAATAATAATTATAAATTCCAAAATCTTTACAAAAGCATGGTTCGAGTTATTAATTATACACCAAGGTGTTATTGTTTAAATTCAATATTTTTTCTTCCTCTGTTAACCCTTCAGCGGGCGTGCCAATTTTTGGAACACCAGCAGGCGCGCATTGCATAAAGTGCAACGTCTCTTTCAACCTTGATTATTCCTTTTGTAATAAACTTTTTTTTAAATTAAAAATAATAATTCTGCGTTTTATGACAGGATATAAAATGTTGATAATATTGAGATATATTTATAATTAAAGGCCAAAGAATGCAGATATAATAGCCTTATTTAAAACCTGGCTCGTTTAATACATTTAAGGAAAACTTGCGAATAGATTCCTATTTTGTCCAAAAACCTAAAAAACAATGAGATTGTCCATCTTCGTGATATGCGGAATACCGTGTAATAGTTGCACATTTGGTATGAACTCATAATTTTGTCGTATTGCAATCCAGTATAATCGCTGGTTTACCACCGTTAAATCACGACTAACAATGAATGGAAAGGAATACAAGGGTCAAAAAATCAGACCTGCATTAGAAAGGGGTGTAGCTATAAATACAAACTGCTTAGAACATCCAAACCTTACATGTAAAAACAAACCATTCAAAACTACGAAAAAGTTGCACTTTATACATGGGCGAGCCCGTTGAAGGGTTAAACTTCGCTAAGGCATTGCTACATTACGCCTTTCATTATATATGTTAGAGAACTTTAAAAATACAGTAAAGCAGATTCGTTGCAGTGATAGTAACAGCACCCTTGTACAAATTATATAATAAATTTAAACAACCTAAATTAGGGTAAAAGATATATAAGAAAGAAGAAATTTATTTACATCCAAATTTGATATCAGAAAATAAAACAGGGTTAAATTTAAAAATAATTCAGCATTTTTTTTACCTTACGCCAATAATTTATTTTTTTTCTAAATTATTGATTACACAGAAAACAATATGTTGTACATAAGAGACAAAAAGAGATTGAAATGCAATCGTTATGATACGAAGTGAGCATAGCATTTTTTAAGGGGGCACAAGGCCTTGAAGCTCGACAAAAGGACGATAAATATGGTCTAATTCGAGCTAGAAAAACCTCAAATAATATTTGAAAAAGAAATTGACTTTCCTAATACATATAAAGTACATATCTTTAAGTATGTTATATACAAAAAAGGAAATTATAAATCTATAAATAATTTTCAAATTAGGAGTTTAGAATTTTATATGGTTAACTGCTAATTTTGAGTTTTTGTGCAGCATTACTTTTAAACTTTCAACAGAAAACTGATAAAGCTACACTCATATATGTATTTCATGGTACTCTACATTTTAAAACCAGAAAAATTTGAGATTCTGGAATGCTTTATTTATGTGTGAAAATTATGCAAATAATTGTGATAATTTTCGAAGTTTACCAATTTTATGCTGAATTTTTAATTTAAATAATATTTATTACAATTTGCTTAATTTTGAATTACAAGTTAAATATATTGCAAGTGTATTCTGACCATTAATTATTTTCTGTAAGCATATATCTCAATTTTATGATGCGCACTCCACTTTATGATTTTTTAATCACCAGTAAATCATAACCAGTAAAATTCTAAACTGCTAATTTGAAAATTATTTATAATTTATAATTTCCCTTTTTATATATGACATATTTTAAGATGTGCACTTTATATGTATACAGAAAGAAAATTTATTTTTACAATTATTTCAGTTTTTGTGGTTAGAATTAGACCCTATTTATAGTCATTTCGTAGAGATTCAAGTTCCTGTGGCCCCTTAAACACAACATTTTATAAACAGTTGTACGTAAGAGTGCAATAAGAGATTGAAATAAAATCTTCAATGCTATGTTTAAAAATCTCATAAGATTATTTTTAAACATAGCATTTTTTAAATCGTTGTACATAAAATTACAATAACAGATTGAAATAAAATCTTCAATGCTATGTTTAAAAATGTCATAAGATTATTTTTAAACATAGCATTTTTTAAGCCGTTGTACATAAGATTACAATAAGAGATTGAAATAAAATCTTCAATGGTAAGTTTAAAAATCTCATAAGATTATTTTTAAACACAACATTTTATAAACAGCTGTACGTAAGAGTGCAATAAGAGATTGAAATAAAATCTTCACTGCTATGTTTAAAAATGCCATAAAATTATTTTTAAACGTAGCATTTTTTAAACCACTGTACATATGATTGCAATAAGAGATTGAAATAAAATTATGATACGAAATGATCGCAGCTTTTCTTAAACACTCATAAGTTTTGAAATGAAGTGTAATTTCATGAGTTTTTGTAGCAGGTAGTGACACTTTAAACTTAAATGTAGTGCAAATTTTTAGAAAATCTAAAAATTATTTCATGACACCATGCAAAGCTAGTTCAGCAAATTTTGGAAATACGTTTCCATTTTCAAAAATATTATCTTTACGTTAGAGTCATGCGTTAATTGTCATTATAGTACTTCGTTTTGCACGTATTTTAATAAAAGTGATATCGCCGCCGTCCACACCCGAAGGTTATACGGCCCTTCAATAATAAAACTAATAATCCCGACGGCAATCCCAGCCCAGCCGGGTCCCGAAGTTTTTCTCTTTGCAATTCGTTTACGTGTCTTTTTTTAATCTGAAGGGCTACCCACCTTCCCCTTGTAGGGGGAAGTGTATATTCATAAGTTCCTGCATAATATTCTTGATATACCTTTTACAATAATAATAATCCGTAAATAACTTACGAGGGACTCAATCTTCAAAGCCCAAAGGTAAGTTTTTTCGTGCTTCAGCCCATTTGCTACACTTGTATATACAGTGCTTTATAGTTTGTATATTGCCACACTCACAAACATCTATTATAGCAAAAAATATGTTTTGATAGACTCCTATACAGCCATGTTCAGTTACTGCTTGATTAACAAGGAAATCTGCCGACAGTTTTTTCGTAGAAACTCTAGGGAATATCTCAAATACTTTCCTTCCTACACTGCTTCTCTCGCAATTTTCTTGCCATATATTTATGCAATAATTCTAAATTTTATTCTAAATCTGTTCTTTAGTTAATTTATAATTTCCTGTGATTTCATTCAGTGTTGTTGCTTGTTTAGCTGCTGCGTCTACCATCTCATTTTCATTAATCCTACAGTGGGCTTTAACCCAGTGTAAGTTAACTGCTATCTCATGACTTTCTATTAGGTTATTTATATTTTCAATTCTACCTCCCTTAAAAGACTCGTAATATGCACATGTAGCTTGCAGTGTACTTCTAGAATCACTGTATATGTCGATTTCCTGTATTCCTTTACTTATAGCATCAGTGATGGCCATGTCAATGCCTTCAACTTCGGCTCTATAGGAGGATGCATTATTAGGTAGACGTTTAAGTGTTGTCTGTTCTAAAACATTAAGGTTGTAATGTGTACACGCCGCACCAACCCCCTCGTTGGTTTTTGAGCCTTCAGTATAGTACTTGATGTTCGATTTTGATTAAATGTTATATGTCCATTCATATTTCCTCATTTCACGTACTTTCTTTAGAGGTCGGCTTTTTGTTTCGCAATTCTGCGCGTTCAGTACGATGTCTCCTAATTTTATTTCTGATCCTTTATTGTAGATTTCATAGATATTCTTTTCAATTTTAGCTGTAAATTCTAATGGTATGCCTCCTGATAGAACGTGGAGTGCATCAGTCGAAATTGTACTGTAACATTTAGTTAACATTATTAAGAATGGTCGTTGTATCTGTCTTAATTTTCAATCCATTATATTACCATTCCATTATATCCATTATTCCATTATACCATTCTATTATATACATTATGTTTACCATTATACCACGACTGCACTCCATGCATTAGTATCTTTTCTATTACAGTTAAATATAACTTTTTGACAATCTCAGGTTTCAAACCTCACATACTCTTACTGTCTCTATTGATACTGTGTTGAAATTTTAATGCCTTATCTCTAATATTATTCATATGAAAGTTAAAATCTTACTTCTCGTCAAAATAAATTCTTAAATATTTAATATGCTCATTGTATTTGATGTTCTCCCCTTTAAACTTACTCGTGGGTCTCCTTGTAACTTCTCCTCTGTGTGGTATTATTATGTAGTTGGATTTTTCGATACTAAATTGTAGTTGGTTTTTATTGGTCCCATTCGAACATTTTCCCATCATTGTTCTCTCTGTCTCTGTATATCTATATATAACTTTACTCCTAAGCAGTATTACTATATCATCCGCAAATGCCTGTATTTTGTTGCCATCCTCTAATAACAACTCATTAATAATTAGTAACCACAGGATTGGCCCAATAGACGAACCCTGTGGTACGCCAATATTATATTCCCACTCTTGTTCTTCATTCATAATTACAGTACAGTTTTTCAGATAATCCACTGTTATTTTCCTTAAGTTTCCATAAGTTTCCTTAAGTATCCATTTCAGTTTTGTCAAGTTCTTCCTTTATTCTTTTCATTCTAACTGAATTAAATGTATTTTTCACATCCAGAGCAATTAAGCACGTATGGTAGCCATCCTCTTTGTTTTCTTTAATTTTATCAAAAACACTATTCAATGATTCTACTACTCCCCTATTCCTCCTAAAGCCAAATTGATTTTCAGACAATAAACTCATAGTTTCAAGATGTTCAATCACTCTATTGGAGAGAATTTTATCCAAAACTTTCACCAAAATGGGGAGTAGGCATATCGGTCTGTAAGAACTAGGATTTGAGGGGTCTTTACCATCTTTGTGTATGTATACCACGCTAGCTTTTTTCCATTTACTAGGGAACTTTCCTTCCTGCCAACATATATTGTATAACTTAGTCAAAAATAGGCTATCTATATTCCTGATCTGTTGAACTATACTCTGCGTAAATCCGTCAAAACCCGGGGCTTTTTCAGGCTTCAATTCTTGTATTACTTTTTCCATTTCAATATTGTAATTAATTGCTCATCCTCAGAATTTACATAATCATAATTTATATTCTTATCTTCTCGTTGAAAATGATGTGCCGCTAGAATTCTTTGTATTGGAACGAAGTTCTTTTACGCGGCTTACAGTAAACTCGCAGGAATCGTCACGTAACGAAAAATCGTTATGCCCCTTCATAAGAGCTTTTTCGCAAGGAATCTGTGGCTGAATGGATATCGCATCGGACTACGAAGTATCCGACTACCGCACTACGGAGCGAGAGGTCCCTGGTTCAAATCCCCGCACAAGCTCTGGCCGTTTCTATTCCCACTAATTCTTGGAATAGCGCAGTATATATATATATATATATATATATATATATATACTGCGCTATTCCAAGAATTCTGCGCTATTCCAAGATTCCACTGTATATATATATATATATATATATACAGTGGAATCTCGATCGATCGTTTTCCGAATCATCGTTTTCCCGCATGTGTCGTTCATTTCTTCCAGTCCCAGCGATTATATTGCTTTGTTATGTTCCCGCTTCTATCGTTTTTTGGGGGTCCCCCGAACGCACAATTTTTTTTCTTCTTCTTTATACTTAATTTTTCCTTCATTACCTTTCAATCCTTCTGCTGTGATTATTTTAGAATTTTTATTCTTTATTAAGTGGTATATAATACCAAACGTATCCTTAATTGTAACTCTTTCAACGAATTCATTAAATTTTTCCCTTTTCGCCTTCAATATTTCTCTTCTATACTTAGCTCTCTCTAATTTATATTTAATTTGTAACTCAAGGCGTTTCTGATGCTCCATATCCCTCTGACATAACCTTCTAAGAGCTCTTACCTTACTTCTTATTGTAGTCAAATTAGGATTCCACCAATAGGCATTTTTTCGTGGCTTTGCCCTTTTATATCTACACTTTTTACATAAAAAGTCGCAATTTAACTGTGATACGCATTCTTCGCTATTTTTATCTATTAATGCTGCCCTCCATTTATCCGTTAATTTCTTGAGTTTAACCTGAAAGTTTATCTGTTGGATATTTTTCATATCCCATCTTTTCCTGAAGTAAACTTCCGTATGTAAATAATCTGGCGTTATGGTCAAGATAATAGTGTTATGATCTGTCAGTGTATTATTATCAATTACAGCCCAGTCAATTTATTTCTGTTTTACTAAAGCCAAATGTGATAGTCATGTCTATCCTCCCAAGTCCAACAGGACCGCAGTAGATCGGCAGACTATCCGGGTTATTATGTATAATGCCCTCATACGTAGTAACCATTTCCAATATCATCGTGCCGCGTAGATCTGTGGGTCTCTGCCCCCAAGTTGTTGATTAAGCAATGAAATCACCCAGCAGTAAGACTTTTTCATCTTTAAATTTTCTTGAAATTTCTTTGATATAGGTTATGTGAGGTTATGCTCTATCAATATTTACATTTTGCACTGGCGGTATATACGGCAAAATAACAATAAAATTAAAGTTTAAATATTCACACCTAGCCGACACTACGTTTTCAGTAACACGTATCTTTGCAGTTTTAATTCTCTTATTCAGTATAATTACTGCTCTAGCATCTTGTAAAGTGTGAATTAGGCGAAAATCGCCTGTTAAACCAGCTACTTTTCTTTTTGTAAGGTAGGGTTCATTTATTGAGACGACGTCCCAATTATGTTCAATGAAGTCTATAGAAAGTTGTGCCGCTGCTGTATAAGAATTATTTATATTTAGATGCACCGCATTAATACAAGCAGTAGAGGTATTATTCATAATCAGTTTATTTTGATATAATATGTAATGTCATGGGGAGGATAGTTTTTAACGCTGTTACATTCTGCTGTTAAGCAAAAGTAATTTCGGGATATCTTTTTCGAATGTATCGTTTTACTTTTGTTACACATAAAATGAAACGGCGCAGTAAAATAATCATAAGAAATCGTGTATTTTTTTATTGTTTACTACATTTTCCACAGGAGAAATTTCTCATAGCGTAGCAACCTCTTTATTCAAAAACTATGCATTAAAATATTCTAAAGGATCACCTGAATATTATTTACGAAATTCAGCTCTTTGCGACAGCCGTTTTAGGTCTTATCGATTGATACATCAAATAAACAATGTGTGCAAGTCCTTCTGTTTAGATTATATCAAAAACTTACTATTGAAACAAACATCTGGTATATCTAACAGACAAGAAACACCAATACAAAGTCTCTCTCTCCGAAATCAGAGAAAATTAGTAATATATCCTTATTTTAAAATTAGGAGATATAAATCTTTGGTCTAAGCAATAAGGTTGAAATAATGGAAAAATGCTTAAATGAATTCAGCTTTATGGTACTTTTCTCATAAGATATTCATTGCACCAGTTCTAGCTCTCGGGAAGATTAATGGTCTGATAATGATAATTTTAATTACGAGAGTTGTTTTCGGTAAAAATTGCACAGGTACTGGTAGTTCCTACCTGTTTCTACCGTTGACACGAAACGTGATTCTTTAAGTAAGCTTTTCTTTCAGATGGTATACAAATTTTTTTATACTGTGTAGTTTTGTTATTCGGACTGTTTTATCATATATATAAGTTGATAATATTAATAATATTGATAGTAGCAATTACAAACTATTTAGATATATTGATGACATAATTGTAATTAATAAAAGTAATAATAATATAGCCTTAAATTTTTACCCTCTTAATCTGGAACTAATACAAAGTAGCCATGATAAACTTAATGTAAACGTTTAAGATGTTAACATAAAAATAAATTCTCATTGCAGTTTTACTTTTGATCTATATGATAAAAGATCAGATTATGACTTTAATATAGTTAAATTTCAAAATTACTTAACATGCTTACACAAATCTGCATTTAATAATATTATTGTAAATCAGCTTGTAAGAATAAATAGGCTTTGTTCTAAGGACAATAGGAATAAGCATATTATAGATTTGTTAGTAGTGCTGCTAAAACGTAATTATTACCCTGATAGTCTTTCCAAGCACATAATTGGTTGTTTTAGTTTTAATGAATAGCATGTTCTGTTGCTATTAATTAGTAATACAAAACTATAAGATTAATTATAGTAAATAACTACTAAAAATGAAAATAAAAAATAATAGCTAAAAACTAGTGTAATAAGACAGAAAGATAATCTCCGACCAAAACCTTGGTGGGTCTTTTAAAACTTCCTGAGGTCATAGTCATACGACCCTTGCACTCTTGCATTGATTGGAGAAAGGGCTCGAGGCCAGTTCTCTGGGATTGAGTCCCGTGGCCTGTTATATAACATTTGGCACCTATGAGACTGGGAATTTTAAGGGACGATATATTGATTGCCTACTTTAGTTTTTAGGAAACTTACAATTCCTTTGTTATTAAAACAAAAATGAAATTAACTCTACGCCGAAGGGAATTTAAATGAATTTATAAATTAATTAAGGTTATTAGGTTTTGTATGTTATATACATACATATATGCATGCATACATACATGCATACATTTAACATACACATATATATATATATATATATATATATATATATATATATATATATATATATATATATATATATATATATATATATATATATATATATATATATATCTTGCTATCCATCTATCTTGCTTGTCTTCTGCAGTATTTAAATAGGGGCTCTTAGAAATGTCGAGCCATTGAATCATTGGTATAAACACAGTTTTACTTATTACATGTTGAGTGAGTGTTCCTAAAGTAAGTAAAATTTATTATTGTCTGTGAGTCTATGTTTTTTTAAGTATATTACCAGTCAGGAATAAATAAACATGTCAATTTTAAAACTGAAGAATCCGCAATGATTGTGGAACCACAAGGGAATTGGATTTCATTTCATTTCCCGTATTACCAAAGTAGTTCAATTGAAATTCAGAGTGAGTCCTTAAACACGAGCCTAGGTTTTATTTTTGGGGGCAATATATCGGCTATTTTTTCGTTAGTATACGAAACTATAAAGTTACCCATCGATTAGCCATAAACGTATGTACTACAAATAAATTTGAAAAATTTGAAACCTTTTTTTTTGAGTGTTTTAATAATATTTGGGTGCTAAGGATTCTAGGATCGTATTCCAAATACTTTGCAAGGGAGCACAGAATGCAACCCGGGTGCCATTGAGGTACTACATAAGGCAGAAAACAAGGTGGCTTCACTGAATCACTGACTATAGATTTAAGCAGTAGTACGTATTGACATTTTAAAGCGTGATGAGCATGAAAATTCTTGGACAGCATAAAGTTTCACTGGAGAAAGCTCATGATTATAAATCTTCTGTCTCGTGTAGAGGCCATGTATAAACTGTATATTAGCCATAGAAAAAGTTTTAGAGTTCAAGACAAATATTTTAATAAATTAGAACTTGAAATCCGATCATTGTCTTTTAAATTTCATCTTCATAATTCTTCCTGAACATATTGAACTATTAAATAAAACAGGGTAATTTCAAAATATGACTAAAAAAATATAACTAAAAAAAATATAACTAAAATATAACTAAAAAAAAGTGAACATAATTTTAAGTAAGTCTAAAAGTTTTTGTTTTGTAAGAAAACAAAATGTTGCCAAACTAAGAACTTAAAATTACAGTCTAACATGTGACTGGATTTCATAATTTTTTTTCTGAATACAAAAATTGGAAACGTAGCGTCAATTAACATCATTTTTATAAAAGAATTGATTGTTCCTATATTTCTGTATGCCAACGTTATTGTAATGAAAAAAATACCCCACATTTAGCTTGCTTTATACTATTTTTAAAAATCACGGTTTTCGGTGTATTAAATACCGCTTTCTTTTATGTTTATAGCCTTTTGTACATGATACCCAGCTAGCTTTGATCTCAACTTGCATTCATTAATTTCAGTTTTCATTAAGTCTACTTCATTAATCATTCATAGAGTGTGTTCTCTCTCATGGCTTCTTAATTAGGCTAGAGAGTTATTTACTAAAACAGCGGTGAAAAATTTCATTTAGTGTTTATTCATATTACAGGAAAACATTTATCTTATTTAGATTATTCATATTCTCAAATAGAAACCACTTATTCAGTAGCATCCGAAGTAACCAAAATTTTTATTTATTCTCTTATATAGATAATCCCTGTTCTTTTTTCATGCTTAAATGGTGCCGTGAAAGATTATAGACCATTATTAATTACAAATATTATTTAACAGCAGGTGTATCTGTGAAATCGCTTCAGAATTTGGCATTAAATATTAAATAACTATAATAATAAGGTTTATAATTAAAATCGTATTGCAGAGTGCGTAACGCTGGATATATATACTCAAACATAGCATTTCTATTAGAGAAATATGTGCATTTTTAATAACTTAAGTTATACAGAAGGAACTATAGTTGTTATACACAAGGAGTTTTAAGCAAAGAATTATTAACTAAAGAATAATTCCTTGTGTAAGGTAATGTATCATACATATCTAGTATATATGTATATATTATACATATGATATATTATCATACACAAAGATTTTTCTTACATTGAAAAAAAATGCACATATTTCTCAAAGAGAAAACGTCCCAAGTAAGAACATAAAATAATATAAACTATCAAGAAGTAATAATATAAAATATAATGTAAAATCTTAATTTACTCTAGGCTGTGCAAAAACAAAAATATTTTTAATAAATTACATTCCCACAATCACAGCGTATTCAACACTTGATTTGTTCATAGACAGATTAAGGTTTGATTTACTTTTTCAAAATGCTCACTCTGGATGCCTTCTCACGAAAACAATAAAAGGAAAACATTTCAAAACATGAGTAGTTTCGGAGAATCATAAAGAAAATTTTCAGAAATAAAATATAAATTGCCCGAAAAGATGTCAATATGCCGCGTAAACAAAGGAATATAACAGACATTTTAGAGTAGGAAACTGAAATGCCATGAAAATTTTAATTAAACGCTTCTTGTTTTCACTATAAACAGTGAATTTTAAACATCTAAATATTTCTATTTTTATTGAAGAAGGGTGTTTTTGAATTATTCTTGCTGATCTGTTTTTCGAGCTCTTATCTGCTCAGATTATCGGGAATTATGCATTATTTGGTTACTACCGTTTTTGCTAAAAGAATTTAAATTTTACAGATGTCGAATCTACAGCAGATATTAGTAATTTCTAAAACAGAATTGGAATATTTTTGCCCGTGACAGCATATTTTTAATTAGACAAAAATACTGTGAAAAATGTATTACAAACAACTTTAAATGTGAACTTATATTATTTACATAAAACTATATGAATAATTTAAAATGTTAAATGAGATTTAAAATGTACTATACTTTTTATTCCCTAAATCTTTATAAAATATGTATATAAACATACATAAAAACAATAATGCTCCCATTATTAGAACTGCGAGAGAAAAACTGAATTTTTTTTTTCACTATTACGAATACTCCTTTATTTACAGTTAAAAGTTAAGTGACTGAATCATTTCTTACTTCGATTTATTCTATATCGCATACACACACACGCATATATATATATATTAAAATACATATCTATAATATATATATATATATATATATATATACATATATATATATATATATATATATATATATATATATATATATATATATATATATATATATATATATATATATATATATATATATATATATATATATATATATATATACACATATATATATATATATATATATATATATATATATATATATATATACACACACACACATATATATATATATATGTGTGTGTGTGTGTGTGTGTGTGTATGTGTGTGTGTGTGTGTGTGTAATCTGTGTGTGTATATTTGGAAGTAACGGTGATTTAATGAAGTTTTTAAGTTTTGAAAAATCCAATATAATCTCACAAATATATTCTCATTTTATTCTATTATCCATTCAACATTAGTAAGTAATTTAAAGTCGTATGGTTTCTTATAAAACTAATAAAGAAAAAATCATTGTTTTTAATTATAATTTGAAAACCATCCGAAATAATCCAGTGTCTGGAGAACATAAGTTTCTATACTGCAAACTCGTGACAAAACTGGGTTTTGATCTGTCGGATTAATTTCATTTTAATCCAATTCTTTTTTTATTGTGTAAAAAAACTAAGCTTTTACAGCTCTAAAAAGTGTTTATTAACTATTACAAGATCTGGAGGAGGCAAAAAAAATTATGTTTTCACCTCCTCAGTTGTACTCGTATGATAAGAAAATGCCCCCTTGGCAATGTGCCAACGCTTTTGTATTAATATTTAGAATTTAAAGAGCTTTTTTTGTTCCGAGGTAGAGTTTTGACTTGAAAAATGTTAAGTGGGGAAGAATTAAAGAACTGAATTTAATTGTTTAAATTACAAACACGGGGAAATTTTGATCAAAACTTTTTGCGAATTAATTCTAAGAAAGTCATTTAACATGCCTCGGTGCATTTTATTTTAGGGACTGTTTGGAAAAATTCTAAATCTTTATAATATATTATAAAGATTTTATAATTATTGAGGTATTTTACTGGGATATGTTATCAATTATAAAAGTTAAATCCTTTTAAGTTATTAAGTAGAATATGTAGCAAAGAGTAAATGGCATTAATAAATGTAATTATTTGCTCTGATCGCCCTTTAACATAAAAATTCAATTAAGAATATAAATTTAAAATTGCATATTTTTTTTTCATTAGGATTCCTGGCTTTTAAGATATTGACTGATGCACCTTTTAGTATTATTTCGCATGCTTTTAAATATATGAATATTTTGAGAAATTCAGATATTTGGGTCACGCTTAATAGCATTATATTGAATTAAATTAAGCAGCAACTTGTATAATTAACTGTGAATGAACTCCGATACTGAGGAAAATCGCTTTTTCCATCGGTAGACTGCATAGGGAGTCTTCTATTGGTTTTCAGGGGATCCCTTCGCACGTAGGAACTTCGGGTAAGCTGGAAAAAAGCTGCAGCAATACTTAATAACCCTTTGACTTTGACTATTTCTTCTCAACCCAGCTCAAAAATCTTGAAGACAAATTGTTGTTGTTTCCAATCCCCTAGATGTAGGAATGTCTACACCAAGTCCAAAGGACCTTGGTCCTTGGCGAAGAATAGTTAGCAACTTCACTTTAAGGCGAGTTACCACTATGGTTGAAGAGTGACTTGACTTCGAAGAACATCGGTTCCGTAATTTTGAAGCGAGTAAAGTGTCGGGATCGGATCAATAATAGACACCAGACAGACACAAGACCATTAATGGTCAACATTGAATGCTGACGGCTGCCCTAACTCACACCGCAAGACTGGACATTCATTTAAGAGCGCACCGTATAGGCGGCCAGCACTATCTCCTACAAGCCGGTCCTGTAATTTAAAACCGAGTCAAGTGACGAGACCGGAACATTTGACCCCGCACCTCCAGAGGTATTTTAGGACCTTGGAGGACATTGCAGTTACGACAGATTTCTACGAAGACAAATTAATGTTTCCTTTGTTTTCCCACTACTGGTATATAACTTATGACCCATGCATTGCCTTACGCTATAAGTTCTCTCGTCGTGGTGCTGGTTGCATTTCATGCTTGAGGATTGGACATAGAAGAGCTAGGATTTTTGAGGGAAGCAGAAATGTTTTCTCCTTGTGCTCCATCTGTAAGAGGGAAGAGACAACTCCAGATCATCTCGCCTGCATGAAAACATCTGTGCTCAAATAATTTTCATTGAGTTCAAATTCCGTTGTGGGATTTATTTCATTGTTGTCCAACGGAGTCTAATTCCATTCTGGACTGTTTGGGATAAAAAAGAAAAAAAAAGTTTTGAATGAAACTATTTATTCTCTCTAATTGCTGCTTTACTAAAAAAATGTAATTACAGCACCAGATTTAAAATTCCATATTTTTGATTAGTTTCGGTCAAGCATGCAATTTTGCTTCAAAATAAAGTATTACATTCAACTTCTTTAACCACTACGTTTGAAAAGATTATATTTTTTTAGCATAGAAATTTTAGAATTTTTCAACCTCCGAGAAAAGCAAAAAAAAAATGCAAATATAATCGATGTTTAGTTTCAATTACTTTTTATAGTTAAAAGATACTACAGGAATTTTTTGGTCGTCTATTCCATAGCAATTTTGGTGCTCTATGGCGTATCCCTTCCTTTTAAACTGAACTTAGATTACGGGTAAAATGCTTGACCTAGCTTTTGAAAAATAATGAAAGAAAGAGTTTACTTGCAACTAAAAAAAGTATTATTTTTATTGCACACAGAAAATAGTTTCCAATACTTTTGGCTCCGAGAATTTTCTCAAATGCGCGATCATAACATTGATCGTTTTCTGAAACTTCCTACCCTTTACTGCTCGCAAAAACGGCCGATTTAAGAGCTACTTAACAATTATGGATTCCCCAATACACAGTTGTTTTATGGACCACATACAATGTAGGCCATAATAACCCCTTGAATTACTCTTTCTTTTAAAATACTGAAGAATTATATACTATCATGAGAACGGATGATACGCCCTGTAAAGAAATCGGCATTAAAAGGACAGTAAATGTCGTCAATTCTATTTTCACTCTGGTTCTGAAAATAAGAAAAAAAATTCTATTGTCAGCTTAAAGTCATAAAATTTCGGCATCTTTGAGAATTGCCACTACTTAAGCTTTCTTTACTTGGAAACACGTTCAAATTCATCTGTAGTTCCACGACGTAACATTTCGAGAATAGCAATTTTATTAATTGGCTTTAAAGTCTACTTCCTAAATCAGTAACTAAATGAATGCATTTTTAAGCAGGTTCACAAAATAGACAGTTAAACTTTGCATGTACTTATATTAACTTTTTAAGCCCTTTATCGAAAACCCGTTGACACGGAATGATGAATGTGAACCGTCATATTCATTATTCCGTGTTAGCGAATAATGAACCTGAATAAGATGGAACAAAGTTTTTATCGAAAACCCAAATGGTGTTGAACTAATCAATGTGCTGTAAACTGTGACAATTAATAAAATTGAGAAGAAGAACTACCCACTATCTTGAAAACAAGTGATACGTCCTGTGGAGAAATTAGCATTTAAATGCTACTTAATATCGCCACTTATACTTTTCTCCCTGGTTCTGAACAAAGGAAAACTAATTCTATGTTCATCTTAAAGTCATAAATCTGCAGCATCTTGGAGAGTTGACATTACTTAAGTTTCCGTTACTTGGATACACGTTCAATGGCATCTGTAGTTCCACAACGTATCATTTCGACAACAGCAATTTTTTTAATTGGCTTTAAAGTCTACTTCCTAAATCAGTAACTGAATGAATGCATTTTTTAAGCAGGTTCCCCAAACGGGCAGTTTCGTATAATAACTGTATTGTACGTAAAATTGTATAAGCCCCTCATCGAAAAAACATTGACACTTAACGGCGAGGATACGGAATGATGAATGTGAATCCTCACATTCATCACTCCGTGCTGGAGAATAATGAACCTGGATAGGAAGGAAAGTTTTACGAAAACCCAAACGGTGTTCAATTAATCAATGTTCTCTAGACGGCGGCAGTTAATAAAATTGCGAAAAAGAACTTCGCACTATTATGAAAACAAATGATACGCGCTGTGGAGAATACGGTGTTAAAAAGGCAAGTTATTGTATTTTTCTCTCTGCTTCCGAACATGTAAAAAAATTTGTACTGTCAGCTCAGTCATAAAATTGAGCCATCTTGGAGAACTGCCGCTACTCAAGTTTCAGTTACTAGGAAACACGATAAGCGGAATCTGTATTTGCGCAATGTAACATTTCTGCAGTAGCAATTGTATTAATTGTCCCTTCAAAGTCTACTTTCTAAATCAGTAAATGAATGATTGCATTTTCTAAACAGGTTCACAAAACGTGCAGTTTAACTTTACATGTACTATTATAAGTATCAACTGTTTAAGCCCTTCGTCGAAATAACCATTGAGACTTAATAGCGAGGACTCGGTGTGGGCGAATAATGAAGCTGAATGGGGTGGAAAGTTTAATCGAAAACCCAAATAGTTCTCAATTAATCACTGTGCTCCAAACAGAGACATTATCTCATTTAGTAATGATATCCTTCAAAATTGAAGTACACTGTCCATTCATCAATATCTAAATAACGTCAAACATTCACTGCAATCTGTTCGTGCAAGTACCAGCGATAGATCTTTTCACTTAGAACTACTTCCTTGTACATAAAGTTAGGGAACAGTGTTGAACGGTGTGACTGTGAAGAGACATAATGATGTAGAATGTGTCTACTAAATTATTCAAAACAAGGGCGATACAGTAGTTTGAATTATTTAATGAAGGTGAACAGAAGGGTTTTTACAAAAGTTTTAGCTAAATGTCGCTTGCAAATACGCAGACATGTCTTCGTTCTTCGGAAATTGCCTTGACAGTAATAATCAACTTAAGCCATAAGTGATGTTTTTTTACTGGTTTAGCAATTGAAATCGAGGAAACTTGATTTTGTGAGTTTTGTTCATTGTTAATTTTAAAACTTTTTCTTCGTATTTGAAGCTTGAAAACATTTATAAACATATGGGATCTTAAGAGGAATGTCTTCAGTAGCCTATATATATATATATATATATATATATATATATATATATATATATATATATATATATATATATATATATATATATATATATATATATATATATATATATATATATATATATATATATATATTTGTATTCTACTTGTATGCGAAATTTAATATAAAAGAATAAACCTCTTAAAATGTATGTCATGATAGAGAAGGCGCTATTATTGTTCTCTGGTTTCAGAAAAGGTTATTGTACCTGAATAATTTAACGACACAGGAAGAAATGTTTGACGATAATCAACAAGAACATTTTCTAGAGTACGAAGTATTGTTTATGATGAGTCATTACTGAATCCAAACATTATTACAAAGAATGCAGCCTAAGGCAATGAGTATTTTAATTTTTCCCACTGCTAAAATTCAACTTTCCATGTCTAGACAGAATAAAGGAGATTAAAATATATTTAATTTTCATTCTGATGTACAAGGAACGATTCAATCGATAGGAGATGTTGTTTTGTGTACTTTGAAAGTAAATATTTAATATTATATTGCTGTAAGCTATCAACAAACACAAATAAAGATGAATAAAATATTCATCTTCATGAATAATTTTAAAGCAGAGAATTATATTCCGTAATGAGTTGACAATCCCCAAAATTAACCATGTACTTAAAAATATTTGATTGAAGTTGACCATGAGGGGCAATCTTAATTTTGTAACAGAAAGCAGGTTTATATTGGCTGTTTTAAGTTAAAGAAACGATAATCTGGTTTCTAGTTTTTACTTAGTAGCACGTTGAGTTGCCATCTTGTTTCCATCCACGATTGGTAACGGAAATGTAAGGCTTGTGAAGAAATCAAAATCAATACGGTGAAGGATACAGTTACCAGTTAACAGGAAATTAACTTTTACCTCCGTGGTTCTCTTACTATGTAAATGACAATTTGTTCTTCTCATAGTGTTTCTTTAGTACCTCGTTAATATGCATTTTCATCAGAATTTTATATCGTTTTTCAAGTGTAACAGCTCTTCTTAACTTCGCAAGCTGCGTTGATCAAAGCCTAAGTAATATATTAATAAATATTGCCAGTAGAAAACGAGGAAAATTCATTATTTAAAATGTAGATGAAGTTGGGACTCCTTTGGGATTAACTTGAACAAAATATATTCAGTACAGGTATTATTCAGTACAGGAAAAGTATTTTTATTTTCAAATATCAAAAGACTAATTATTTTCTTCATTTACCGCTAAGAGCAATTATGTTTTCTTTCTCTGTTTTACAAAAATAGAAATTTGTTGAAAACTAATAACCAAGCCTCACCTTTAGGTAAAATCCTTTAGATACAATGGAATAAAATTTCAGTATTTGGGTATTTAGAATATTTTAGTTTGGTTTGATTTGTATTCAAATTAATTGTTTCAGGTAGTTTAAGGTTTTTGTGACTTTCAGTTCGACATGTTTCTAATACAATAAACGGATTTTCCAAGGCTGCATTTCGGACCGCTGTCAAAAAGTATCAGCAAACTTGTGTTGTGCTGATTTAGTATAATACGAGTAATGTAGTATAGCATATAGGAATGAAAAAAATATGAAAGTGACCACCGAAAAGTTTACGCTCATAAATTCTAAGGCAAAATGTCGTCTTTCCTGTTAAATTCTGATATAAGAGTATATATATATATATATATATATATATATATATATATTAATGAAAAGAGACATTTTGAATAAATAGGCTCAAAGATAAATCGTCTTCATTCTACAGGGAAGATGTAAAGTAGCTGATATATGTACAAAATATCATCTCACTTTACAATACTAGTATAATTACATTTAAGTGAAATGATACCCTCAATATCATAAGAAAATTTTTTTTCTTGTGATAAATTTAATCGTATAGGTGCAGATTTTGTAGGATCAGCTCTACAACAAGTTTTACATTTACTCACAGATATTAAAAATGATATATTTTTATTGATAATCCTTAAGGATTGTTATCCTTATGTGGTAGGCACAGTTATAATTGGTCATTAACAATAGATTTTTATTGTATGGCATAAAATTAATTGCTTTAATGTAACGATGCATGTCAACGATCGATCTACAAAAACTTAATCTTTGGGAAGAATTTGAAAAGATGTCTGATAAAACCCACTTTCAAGCTTTCCCCCATTTTTTTGTTATAGCAGGTTTTGCTTGAACAAGCTTATTAGTGATGGAATTTATTGTCAAACACGACTCTTTAGTATATATAAATATATAACCAATGCGGAGGCACTTGTCGTGAAGACTTGTCGTGAAGAACGTCTATAAAACACCGCAGTTTTGCTGCTCAATATATTATGGGAGCACCATATAGGCGGACCATATAGGCATTACCCCTATGAAGGGACGACACAAACGGAGGCATTTTAGTGTCGCGACGCAGAGATTCGATCCGAGCACGCTCAGCGCTGAAAGCCAGCGCGTTGTACCTCAAGGTCGCCACAGGCCCTTATAGTAAATTCTTAACAGGATTAATTAAGCATGGATCTGGGGATTTATTGGGATTGTGGAGATGTATGAATCTCCTCATCATGTTTTCTTTGCCAACCTTAACCAGTGTTAACTTTTTCAACAATAACATTATAACTGATCATGAGTATCTCGCGTAATGATAAACTGCAATCCCTTACTTAAACAGCAAAAAGTAAATCACGTAATCGCATGGCGTTATACCTCATAGACCTTTCAGAGATATCATTGGAACAGTTCAGAGTGATTAATGAGACCAATATCAAAGGATCTGGACACATTAATATCGCGAAACGAAACAGCATAATTGAATTTAAAAATATTCGTGTAACTATAAATTTTTAGTGTACCTTTGTGCTTGTGAATTTATGTAATGCTTATTTCCATCTGTAAATCACACAGTGTAAGATACGCCTCAAGAGAAAGGCCATTGTTTTAGTGGGAGAGTATTTTTGATTAAGTGACAAGCTGGAGATATCAATAAATGCGGTACAATCACTACATTTACATTATGGAAGTAAGGTTTTATACCCAGTGATATACGAATACCGATTTTTCTTATGAGAACAAAGCGGGAAGTATTGACATTGCAGTTTAAACTTACTGAATTAATATCAAGAAAATACTGGCTATTTTTAAAATAAATATTTCTTTTAATAAAAGAACGTAGAAGATTACTTCCTAAGGAATAATTTTCTATAGTGATTTTAAATGAAAAAATATATTTAACACTACCCGCTATTCATCGTTCCTATCTGTTTTGAAAATAAATTAAAACCAAGAATACAAAATTAGAAAAACAAGCTTCAAATTACGATTTAATACATACAAATAATAAACCGAAATATGTTAAGAACAGTTTACTGAATTTAACGTGAATCTTCCAGTTTTCACTTTTGAAGAAAAAATTAACAATATATAGTTTACTATGGAGTAACTTTTAAACAGAAAAAGATAACAAGCAGAATTTTAAATTATTAGGAATTTAAAATAACTTAGTAAGAAACAATATATTTTATGTATCTAAAACTCTTCATAAAAAGCAGTATTCAGAGGTAATACTTAAAACCACTGTTATGAAATTAACGTTGGAAACTCTTTGAATTTGAAAAAAGGATGTGTATTAATAAACTTTTATGAAATTTTGTATCACGTGAAGAATATGCTGTTACAATCAATTATAAAAAATAAAATTTTGAGATAATTTTTAATTTTTAATGCCTTTTCTTGCCAAACACGTTGTAATGTTTCACTATTAACAGTTTGTAAAGCGTCACAAATGCGTTGTTTAAGTTTGGGCAAACTTGTAGGTAAACGTGGTATGACTAAAGATCTTTGACATATCCCCAAACGAAGAAGCCGCATGGAGTTAAGTTCGGTGACCAAGAAGAGTAAATGGGCAGCCGATTGGTCGCAGTGCAGCCGATGATCAAGTCAAAGATCTTGTGTTCCTACCACCTTTGCTTTCAAGTTTGCCCGAACTTAAACAACGCATTTGTGACGCTTTACAAACAGTTAATAGCGAAACATTACAACGTGTTTTATAAGAAATGGCATATTGCAATGATATCATATGGGTGACTAAAGGAAGTCATATCGAAGACCTGTGAAAAAAAAATTAACATTTTTTCTTTACAATGACATATTAATTATAATATTCTGTTTGTAATTATGGAAAATATTAAATTTTGTAATTGCATTATTCTTTCCTGATAACCCTGTATATGTTCGTCATATCAAAATACAATAAACGCAGATTTATTGGTTTTTACATAAAATACTGATTTATACGATTTTTTTACGATAGCTAGACGCAACTGGAAATTTTTATTTATAAATATCCGTTTGAAATAATAAGTATCCAGATATTCGGGGCACGAAAATATTTTGACTTGAAAGTACCTTAGTTATACTTGAATACCGTTATAATATAAAAGTAATCGATACTTCATTTTGAAAGCACATTATATTCTTATCGCATTACATTATTTTGATCTTTGAAAGCATATCATAAATGTGGATGTCAATGTGAGTTATTTAGTCTTTAGAAAATCGGCGTTAGGGGAGAAATTTCATGGGATAATAATATCGCTGATCTTGCAAATGAATTGCGTTATCAAGGCTTAATTCAGACTGATATATCTTTAATCTCGCGTTTAATAAACTAGGATCATTGCATAATTACCCTTGAAATAATACTGCGTATCCTGGAGATGATATTGCGGTATATTTAGTGATCCTTGAATTCTAATACTCTCTTTGACAATAACTTAGTAGAGGTAATTAAACCATTATTCCCAATTTTTATCTTTCCTTAATCCTCATATAAAACTAGCTGAATACACGTGATTTGCTGCAGAGTACATTCAAATTAATTACAACGGTCAATATATGCAATTCATACAAAAAAATATATACATTTATAATATAATCGTAACGGATATTTTTATAAACAAACTAATGTAGTAGAAAATATTAAAATTAAATCTAATAGAACATAATGATGAATATAGTATAGTTAATATATTACAGTGTGAGGAACATTTCTTTTACTGTATTTTAATATTTGTTTTGGATAATGTCCAATCATCGTCTGCCGCATTAGAAAGAAAAAAAAAATTTTTGCCAATTTATTTCGTTGTTATGCACGTGACGCAAAATTAGTTTAAAGTATCACACAAAGAAAAGAAACCACGTGATCAGCATTTAATAAATAAAATTCTAAAAATTAATCTTTAAATATTCACCAAAAATCAGAAGATGGAGGTAAAGATTCGAAAAAGATTTCATTTTAAAGGAATATTTATGATCTTTCTTCTGATATAAACTTTATAACCCTCAAATTATTATTTTAAATAAAAACCTAAAATTATGTTACAAAAACAGCTAAAAATTTAATTCAAAAAAATCTAAGAAGAATTTTTCAGAAATATTTCTTAGTGCACCCCTACACTATAAGAAGAATAGCCATTCAAAATTTCGGGCCTTTAGGTTCAGCGGTTTGGTATGTACTTTAATTGTCAGTCAGTCACGGAAGTGTTTTATATAAAGATAATAAAGTCATAAATGATTAACTCCAATTAATAAATTTCGTTAATTTTAAATTTGTTTCCAACATGTTTGCGATAACAGTAATGGAAAAACTTTATAATATACACTGCTGGCCACCCAAATTGCAACACCAAGAAAGACAAGAGATATCACAACAAAATTTATTTTGTAGATAACATGTTGACCAAGTATCAAATGATTAAATTTATAGACTTCTGTAAAGTGTGGTTCCTGCCAAAATCAGTAGCCAGAGTAGCCGCCATTGTTGGAGATCACCACTGCCACACGCCTCAGCATTGATTCAAAGAGACTTTGGATGAGTTTTTGGGGTACAGCAGACCAAGCAGCTTCCACACGTTGCCAAAGTTGATCTGCTGTGGCAGCTGGGGATGGAATCTGGGTCAATCGTAGAGCAACCATGGACATGTTTTCTATCGGAGAAAGATCCGGAGAGCGAGGCGGCCAGGGAAGCAATTCGATCTGGCGATTGACGAAGAACCGTTGGACAATGCGTGCCACGTGTGGTCGCGCATTATCCTGTTGAAATATGGCTGTGGGCAAGCCCTGAAGGTAAGGAAGTACAACTGGCTCCAACACCTCGGAGATGTAGCGCTGGCTGTTTAAAGTACCGGCAATGCGTACTAGAGGTGTGCGAGAGTGATATCCAATACCGCCCCATACCATAATACCCGGTGCAGGACCAGTGTGGCGGTGCTTAACGCAGCTGTTCAGCATCCTCTCTTCACGGTGTCTCCAGACTCGAATGCGACCATCGTGGTGTTGCAGACAGAAGCGTGACTCGTCAGTAAAGACAATTTCATTCCATTCTGCCGTCCACATCCTTCTGTCATCGCACCATTGGCGGCGGAGACGTCTGTGGTTCTGCGTCAAGGGTAGACAAAGCAATGGACGGCTTGCGGACAGACCACTCTGCTGTAAACAGCGTCGAATGGTACGCGCAAACACTGGATGATGCGTTACAAACTGCATGTGGCGTGCTATGGTTCGTGATGTGACGTCACTGCCATGCGCACAATTTGCCTGTCATCACGTGAAGTAGTGGGCTGATGTGGATGCGATCGAACACGCCGGTCCGTCGTAACCTCCTGCATCCAACGATCACATATCCGCATTACAGTTGTTTGGTTTCGTCCAACACGACTACCGATTTCCCTGAAAGATAATCCACAATCTCGGTAGGCCACTATCCTTCCTCTGTCGAACTCGGATACTTGATCAAAAGATGATCGCTGTTTTCGACGAGGCATAATTGATCGTTTTCTTGAAAAAACCACAAGAAAAACACAATTGCCGAACTTGAAATCGTCGAAATCTCCAAGCCTTAAATAGCGCTTTGAAGTGGCGCCACAGGCTCGCGTGATGTGCGTCTGCGCTGAAATTCTAATCATTTGCATATCTCACCTCCGCTAATGCATGTTGTAAATTTCATGTTATTTGCATGTTTCCTTCAGGGTGTTGCATTTACAGTGGCCAGCAGTGTAGTTACCTAATTAGGCTTTTTAAACGTAGGATTACTTTCCTCCATAACGGTTCTTCGGAAAGGAAAATTTCAGATGCTAAAACCGACCGTCCGTCCTCGCGCGTTTTAATTTTGGAAGCGCGCCAAACCCAGTCGATCGCTTGGACAAGTTAAAAGGAAAAGTACCAAAGAGCGTCAAAATTTTTACGTACATATTTATAGATACATAAAAGAGGTAATCAACGATAAGTAATTACCCGCGGTAGTTTCGTTAGAAAAGGCTACCTGAATTTTTTATTATTGTAATTGTGTGTGCTTGTAGGTAGTAGTATCACGTGCAACCAACATTATACGACTATGTCAATGAATTTTGATTGTCAGAGTTTATTTTGGGTTCTTCGATGACAGAATCTAAGAGGTTTATGATCTGAGAAGACTTATAACTTCTTTTGATAATAACGTAGAAGAATCTAGTAGGATGTAATCTGCTTTTTTTGCATCATTTAGTACACATATAAAGGAAAAATACAGTAAAATCGTTACTGTAAATGAAAAGTTATAACGTATAATTCAGCTTGAATCGTACAGAATACGCATTTGGGCGGATTAATTAAGATACTGGTGTAGCGGGATTTTGAATTTTTTTCATTAATTTCTTCTTTTTACTCTTTTTTATTTTGCACATTATATGAAGTGGCAAAAATGGATATATAATTTTCAAAGCTATTCTGAATTTGAAGCAGTAATTATTGAGCTATTTTTACTATTTTATATATTGTCAGCTGAGAACCACATTTAATTTTGATTGACTGGAGAGATTCAATCAACGGTCAAACTGATAGTTTTCATCTGTTTTACCGAGAGTTTCTCTCACTCGATCATGTCTTATTATTAGGCCTAGCTGATTTATTCTTTTACGATAGCTCATTGCAATTATGAAAATCTGAAAAGTGCATAAAGCCATATTCCAGGAATAGAGAATTATTTATAACATACAACTCAAATAATCCCCCTATTCTAACTTAACTCTGGATTACCCGAGTACATTTTAAGGAAATTTAACTACAGTATAACCCCGTTATAACGAACTTCAAAGGACAAAAGGTTCTGTTCGCTTTATCCGGTGGTTCGATATATCCGAACCGTTAAGAAAAATCCTAGAGTTCACAAAATGTATAACTCATTAGTTGCAATGTGTATTCAATAATGATGCATTAAAAAATGATAAAATCTATTAAAAATGATCATGAAGGAATGAAATTGACTAAAATCGATTACATCAAACTGACACAATACTCATTAAATTACGTACAATAGGAAAACGACGGGACCAAAATTTTCGTTTGTTATATCCGTGAGTTCGTTATATACCGGGTTCGCTATAACGGGTTTCGACTGTAATCTACTATTTTTAAAAGAACTCTGAGGTCTGATTACTATTTGATTAATACCTATTTGATTAATACCTATTTGAAACTATTTGATTAATTTAGGATTTTAATTATCTTTCCATGGGAAAATAATTTGTCACTGGTTTTGTTTCAAAAGGGTTCAAATGAGCTTCTACTCTTTAAAGATGGCTATTGAAAATGTGAAGATGGGAGAAATATCACAGAATGAAGCGCAACGAAATTATGGGATTCCTATCTGTACATTGACAAGACGGCTGCTGTCCGATTATCTTCCAAGTTCGATTAATTTTCTTTTTCGTCAGTTCTTATGAAAACATAAAGATGTCATTATAAGACATTCTGTTACGATTATACGGGACCCTATCCTGGTACCACAAGATAATATATACACCGAAAGCATCATTCTCAACCAATTGTGCAAACCGTAAAAGAAACGCCCACATTCTAAGACTGCCAAGCTCGACGGTAAAACGCAATCAAGTTACATGTGTTATAACATATCCTAAAGACTTGGTCAAAAAATCCTCAAAAGTGTTTTTGATAACAGGGACAGCCAAAAAAGACCTACGTCAACTAATTTAGCTTTATCATTGTAAGAACTGAAGACACAACTCAACTCGACTTTTTTAGTAGAAAAAGGGAAGGAGGAAGGATGCGGCCATGTTGGCTGACGTGAGGATCTGCCTATGACTACATAGTTGTTTATTCCTTTATTTTATATGTTTGTGTAATGTGCTGCTTTAAAGATCAATTAAATTTTGGCAGCTAAAAAGAATATGACCTTTTATTTGTGTGTGTGAAGTCTCTCACCGCCTTTACCCACTCGTTCTACGAAGAAGGAGTTCTACTGGAGCAGTCGACAGGATCGTATCAGGTGAGAGCTCTTATTTTTTGTGTAAATGCATGCTCCCGCATTTTAATATTTTAATTGTCTGGGCGAAATTATCTAGGAATAGAGTGTTTAAAGTTGTTCTATCCCGGGACATAAAGTTTCTGTTTCTCGTCAGAGAAGAAAAAACGAATTCTCGCCAGAGAAAATGAAAAAGAATACGTCAGTATTCCGAGTATTATTTGTTTGTATATTTTATTTTAATTTTTAGTGTTGTTGTACTTTCAAGGGGAAAAATATTTTTTCCTTTCGATTTGGAATTTTCGCCCCAGATAATTAAGAATAGTTTTGTTAAACGCATGTTTAATCAGTTTTTGCAAACGACAATTCATCTAATGCACTGCATTTAAATTTGAAGATATTACATATCAAATAAGTTAAGATTTGTTGTCTGAATTTATTTTGTTTAGCAATTACATTTAGTAATTCGAAAGTCAACCTATGTAAAATCATACATCAGTGTATTCTTATGAACTTCTGGTTCTGTTTTGTACATCAGTGTATTCTTAAGAACTTCTGGTTCTGTTTTGGCCCCATGCCAAGTTATTTTAAACGGTTTTCAGGAAATGACTTAAATAAGAACGATTTTATGTTATTTTTTTTTTGTGTAACAAATCATTGTTTATGCATATTATAAATGGAATAATTTCGATAGAATTGTGGATTTCGTTTTGGTTTTATTTTACTGTATGATATACGTACTTGGGATTTATTCTTGATGGATATTCTTAGCATAAGGATTGTATAATTACATTTTAGGTGGGATATTTAAGGTTGACGAATAGCGTGGAATAAAATAAATACGTTTGATTATTTTATATAGTGTTCTGATAAAATATTATCGGTTCTGTTGGTGACATTTAACATTCATTATTGGAAATTTTACAAAATTGAGTTGTGCATACAATATTTTTATCGAAGGTTTTGATATTTAAAGATTTTTTTTTACAGTTTTGTGAAAACGAAACTTTAATGTTTGTTCTTGGATTTGTTAATATTTTTTTTTGAAAGTGTGATATTTTGTTTCTGTGGTTAAAATATTATAGCACGTTAGTTCGTATTATAGCACGTTAGTTCGAACAGTTTGTTTACGTGTAGTACTTACTAACTACACATTAATGGTTATTGGGTGTTATTAGGTATTTATTTGAACTTGTATTAATTACTGTATTCAAGGGTTGACACAGTTAGTGTTAAAAATAAAACTTTGGTTTTTGGTGTTTATTAGTGTAGTATATGTTTAGAAGTGTATTATTAGATTTAACCCCATGAGTCATTTATCGTCAGATATATATATATTATTTTTCGGGGCTTCTGAAAAAAATCCCTGTTTGTTCTAAGAATTATATTTTTGGCTAGATATATTTATAAAATAAGGGGTTACTAGACACTAAGCACCATGGCATTTTTAACTAAGGGTAAAAAAGAAGATTTACGTAATTTAGCTGAAGAGATGGGGGAAAAACCAACTCCCGAAATGAGAATAGTAGATCTCAGAAAAATTATTATAGAAAGTAAATCTTATGATGAAGAATTTGTAAAGGGAACATTAGAGATGATCATTAGTACCAGACTCGAGGAAGAAGTCTCCAAGAAAAATCAAATGGAGTTGGAAGTTCAGCAGAAGCAAAGAGAGTTAGAAATTCAGCAGAAGGAAAGAGAGTTGGAAATTCAGCAGAAGCAAAGAGAGTTGGAAGCTCAGCAGAAGCAAATGGAGTTGGAAGCTCAGCAGAAAAGAGAACAAATGGAGTTTGAATTGAGAAAGCTCGAAATCGAATCTAAAAGTCGGTCAAGCTCTTCTACGGTTTCCAATAACAGTGGGCAACATTGCTCAGAATTAATTAAGCTTATGCCTAGATTTAATTTGCGTGAAGATGACATCACGATTTATTTATCTCTGTTTGAAAGACAGGCCAAAAGAGTCAACATAGATACTAAAGACTGGGTATCGTGTCTTTTAACGTTATTACCATCTGAAATCGTTCAATTAATTAGTAGAGAATCGGAAGAGAAATTTGAGGATTACGAGTATATTAAAACAATTTTGCTAAATAGATTTAAATTGAATCCTGAAAGTTTTAGGAAAAAGTTCGTGATGCATCAGAAGATAGCTGAGAAATCTTGGAGGGATTTTTGTTATGAAATAACAAATTATTTCGAAGAATGGATTGGAGGTCTAGATATCAAAGATTTTGAAGGATTGAAGAATCTAATCATTACAGATCAGCTCAAGAAAAAGGTACCACCTGAAGTGCGAGAACATCTCTTAGATGAATGGACAAAATTTACTTCCCCGTCCAAGTTGGCGGACAGATTAGATGAATATGATAGTATACGCAGTACAGCAAAGAAATCCTTGGGAACGGTTTCTAAGGACAAGGTAAATGAAAAATTTCGTCCTCATACTCCACCTCCAGAACGGACATTCAAGAGTAAACCATTTTCTTCACCCCAAAACACAACCAAATGGACACCACAACGCCGAAATGAGGATTTATATAGATCTAAATTCAAACCAACTTGTTTTACTTGTGGAAAGGAAGGTCACACTTCAAAGTTTTGTACGAAAAATCATCAGTCTAAAAATATTCCTGTTACCGCACAAAATAACCTAGTTAAAAAGTCAACTACTATAAAAGATGATAAATCAGATGTGTTGACAGCTAAAATTTCCATTCCAGTATCCAAATCAGTGGATATTTATGATGGCGTGGATGATTTAAAAATCGTCGAAATCAAATGTGGAAATGTAGTTCTGAATGGTATCGTAGACACGGGCGCACAAATATCCGTAGTGCGAGAAGATTTGGTAGCCGATATGCCTTATGAAGGAGAAGGCAAAATAGAAATAAATTCAGCTTTTGGGGAAAGTGAAACAACTCCTCTCAGAATCTTTGGAATGAAAATTAATGACGATTTACATGGGGATGTTCCAGTCACCTGTGCCGTTTCAAAGAGACTTACTAATGATTTATTACTAAGCTTTTCAGCGTACACTATGATCAAAGAAAATATCGAACTCCACGGGAATAGCCATTGTTCGGAGACGTCAGTCTCAGAATTAAAAGAACCGAATAGTGAAGTGACGGGATATAAGGATGACAAGGACATGCTTCCGAATATAACCAGTACAGTGTTAGCAGTGAGCGGAAATGAGTCTGTACAAAACGCAAAAGATGATCGCACAATAGAAGAGACAAACTTAGAGTTCGTCAAACTTCAGAAAAATGATGAAACGCTTAAGAAATGTTTTGAATGGGCAGAAAAACGAGAAAACTCTTATTTTATTGACCATGGAATTTTACAGCATAATGAATGTATCTGTGGCGAAAATATTAAGCAAGTCGTGTTACCAATAGAAAAGAGGAACATTGTGTTAAAAATGGCACATGAAATCCCACTAGCTGGCCATCTTGGGGAAAAGAAAACCACTCAGCGTGTTAAGTACTCATTTTACTGGCCTACAGTCAAGCAAGACGTAAAAGAATATTGTGGAAGTTGCAAAGAATGTCAAATGAGAAAAGTGGCTACATATAAGGATAGGATCCCTATACAACCTATTGTCAGACCTGAAACTCCGTTTGAAGTATGGAGCGTAGATTGTATAGGACCATTAGAACCTCCATCGGGTAGAAAACATCGTTTTGTAATATGTGCTGTGGATCTGTGTACTAGATGGGCAGAAGCCATACCAGTAAGAGAAATTAGTGCCAAAACTACATGTAACGTGTTAATGAAGATATTCACTCAGACCGGATTCCCTAAAATGATCTGTACCGATCAAGGTACAAATTTTACATCCAAGCTCACTCAGGCTTTTGAAAATCTCCTAGGCGTATCTCCACGTTTTTCCACTCCAGGACATCCTGAGAGTATGGGTGCTGTCGAACGTTGGAACCGAACTTTAAAAGAGATGATGAACAAAAATATTCAAGAATATGGCAGAGATTGGGACTTGCATCTTCCTTATCTTTTATTCGCGTATAGAGAAGTACCACACAGCACTACTGGGTTGTCACCATTCCAGTTAGTTTATGGGAGATTACCTCCGGGTCCTTTATCTTTGTTAAAAGAAGTTTGGACAGGCAAGCGGAGTATCCCAACCACTGCATCTCGTCCAATTGTGAATTATTTACAAAATTTAACTGAAAACCTAAGAAAAGCTCATGAAATTGCATCCGAGAATGCAGAGAAGTCTCAAGAACGATATTCTTCTAATTATAATCTTCGATCGAAGGAAAAATCTTTTGTTGTTGGCGAAAAGGTTTTAGTACTGTTACCTTCGTCCTCCCACAAACTTTTAAATACTTGGATTGGACCTGCCACAGTTATACAACTTACTAGACCACATTCCGCAAAAGTCGAAATGGAAGATGGGAGTATCAGGGAACTCCACATAAATAGGCTCCGACCTTACATTCAAAGAATAAATCATGTTGGTATGGTTTTCGAACTAGATGAAGATTTTGGGACAATTCACTATGCACCTGCTGACAAGAGGAATAAAAATATTGAAGATATCAGAAAACACATTCATAATATGAAAAGTACTAGTTTATCAGGGGAACAAACCCAGGAACTCTTTGATATTCTCCGGAAATATGTAGATATATTCAGTTCCAAGCCCGGACACGCCAAGGTTGAAGGACATTCTGTTAAAGTTACGGAGAACTGTTCGCCAAGGAGACTCAAACCGTACAGGGTCCCTATTAGTTTACAAAAAGAAGTAGATCGGCAGATCAAAGAGTTGTTAGATATGGGCCTCATTGAGCCAAGTGACAGTGAATGGGCTCATCCAGTAGTTTGTGTCGCTAAGAAGGATGGAAGCGTTAGGTTATGCATTGATTTTAGATTACTGAATAGTTTTACAATCCCAGACGTTTACCCCATGAAAATAGCTAGAGATCTGTTATTTGAGGTAGGACAAGCAACATTTATTACTGTAATCGACCTCACCAAGGGATATTGGCAAATTCCAATGAAGGAAGAATCCAAGCCTTATACAGCATTTGTGACACATTCTGGCCATTATCAATGGAACGTGTTACCATTTGGAATGAAAAATGCTGGGAGTACGTTCCAGAAATCGATAGACAAGGCCCTAGCTTCTCATAAAGCATATTGTCGTTCATATATTGATGATGTGGCCATATTTTCTAAAACGTGGGCGGAACATCTTAATCACATAAACAGCGTTTTCAAGACACTAAGGGAAGTAAGTTTAACAGTAAACTTAGAAAAGTGTGAGTTTGGTAAAACTCAAGTGAAGTTCTTAGGCCATTTGATTCGATCCGGTCAACATTCCCCAGATCCAGAGAAGGTTGAAGTTATAAAAAGATTAGCAAAGCCCACTACGAAGAAAGAAGTAAGAAGTTTACTTGGACTAGCTAGCTACTACCGTGATTATATACCACAATTTTCACAAATTGTGTTACCTTTGACAAATTTGACTAAGAAAAGTGTGCCAACCGCCATACCATGGAGTACTGATGCTGACCAAGCTTTTGCGAAACTCAAGGAGGAGTTGGTCAAAATGCCTTCCTTACATACTCCAGATCTTGATAAACCCTTCCAGTTATATACAGATGCATCGGCCACAGCAATCGGTGCATGTGTAGCTCAAAAAGATGGACAAGGAAAGGAAGTACCGATTGCATTCTTTAGTAAAAAGTTGAATTCATGCCAAATGAAGTGATCAACCATTGAGAGAGAAGCTTTTTGTGTCCTTGAGGCATTGAAAAAGTTTGATACGTGGATATTTGGTGCTGAAATACAAATAATTTCTGATCATAACCCATTGACTTATTTAACTCAAAGTGCCCCTCATGGTGCAAAGCTTTCTCGCTGGGCATTAGCTCTACAACGTTATAATATGAGCGTCACATATAGAAAGGGTAGTCGCCATGGTAATGCTGATGCTTTGTCTAGATTAAAATTTGATTCTCCTAATTAATTTTAAGAATTTATCTTTTCATGTATATACTTGATCTTAAAAGGTGTGGTAATACAATATTGCTATTGATTATGTTATTTGGTTAATGTTTTATTGGAATATATGTATTATGTTTATAAATTTGTATGTATATTGTTTATATTAAGTGGGAGCTGCATAATGAAGAGCTCTCACCTTAATATCTTTACTTGTGTGTGATAGAACAAATACTTGTTCCGAGTTTTATTTTCCTTAGCAACATCGACACTCATGTGACGGATGTGCTTGCCCCGATGGGAGTTGTAAGAACTGAAGACACAACTCAACTCGACTTTTTTAGTAGAAAAAGGGAAGGAGGAAGGATGCGGCCATGTTGGCTGACGTGAGGATCTGCCTATGACTACATAGTTGTTTATTATTTTATTTTATATGTTTGTGTAATGTGCTGCTTTAAAGATCAATTAAAGTTTGGCAGCTAAAAAGAATATGACCTTTTATTTGTGTGTGTGATGTCTCTCACCGCCTTTACCCACTCGTTCTACGAAGAAGGATTTCTACTATCATCATCTCAGAAAAATGCAGATAGCCCCATTGAAGATAATAACAACGTACACGTTGAGTGTTGGGAAAATATTTTTTTAACAAAGAGGAAAACGGGCTTTTTAAGTGTTCCTGTTTAAAATAGCTTCATGAGTCGTGCAAGATGCACTCCCCACATTTCAATAATTGTGGAAAAGACATTTTACGACAAAAGCAACTAAAGAAAAGGAATAATGCCTATGGCATCTCTCCCACGAGGTGTGGGATAGACACCATTTTGCCAAACTTTGTAATTTTATTTTTTATTTCAGTAAAATGTCGTTTATTCGGACTAACTGGGACCATGGGCAATCCGGACAATCTAAAATCCGGATAGTCCGGGTAATATGGATAATATAAAAACAAAATCCGTAACTTAGCAGACTTACCAGCAGACCTTAGTTTATTACGATAAAAAAAATTTGTTTTGTAACAAAATTACATAGTATTGTTTATAAGACATTAAAAAATATAAAAATAACTTTTCACAAAGAATCATTTCTTAACAAAAAATTGGTAAGTCTAGTAAAGCTTTCATATACTCAACAAAAAGCATTTTATTACCATAATTTATTGAAAACTGTATGAAGGAACTGCACATACATTGAATCAAACGAAAAAGCTAATATTTGACGTACTTGTAGTTACATTCTTGCTACCATAGTCAAAAATTATTATCTAATGTGAATATTAAATAAAAATATTGTCTGCTTATCTGATCCGGATTATCCGGAGATTCGAATCAACAAGGGCTGTATAAACGAGTTTTTACTGTATTTTATCTCAACTGCGATCAATTTTAATTTTCTCTTTTATAAGAAAATATCTTTCAAATTAAAAAAACGATATCGTTGTATTGCATTAAATCATTATTATTGACTCTTTTACAAAATGCGTGGCATCTATTCACCACTCACTCTAAACTAGTCCAGAGGTTTCACTGACGTCAACGTTTTCTCGAGTAACTTGAAAGTTTCTCTCCATTGCTCGTTTTTCGGGTGCATTTAGCAATGCATTGTTCTGTAGGACTAAAAAAACTTTACGAAGGACTTTCATAAAGACTCCATCGATGTCATCCTATGGCGAAATAACTAGCTTCACGGACGTGGTGGAGACCGTATCGCCCCGTTCTACTCGGGATTTTAAAAATATCTGAAATTCGAGTATAGTTTCTGTTCTCCGACACCCGACACCTGATGGGTACGTTAGATAGTCCCGAAAGCTTTATGTTTATTCTATCGGTAGCGAGAAAATCGGTAATTTCGATGATCTAACGTCACCGCTTGCACATTTAATTCGGAATCAACGCCAACGCTGTATTTTTAGTTTTTTGGGAATAGGTCTTTTGGAATAATACATGTTTATGATGAATTAAAGACGTCTCTAGTGCTATGTTTTGCCAAAAATGTGCCGGAAAAACGTTGGGGTAAGTGGCGGATAGACGCCATATTAGGAGAGAAGCCATACTTTCAATATCTCGTGACGTGGAAAAGAGACGGATAAACCTAAAAAAAGATTCGATAGAGACGCAAGCAATCACAAAAAGAAGGAATGCTGGCTCGTCTGCGCTTATGCTTGTTGTATTAACTGCGTAATAAAATTATTTCGCGCAAAATTTCTGCTTAAAATTGTTGTTGATTACCAGTGCTAAGTAAGTATCTATAAAAATACGGAGAAGTAAGTATCTATAAAAATTTATTATTTTGCTTCTTTGTATTACCTTCACACAGTAGATTTTCATTATCATGCTCACTGTATTTAATTTGCGGGTATCGTAAAATGCCTTCAAAATAAGGAGATTTGCCAACTTAATTCAGATTCACTCTGAATTTTCTAAAAAAATTAACGACATATTTAGTGATTCCAGGATACCGAGAAAATACACACACAAAATAGGGTTAGTCAGAGGCCAGGGGATCGAACAGAATTTAACAGTTGTTTGGTAAGTAATAAAGGTACTTTTCTATGAAAAACTATGAATCACTCAGTTTATCAGCAAATCATGCAAATCAAATGAAGAGTTATATTTAAACATTATTAGTACTCTTGATACCTTTATAGTGTCGAATCTTTATCTTAAATGACACAGGCTAACAGCGTTTTCTCTTGGCCTATTCAGAGCCCTCTGTAGCTGTAACTAAAAGGAGGATTGAGTTGAAATTTTGCAGATAGACAATTCAAAGTATGCGTTGAAAGATTCCGGAAAAAAGTTTTAAAAATGTCCGCTAGAGGGCGCATAGCATGAAAATAATTTAAACAAGCTACAAATTTCAATTCAAGCATAATTTATTTTGTACACACTGTCTAGCGATGTAGAGAAAATTGTTCATTGTGGGCTCCCTCATTAGTATGTAAAGTGCGCAGTTGATGAACAGCTTGTTCAACAGCGGACCGCAGGTGGTCTCCAGTAATCTGTCGAACATACAATGTTATGCGGTCCTTCAGGTCATCCAATGTTGTAACATTCCCCATATGAACAATGTTCTTTAAATGGTCCCATAACCAAAAATCACGCGGGGGGAGATCGGGAGATCGGGCCGGCCAAGGAGTAGAAAACGATCGGCTAATCACCCTGTCATCCTTAAAATGTCGCAAAAACCTCCGCACACAGAGTCAATTATACGGATGGGAACCATCCTGCATAAAACTAATAGACTGAAGGCATTGTCGCTGCTGGAGTTGAGGTAAAACGAAACTGCTGAGCATATCTGAGGGATGTTACAGAACATGTGACGGACCATTATCTTTAAGTTCTTAGACAAAGAATTTTCCAAGGATAAATTGGGAAGTGAATCCACACCAGACGGTAACTTTAGGCGAGTGTTGCGGAAATTATGCGTAGAAGGCACGTGAATTTTCCACGGCCCAAATTCGACAATTATGGGTGTTCATTGTTCTGTTTAGATATGGGGATCCTCGTTCAGATATCTCCGTTCAGATATTCCGTTCAGATATCCCCGAATGGGAGTCATCGACTTCCATTCGGGGAAGAATAGTCAGGGCAAAAGATAAGCGACGGTCATTGTCGGTAAGAAGCAGTTGCTGGTTGTGGCTGATCTTACACGGAAAAAATTCACAAATTTTCTCAGGATCTTCTGCATTGTGTTATACGGTACGTCTAATTGTTGTGACACTGCACGTGCACTGCTGACTCACTGTTCATTTGTCAGTGACTGCTCGACAACGGCTGTTGTTACTTCTGAAACGACTTCTTCGCTGACAGGCTTTCGCCCTCTGCCACGTTGAACGCTTAAACACTCAGTGTTTTCAATTCGAGATATCATGTCTCTCACACCTTGTGGAGACATTGGACCCCGACGCAATTTCTTTTGACGTCGAAATTCACGAAGAGCTGCAACAGCATTTCCCTGGTTTTGATAAAAAAGTTTTACGATTAACGCACGTTCTTGTAATTTAATTGCCATCGTAACTGAAAAAATGATACTCACTTGATGTCATCCTTTTTATACCCAGAATTCACTTTGAATTCGTATGATTATGCAAATCAGATTGTTTTCTTCTTCACTTGCAGTGCCACATTTATCAACTTTTGTATCGTCATAATGCTTCAAAATGTAAAACAGTTTTAAACATCATAATGCTTGAGAATGTAAAAATGAGAATGTAAAACTTTTAAATGACTCTTTTACTGTGCACAGTTATTTATTGCATGACTTTTTAAGCACCTAGGCTGTAATGTGCTCCCTAGCTGACATTTTCTGAACTTTTTTTCTTTTTGGAATCTTTTTGCGCATCCTTTGAATTGTCTATCTGCAAAATTTCAGCTCAATCCGCCTTTAAGTTACAGCTACAGAGGGCTCTGAATAGGCCAAGTTTAATTATGATCACCTAGTATATCTATCTATCTATCTATCTATCTATCTATCTATCTATCTATCTATATATATATATATATATATATATATATATATATATATATATATATATATATATATATATTTGTTATACTGACAACAAAAAAAAACATTTAGTGGATTCCAGCTATAGCGACGTTTTTAAAAGTATTTCCGGGCTTACTAAGTATCTTATACAGGATCCAATAGCCAATACATCTTTTCGCATTTTATTTCTCATCTCTTTGTTTAAGAGATCGTAAACTTTGTCTTAAGAGACAATTCCGTCTCTTTTTTCATTTACGCTCCAATGACATAAAACCCCAGTTAGTCACCTTTCATTCACGGGGCTGAATTTGCGGCTTAATGTGTCTAAGGATCGGAAAAAGGTATTTTTAACGATGCCCATTTGTTTCGATAATGTTTGTTAGTACTGATTACGAGGGTATAAGCCTTATGTCCAATTTATTATTGGGAAATAAATTGCGCTCGATATCGGCCATCGGTGGGAATTTATTGTTATTTATTGAACCCGATAAGTAAGTATGTTTGGACAAGATAACACGGTAAAGAAATGTGATGTATGCTATCCTTTTACAAATTTAAGTTTAATAATGACTCTTTTGGTGCTTTTTAAAGCAACATCAGTTCCGATAAAAAATGTTTGTATGCATAGACGTCATTGGATATCAAATAGTGTCATAAGTGCTTTATAAAGAAAATTGAAAAATGGAGTGAAAATGAGAATAGAGTAATAAGAAATTCTAGAAGTGTTACAAAATGCAAACAGGTCTATTAGAAAGATATGTGTTACATTTAAGCATTGCAGTATGTGCTGAAAAAGGAATAAACAGAAATATGCCTTATCACAAAATATATCCTCAATGTTTAAGATTAATACGATGCAAGTAAAATAATCACTAAAATTAAAGTAGTCACAGATAATCACGTTAATGGTTCTCACTATTTTTTTCAAATTTCAAATATACTTTTAGATCAGTGGTCACCAATTATTTTTCCTGTAGATCCGTTTCAAAAGATTATCAAACTTTTGCTGTCCAGAAAACTTTAGCCTCCCCCCAACTCCTTCTACCGCCCCATTCCACCATATTACCAACTACTCTACTAACCTAGGCTACTTGCTTTGCTTAGTAAAGTTTTTCTTTGGAATACCTGTAAGTTGTTATCTTACGTTCAAAACACAATGGATACCAGGGAATTGAAGTACATAAATATCAAATCAAGTTCTTTCATTATGATATTTAGAATACATGAAAATCAATTCAAAGTACATATAAATTCAAAAAGACTTCTCACAAAATTCATCGTGGTTAATATTCAATGGGAAAAATGGCATGTTTTATTTTTAACAACTTGCTTGAAATTTGGGATTCATGTTCGTGCAGCTGATTCACGTCAAGCTGTTGCGGTGGTCATCTGTGAGTCGAGATCTGTACCGGTTCTTAATCAAGTTCATTTTGAGAATGCTGCTTCACACACATAAGTTGAGCCAAACATGATACACAATTTTATGGCTAAAGATTTTAGTTCTGGATACATTGTTTCACACGCATTTTTAATCTATAATTGGCCACTCCCAAGAGTTTTTGGAACTTGATCATAAATGTCCCTTAAAAGAACATCTTCTTGGAACTCGATTATTTCCAACTGTAGGGCAGCTTTGTTGCTCTTGGAAATATCTGCCACTTAACTGGTCCAAACACCATTGCGCATAAGTGAAAAACTGTTGCTAACCAGCTGCACAAAGTTTTCAATTTTTTCAAAGTCAGTAAAACTTTCTTGAAATTCATATTTAAGTTCTCAAAAATCATTGAATTGGCTGATGTCAATACCCTCATCACTGTCATAAACTGACTGAAGGTATGGAAAGTGTAAAGTTCTCCTGTAATATCTTCGGAGAAAAGGTCAATCATTTTTGAAAAACTCTTTAATTCTGAGAGAAGTTTGCACACAAGTTTACCTTTGCCCTGTAGTTTGAGATTTAAAAGATCCAGGTGCCTAAAAAGGTCAGTCAGAAAGGCGATGGTATCCACGTCTTCTTCAACGTCAAGGAGGAAGCCTAAATGTCCACTTGCTACTCTTTGATCACTAGGTGAAAGAAGCTCTTTGATGTCCTCCAATACTTCAAAAAATCTTTCAATCACCAAGCCTTTTCTTATCCATCTCACATTGTTGTGGATTAGCAAGTCGTCAAACTGAGCATTAGTCTCTTCAAAAATTATTTAAATTGACGGTATTTAAGAGATTATTTTTCCCGTATAAAGTTATTAATTTGTATTACCGTTTGCATTTTATTCTGAAGACTGGGATTAAGACTGCAGCACAACTTTGATGAATAATATAGTAGGATATAAAATTTTCATTGCATTTTGTATCACTGCTGAGTTGCTGTTTTCTGAAAATACACAAATTCGTCCCGATCCGTACAAAACTTGCCTGCGGTCCGTATACGGACCGCGGTCCGCCATTTGGTGACCACTGTTTTAGACTATGCACGTATTTGGTTTCCTATATAACGACATTTCATTTAAGTGTTCTTAGGCGATTACAAAAGTTTAGATTCAATAGGTTTTTTTTTCTCTGGAATATATAAGAAAATTCACTGAGATGTTTAATGTTTGAATCTTTCTTAAAAACAATTTTGACTGAAATTTCCATCGAAATAAATTATTTTGAACGATTTTACAACAAGTCGTTGTATGGATCTAAGTCATTATTAAGTATAGTATAAGTTACTTGTGTAATTAAGAATATAGCAGGCAAATAAGTTTTGGAGGGAAGCTTATATTTTTTGCTTTTACGGAAGTGAAATATTCATATTCTGCTATTAAGGTTTTAAAATCAAGGAATTAACATGATTTGAAACAGAGCTATATATATATATATATATGCAAATGACAGTATCTGCGGTCCTGATATGCATCACGTCCTCCGCCGTTAAATATCGTGTAGTAAACAACATTGGCATTAGTCGCATGCAAGATGCCACGAAATGGAGATTTTTCTGATTTCGAGAAAGATGTAATCGTCGGGTATCACAGAAATGGTCGATCCTTAAGGGACATATCTAGTGAGCTGAATTAATCAAAGTTGGCAGTGGCCTATGTGATTCACAAGTGAAAGCTGAGCGGCGATTGTCGGAATGTGCCCCGAGTCGACAGACCCACGAAACCGGGAAATAGAGACCGACGGATGCTGTCCAGAGAAATTCGGAAGAACCGCACCCAACAAATGGCCCACGTACTACAGGAGTTTCCACAGGCATCCAGGAGTGTTGTTTCAATGAATACCATCCGTAAGGAAGCACATCTTGGTTTTCATGGTTGTGCTGCCGCTTCTTTGATCACAAAGTCCAACCGCGCTGCTCGGTTAATGTGGTGCAAAGCACTTTGAAAGTGGACCGAAGATCAATGAAAACGGGTTCTCTAGAGTGACGAATGAAGGTTCTACCGTTCGGAAGGCAGGGTCTTAAGTCTGCCTGGAGAACACCTCCTGCCAAAATGCATTGTCCCCACACTAAAGATCAGCGGAGGCGAAATGATGGTCTAGGGGTGATTCTTCTGGTATTTACTGGAACCCTTGTCCTAATTCATGGTAAGCTCAACGCCGAAGCCAACTGCACGATTCTGGATGACAGTGTGCTTCCTACGTTGTAGCAGTTTTACGGGTTGGACCCATGTAACTTGCAGGACGACAACGGCAGCTGTCATGTTTCGAGGTCCACCATGGATTTGCATCTTGACAATGAGGCTAACCGATTGAACTGGCTTGCCCAAAACCCAGACATTAACCCTATCGAGAACATCTGGGACGAATTGGGTTGCCGAATCAAGGGGTGCAACAACTGTTCAAAATCGGTGAAGGAACTTACATGTCTTCTCCAAGCCGAGTGGAAGAAAATACCACTAGCCGTCATACAAGGACTTGTGGAAAGCATGCCCGGAGAGTTGAGACTGTAATTGCCTCTCGTCTAGGCTCTTTAAACACTTTAATATGAATAAATTTTGCTTTTCTTTTGTATCACAAGTGTCCAAATACTTATTGGTAGATAGTGTATATATATATATATATATATATATATATATATATATATATATATATATATATATATATATATATATATATATATATATATATATATATATATATATATACTAGCGGCCCGTCCCGACTTTGTCCGGGTTGAACAAAATATTATACCAATAAATTTCCAATTGATAGCCAATAAATTGCAAATCTTTTTTCACCTTAATAATAACCTAAATAATACCTTAAATTAATTTTACGTTAGTTAATAATTAAAATAAATTTTGTAAAAGAAAAAGGCGTGCCGGAGAACGGCTAGGTTCGAACCGCTAGCGTCAGAAAAGAAGCCCACCGCGATAGCACCACGCTAAGGATCGTTGAAATCTTCGGAACAAAAAGCGGTAGAAGACAGTAGCAGAAACAATGGAGATTGTTATTATTAAGCCACTAACTTTATTTCTACTGATCAGATATACATAATATATAGCCTATGTCCATCTGGAATAATGTACCTTTCAAACAGTGAAAGAATTTTTCAAATAGGTACAGTGGTTCTGAAGATATACCCTCCACGTACAAAATCGCTCTCTTTATATATAAGTATAGATAGCACCACGCTAAGGATCGTTGAAGACTTCGGCACAAAAAGCGGTAGAGGAGAGTAGCGGTAACAATGGAGATTGTTAGGATTAAGCCCCTAACTTTATTTCTACTGATCAGATATACATAATATATAGCCTATGTCCATCTGGAATAATGTACCTTTCAAATAGTGAAAGAATTTTTCAAATAGGTGCAGTGGTTCTGGAGATTACCCTCCACGTACAAAATCGCCCTCTCTTTATATATAAGTATAGATAGCACCACGCTAAGGATCGTTGAAGACTTCGGCACAAAAAGCGGTAGAGGACAGTAGCGGTAACAATGGAGATTGTTAGGATTAAGCCCCTAACTTTATTTCTACTGATCAGATATACATAATATATAGCCTATGTCCATCTGGAATAATGTGCCTCTCAAACAGTGAAAGAATTTTTCAAATAGGTGCAGTGGTTCTGGAGATTATTCTCCACGTACAAAATCGCTCTCTCTTTATATATAAGTATAGATACCACCACGCTAAAGATCGTTGAAGACTTCGGCACAAAAAGCGGTAGAGGACAGCAGCGGTAACAATGGAGATTGTTAGGATTAAGCCCCTAACTTTATTTCTACTGATCAGATATACATAATATATAGTCTATGTCCATCTGGAATAATGTACCTTTCAAACAGTGAAAGAATTTTTCAAATAGGTGCAGTGGTTCTGAAGATTACCCTACACGTACGAAATCGCTCTCTCTTTATATATAAGTATAGATAGATTATAGAAGTATAGACACACATTGGTATCTCAAAATTAGAGTAAGAGATGAAATAAAAATAAAAAAATAAAAAAAGGATTTTAAGTAAAGAATGTTTTTATAATTATTTTAAGCACCTAAAATAATATTCAAATTAATATTACGTTACTTAATATAATTGTGTGCACGGCCGCCATCTTGGATTTTTTTGCGCCAACTTGGCGATTTTACCGTGTTTTGAGGAGTGGAAAAATTCTCGCCAATGTGTTTTAAGCGGTGTTTTCAAAACGCTGGACTTTGAATTTTTTTAGCTTTTTTAATAAAAACCACCTGTTTAAATTATGAAACTTAGAAAAAATTTTGAAAAATCATTTAAACGTTGGACTTAGATTTATTTTTGGGTTTTTGATAAAAACCACATTTTTGAAAAAATCATTCTCAAATATTGGAAATTTTGGGTTTTTCTTTTAGCTTTTTAATAAAGACGACCTTTTTAAATTGTGAAACTTAGAAATATTTTTGAAAAATCATTTAATCGTTGGACTGAGATTTTTTTCTTGTCATTTTTAATTAAAAACTACCTTTTCAAATTATGATCCATATGAAAAATTTGGTCAAATGAATTTTACTTACAGATAAAATTTCAATGCCATCTATTCAGTTTGCCCTAACTCTTTGACTAAGCAATGAATCACCAAAATATTATGCCAATATATTGTTAATTAGAAAAAAAATACAGCATTTTCGTACCACCTAAATAACTTGCAATTTAAAAATTATCTAAAATTCAGCTTTGAAAAATGTAAAATAATTATGAACCCATAAATTTATGGTGAGTAACCATTGACCTTAACCAAATATTTGGTGCATACAATAAAATCGGGACAAGGATTATTTGACCATTTATCCTGCTGTGTTGGAAATAAGAAAAAAAAACCCTTTTCCTAAACCAATAACTTAACCTTAACTAACTTTTTAACTTAGGTTCCTGGGGAGAGAGAAGTTGAACTTCAGTTATTTAAATTTATTTGTAATCCACTACAACTTGGAATTATAAAATATTTTAAAATATATTGTATTTAAATTGTATACTATATTTTACATTTTACGAAAAAATGATGGCAGATAATTTTTACTTCAAATAAATGAAATGGTGTATCATTATAGTATACTAATTGACAATCTATAAACAAAATTAAAAGCAACTTAAATTTAATAAGTTAACGAAAAACTGATAATGGATTCAAAAATTTTCAACAAAAAGACTCTTAGTTTTAAAAATAATTTACTCTTTTGAGTATAGTCAATTTGACTCAGATTTCCAGGTCAAGGCCAAGATCTGACCTAAAATTATTATACTGTAATTAAATGATCACATCAGAAAGAACTGTTTGATTTTAAAATTAGAGAATTTGACATTGGGTTATTTTTACCAGAACGCAATAATTATCGCCATGCGAAATGCGCCAAACCCTGGTGGAAAAATCCAAGATGGCGGCCGTGCACACAAATCTAGAGTATCCCCCCTAACTTTATTTCTACTGATCAGATATGCATAATATATAGCCTATGTCCATCTGGAATAATGTACCTTTCAAACAGTAAAAGAATTTTTCAAATAGGTGCAGTGGTTCTGGAGATTACCTTCCACGTACAAAATCCGCTCTCTCTTTATATATTAGTATAGATAATATCATTCACGTAAATCACAAATGAAATCAGTCTAATCCACTATAAAATTTACTATCTTTAGCTACTATATTATAAGTGAGTTCTTAAACCATAAATAAAGTACCTTAATATAATGAACAAATGCAATGTTTTAATATCATTATACCAGATATATATTAGAAAATAAAAAGGAAAATTTAAACCTTAATGAAAATAAACTTTTTATTTCTAGAGATACGGCTGAGATCAGGAAAAGAAGCGGAATTCTTTGTGAATATCATTTAGCTGAAAAGAAATGGAACCATATTGTAGCAGTTGATCGAGGCTACAACTCTTTTGAAAAGCTGAAACAGAAAATATCAGTTTAATATTCCGAAAGCTAGGAAAGATACTTTCAAATTTGTTTCTAATCATCCGAAAAGAAGTTTCAATAAAGATTGCACGAGATTTTTTATTTTTTATTTTGGCTGTAATGGAAAATTGAAGTTAAGAAAATTGGAAAAGGAAGTTAAAATATATTCTAGATTTAAAGGAAAATAATTATTTAACTCTTGTACGATAGATCTTTCTGTAACAAAACCATTTGCTAATGCTTGTGCGTTAGACCAGGGCTCCCCAACCTTATAATCGCCGCGGACGGGTCAACGTTTGAGAATTTTACTGCGGTCTGCTGAGGGGGCTATGACCGCAATTTTAATTCGTAATTTTGAAATGTTTATTAAACAATAAACTAATTTTAAATAGTTACAAGATTTCTTTTGTTACAAAGGTATAAATTAGCAGAAACCCGACAAAGTCGCACTAACACGAGAGAAAAACATCTCAGTAAATAAGATGGAAATAATTTGATGTACCTTGGGCGGCCCGGTACTATTTGATCCACGGACCGGAACCAGTCCGTGGACCGGGGGTTGGGGTCCACTGCGTTGGACCATTGGCTCCACGCTGTTGAGCGGCACCAATTGTTCAAACATGCAAGTAGACTAGCATCTAAGTTTCACCCTTGTTATGAATGGTGGTTATCAAAACAATAGAAACTCCTGTCAATATTAGTGATGTTTATGAATGTGCTTCGTATTCCTTAAAAAACATGTCTGGCCACCGGTATTTTTTATATAATGTACTACGGGCTTCGCTCCTCTGTTATGGCGAATAGCGAGATACATAGGGGTGATTCTCGGGCAATGTAACAGCCATTTCCTGTTGTCACCTTTAAGGTCGATTTAGGGTTGATTTATACAGGCACGTAAAGGGAACGTAACGGGAACGATCCGAGCCCGAGCGCCGGATGCATGTGTTTATACAGAGACGGGAGTAGAAAGTGGCGGGAACGTGTTTCATTAGTTGTGAAAGACTTGTAACGTCATGGCGCGGTTTCATTTCTCAGTTAAAGATTTAGCCATTATCACACTTTTGTTAGAGGAGGAGGAAGAGAAGAGCCAGGGCCGTGCTTAGGGGTGGACAAACTGGGCGACCGCCCAGGACCGCCATTTTTATTTCTCATAGCAACACTTTTCTAAATGTTACGGGTTTTTAAAGAAATCCCTCATTTTTCGTGGTTTCTATAATTCAATTTATAAAAATATATATGTTTCGATTTTTTCTAAAGAATCGCAGAAAGAATCTTAATTGACAAACTACCCTTTTGGTTCGAAAAATTTCTCGGTTAAAAAAACATGATTTATCTTCAATTCAGTTATAGTAAACCCTTGATTATTAATCCTTTTTTTCAATATCAGTTTCTACTATCTGTCAGTCACTACAAACAGTCATTTGAAGAATTATAAACTGTTTTGTCGGACTTTGTTCGTTCTCACGGAATAATTGCAAACTGAGAAAAACGTGAACATATCCTTGTGAACGAATACTAGTCCCATTTGGTCAAATGTTTGCTCTATTCAAAGCAAACAATAGACAGGACATTTCTCCAGGGATTGTAAGACAAATAAGTAAATGCGCTCCAAACAGGGCCGCCCAGAGACTTTACGGGGCCTGGGGCAAACTTCTGTTGGGGGCCTCAAGAAACCTGATTAATCGAATAATTTATTTATATTTTTTTTTGGGGGGGGGTCCTCTTTTCAGGAGATTATTTTGAATTTTGAAGTACCGTTCAAATTTCAGAATTTTTTTTCGGAGTAAATCTAATAAACAATTTTTAAAAAAATTTTGGGGCCCCTCCGGCAGTTGGAGGCCTGGGGCAAAGTGCCCCAGTTGCCCCCCCCCCTCTGGGCGGCCCTGGCTCCAAACCTGTTGGGAAGAAAGGGGTTTGAAGGCTGAAGGAGTGAGGTAAACAAAAAATGGCTTTTACTTGTTCTCTCTATCATTATAATGGATTTTATTTCCCACTTTTCCCACAAGAATTAAAAATATTACAAAGCAGGTACAATCAGAATGGTTTTAATACGGATTGTACGCCTGTCCTCCTTGGTGCTTATTTCTAATGAAAATGATCTCTCATCATCTTTGGACTTTTCACTTTTAATATACAATTTTGCTGCTCAGAAAGCAAGAAAAATTGCTTTATAACCAACAAATCCATACGTGTAAGTATTTGTTTTTAACAATTTACACTGTCTAAATCGTGCAAATAATTTTTCCATTGTTTCATTATTCATACAAATTGATAAATTTTATATTTTAGTGAACCAATTGTAATTTCAAGTATAATTTTCTCCTATTGCCTTCCGAACTGTCATTTTGAACTTTGGATTGATGTATTTTGATGGGCCAAATCGTAGAAAACCTCTCACCAGCTCAATGAGTTTTCATCATCCATATTAAATATCAAACCAACGATTCGAAGCAGGAAGTCGTTCACTGTTCGGCCGTCTCTCGTTCATGGCAGAAAGTAAAAAGTGGCTATTGAAGATATAATTTACATACTGTTATTTATGTTTGATACAATTTTATTAATTCGCATATATATATATACAATTTTATTAATTCGCTGGCGTCTCTTCCGGGATGATTGCGGCAGGGGAATAGTACAGGAGTCCGTTTATTTTTGGACGGCAGAAACTTTTATCACTTCATCTCATGACGTGACAGTAGGGTGTTGATTAACAGTCGATTGGTTAGGAGTTTAGTGTTTTTGCGCGGGTTAAGATTAAAATGGTAGTGACGCTACACATCTTAAGATTTCGTTAATTTGGCAGCCATCTTGGACAAAATTGTCTGGGCTGAAATAGACTATTACTAATGGGTCTTAATAGACTTTAATGGGAAGGATTTACTAAAATTTGGAAATATAGTCTGGAATTTAATTCGGATGCTCCAGGGAAATAGCTAGTTTAAGAGTTTACAAAGGGGTATGTAGTTTTGAATGTTATAGAATATTAAATTTAAAAATTAATAGTTTTTAATGTTTTATATTTATTAATGTTGTATATACTATATATATATATTCAAATCTATTAAAGAAGTCTCTGAGAAGAATGATAAAGAAAACATAAATAAGTGTCATGTATTTTGATCATATTTCTACAAAGCCTTCAAATGCATCATCAGCAGACTAAGTTTTTTGATTTTTTAAAATCAGCTCTCTGTAACTAAACGCCCAGAACAACACGTGATCAAAGAAAATAATGATACAGGGTTGGAGTGAAATGATACTAGTAACTTTACCCTTTACCTCCCAAATCTGGTTGCAGATTGAAAATCCATAGAAAGTGTCATAAAACTTTGAAAAGCACTGAAATGCTGATTCTCTATTCCTTAAAAGTAAATGTTTTTCAATACCTTATATATTCATTAATGTATTAAAATAGGATGTTACGAGGCACATCACAGATGAAAATGAAAAAAAAATAAATCACGAAATCTTGCTGATAAGAGCGGATCGTAAAAGAGCAATAGAAATTGTTTATTTATGTTCATTTGTTCCTTTCATGATTTTCTGCATGGAAATACGTCATTTCTGCTCGAGAATAATGACACTTGAACCCGGGAATATCTCCCCTTTGTTGAGAAGTTCGCAACATAAACATTTCGACTGGCGACTCTGCCGCCTGGCGACTGGCCTTGAGGGAAAGAAAAAGATCCAAGAAACACACACTCACTCCGTATCGATTGGTTACGGGCTGAGCTGGGACGATTGCCAGATTCTGGACGTTGTTTTCCGGACGACCTTAACATAATTCCCCCCTATTCTCTTCCGCACCCCCTCAAAATAGTATTCGAATGAGTTTATTGCATAATCTAATTAATTGATTATCTGCGATTTTATCATGCTGTTCCTAGCGGCGATAAACGGTGATATTCGGCAATTAAAATGGAAAAAAAAAATTACTGGGTTTTTATAGAATTCTCATTCTGTTATACTAATTTTAATGCTGTGTTACTTAACATTGAAAAATAGGATGTACAATAATCTTTTTAATCCCAAATTTAAATTGTGATTTTTCTTAGTCTTGTAAAAAACTCATAGACAGTGAAAAAATTAAATATCTGTATGTAAATTTTTAAGGAGTTCTTGGACTTTCAAATTGCCAAAAATCGAACAAAAATTGTAAATTTTTGTGGTGTATTAATATTTAAAAAATATGTTAATTTATGATATTTCCATTTTTAAGATATTGCATACTTTTAAAATATTAAATATGTAAATTTAATATTTTAAAAGTATGTAATATTTTAAAAATGGAAAGAAAATTTCTGGGTTTTTATACAATTCTCATTCTATTATGCTAATTTTAATGCTAGTGTTACTTAACACAGAAAAATAAGTTGTGCAATAATCTTCCCCAAATTTAAATTATGATTTTTCTTGTAAAATCTCATAGACAGTGAAAAAATTAAATATCGGTATAAGTTTTTAAGGGGATGGCGGACTTTTAAATTGCCAAAAATCAAACAAAGATTGGAATATTTTTTGGTGTATTAATATTTTAAAAATATGTAAATATTGAAATAAAATGCACACAATATATGTAGTAAAAAGTAAAACGAAAGCTTGGTGGCTTTAGAAAAGTAATTAATTAAGGTAGGTTTAAAAACATCTTTTTCTCCAAAGGAGTCATTTCCAGAGTTGCAAGTCTTTGAAATGATCTTTGGGTCACAATTTTTCACGAAATTTTATAAAATTTATAATAAAGGCTCCTGTAATGCATCAAAAATAAGGTTATTTTAGGTTTCGAGATCATTCAGATTATGAAAATTTAACTTAAGTGTAGAAAAGTACAAAAATTTCACGAAAATTCAGCACACAAATATAAAAATATTTCCTAAAAATTAACTATTCAACGAAAGCACAAAGTAATACATAACTCTGTTCAAAATGTATTTATAAGCAATATAAATGCAAAATTAACCCCTTAACGATTGCATAATTTTCAAGAAAATGGTAATAAAAGTGCCTAATTTTTCCGGACGATTCCATTTATTTTTTTATCTGCCACATCCAGTTTAAAAAAAAATCCATCCCCAATTACCTTATAAATAGTCTGGTGCTGCCATCTGCTATGTAAAATAAGAAATAAAAAATTTTCAGGGTAAATGAAATGGATTGTTTTAATTTTTTGGTGCGTTATTTTTAAACATTCCAATCCGGAAACATCACGGGCACGAGAAATAGATGGCGAAACCTTACTCCGTAATTTTGATGGGAGCGAGAAATAAGGAATTAAGGGAAAAGTAAAAAAAAATAGATAGCAAGGAGCATTTAAAAAAATTAATTTCAATTTTTTAAAATATAATTTAAAAAAAATATTTATAACGTTTTATAAGGTGTTTAATATAGTTTTACTTTAATAAATATAAATTCAAAATTTAATATCTCTCAGGTAAAAATTTCAAAAATCACTTTGTAATATCCACATACCCTTAAGGGGACTCGGCACCCAAAACAAAAAAAATTTTATTATCAACTTTAAAAAAAATATTTTTGGATATTATTATGTAAATGTTAATTACGAATAATTTAATCCAAAAAATTTTCAAAAATTAAATTTTTTTTTCACAAAATTTAAAAAAAGTTCAATTTTAACCACCGATTTCAAATCAACACTAGTATTTTATTTACGTAGCTATCGTATTTACGTAGCTATATTTACGTAGCTATCGTAGAAGAATTTATTCTTACTCTCATTAAAGCGTTTTAGGGAGTTGTCAAAGGGTTATTCATCAATTTCAAAATTGATAGGATTTTTTTTATTTACTATTAGTTATAAAAAAGACGTTATGATACATAAAATTATAGTATATTTTGAAATTTTGTTTTAAAACATTAATCAAAATAATCTAACACTGTAAAATCTTTTGCCATACATTCAGCATTATTTTTAGTTTATTTATTGGTTGAGAGAGCTACTATCTTTTTTTAATAGCTTTTTTATAGCGGTAATTAGACCATGACCTACTGTTTAACACCTACTGTAATCGCCAATAGTGAGATTCAAACAAACAGACTCTGGTAACAAATTCCAGTGCCCGTGTTATTCAGGAATCACCCGGTTTCACCATAATTTTTAAAATTTTAAAACGATCACAGCAGTCAGAGTGTCGAAAGTGGTCAAGAGATACGTTGCGTCATAAAAGTAAAGAAATAAAGTAACTTGTTACAATAGCAGCAAAATAATATAGTAGTTTAATAGTATAACCCAGAATTGCTTCTCACAGTGGAGCGCTAATAATAAACATAAGACTTAATTTGGATCTACAAAAGAAACTCACACCATTATGTTATAAGTTGCCCCACGTAGCTCGAATGCACTAGGAATTAATTTAACACTTATAACAAATAATAAGGAAAATTCGGACTCACATTACTAACAGGAATAAATGGGGCAAGAGGGTTGCATGAAGAAATTAATCTATATACATAAAACAGTTCCATAATTGACCCACTGACTGACTGACATACAACGCACAGACATAACCGCTGGACCTAAAGGGCTGAAATTTTGCATTTCAATTCTTCTTATAGTGTAGGGGTACACTAAGAAAGATTTTTGAAAAATTCTTAGATTTTTTTTTAATTAATTTTTTAAGCTCTTTTAGTAACTTCTTTTAAGTTTGCATTTAAAATAATAAAATGAGGGTTATAGAATTTATATCATGAGAAAGATCATAAAAATGTCTTTAAAATGAGATCTTTTTCGAATCTTTACCTCCATTTTCTGATTTTGGGGGAATTTTTAAAAATAAATTTTTAGAATTTAATTGCTTAAATGCTGATCGCGTGATTTCTTTTTCTGGTACTTTAAATAAATTTATCGTCACGTACATAACAACAGTACAGTTTTCACGTCACGTACAGTTTTAGCAGAAACCACTTCAGAAAGTATTTTAGAGTACTCTTCTTGAGAAAAATAAAAACAATTGTCTTCTCGTTTACCCGCAATTAATGCATTTCACTTTTCAAGAAAAAGATCACGATTCACTGCAGTATCCATTCTGTATAAATTAGGGTATCGGAAAAAAAATTAAGAGAACGTTGCTCTCACCATCAAACCTTGCATAAGACTGACAAAGCTGACTGACTCCAAGCAGAACAAAGGATTTGGCGGGAAACAGCCAGTTGCCTCTTTCTCGGCTCCTCTCTTTTCGACCTCCACCAGAGCATATCTGTGATTGTCGACATACACCGGTGAGGGTCCGAATGTACAAGAATGTAATGAAATATTCGATCTTTCACCGACGTATTTGGTGTTTGTTGACATTCACCGGTTAAAGTCGATATTCTCCAATTTCGGTCTTTCACGGTAACATATACACTCATGAACAAAAAAATTAGCGCACCAAGAAATAATTGCGGGATCGTAACGAAACTTGCAATGAAGGTACATGTCGGGGAGATATGCAAATGATTAGAAATGCAGCATGATTGCGCATTACGCATAGCCGGTAGAGGGCGTTGAACATCGTACTCTGTGGAGTATAAAACAGGTAACCAAAGCTTGTTTGAGTGTGCTGAATCATTTACAAAGGAAGAGCTGAGATAGACATGCCATTACGCCGTGTTCGAAGATAATATAAGCAGTTGTCGCAGTTTGAGAGGGGGAGAATCGTCGGGATGATGGAAGCTGGGTGGTCAGCTAGGCGAGTAGCTCGTCAATTAGGCCGCTCTGATTATGTTGTGAGAAGGTGTTCGGACCAGTGGACCCGAGATATGTCATGTACACGAAGACCAGGCTCAGGACGCCCTCGACAGACCAGTCGTCGAGAAGACCGGCACATCGTAAGAAATGCACACGTACAGCCAACTGCTTCATCGGCCGCCATCCAGGCACAGGTAGCACCTTCACTAGGGGCCTCTGTGTCTTCTCGAACCATACGAAGGCGTCTGGCTGAAGGACAGTTGGTATCGCGGCGCCCATTACGTGTGCTGCCCTTGACGCCCACCCATTCACGCCTCCGTTTGGAGTTTTGCCGCGCACGAGGAAACTGGACTGCAGCGGAAAGGAACCAGGTCGTCTTTAGCGACGAATCCAGATTCAATCTCGGCAGTGATGACAATCGTGTTTGTGTGTAGAGAGCCCGTGGTGAACGCTTCAATCCTGCCTTTGCTGTACAGCGACACATCGCTCCCACAGCTGGTGTGATGGTATGGGGTGCCATTGCCTACAATACACGGTGACCCCTAGTATTGTTCCGTGGCACCATGACAGCCCAGCGGTATGTTCATGAAATCCTGCAACCACATGCGTTGCCACTCATGCAACGGCTCCCAGGAGCCATTTTTCAACAAGACAATGCTCGGCCTCATACGGCAACGATGTCACAAGACTGTCTCCGCACTGTTACTACCCTTCCTTGACCATCCCGATCCCCAGATTTGTCTCCAATCGAGCATATCTGGGATCATTTGGGACGCCGAGTTGGGCATCCCACGAGTTTGAACGAACTAGAGGCAAGGTTACAGCAAATATGGAACGAAATGTCTCAAGACATCATACAGAACTTGTATGACTCAATGCCCGATCGTATCGCATCGTGCATTCGCGCTAGAGGGGGTCCAACGGGTATTAACTCCTCCGTTCTTTTGCCTTTTTCTTTGATTTTCTTATCATTTACTTATATCAAAGTAGTCATTACGTATGTAAAATTTCGTTTCATTTTGAAGACTCCTTCTTGGTGCGCTAATTTTTTTGTCCATGATATATATATATATATATATATATATATATATATATATATATATATATATATATATATATATATATATATATATTTGCATTAGTTGCATACATTGACTGTTGTATTTAATTTGAATGTACTCCGTGGCGAAGTGCGTGTTTTCAGCTAGTTTATTATAAAAAAAACTATTTTGATTGCAAACACAATTACCAAAGTTGAAAATGGCCTCTAATCCTATCAGTCCACACTGCCATGACTCCCAGCACTATACCTCGAAACAAGCGACTTTGCTCTAACGCCGTCGAAAAGAGAGTGTCTCCTCAGCAAGTCCATAAAAGACTCGTTCATTCAACATATCGCCAAGATGGATATATTACGCCAAAGAAGGACGCAAAAGGCTGTTCTACTTGGAATTCATCATCCCCAGTGTAGATAATTTCATTCCATATTTTTTATTGCAATTAAACTACAATCGATCAAGTTATAAAGCCCATGGCTTTATAACAACAGCATTCTTTCTTTTTCTCTTTGCTATGCTACATTCGCATTGATATACATTTTGCTACCTCTTTGTTCTCTTCAAAAAATTTTTTTCGAAATGTGAAGCGACATTAATATAATGCATATCGTATACGGTGAAACCTAGATGGATCGTTCCACGAATAATCGTTTTTTCATATGTGTTGGTTATTTCATCTTGTCCCAGTGATTATATTTCTTTGTTATGTTCTCACATCTATAGTTTTCCCGCATTTATCGCTCAGTGCAATAGGTCCCTTCAAAAACAATAGATCGAGGTTCTATTGTACATTTAAAAACTTTGTACTTTTATTATCTACTCTAAATGAATGAAACTTTTGCGTTTTTATCCATCAGAATGTAGATATCGGAATTTCATGCTTAACAGCCGGAAATTCAGATATGTAAAATTAAAACTGACCTTTTTTTTATAATATCGAAAAAAAAGTAATTTGCTTCTTTTCACCTAAACCAGCTTTATCTGTTTGATTTTTATGTACACATAGTAGTTTAGATAAGGTAATTCTTTGGCGTCAACGTATTTGAAGCCTAAAATTTGCATAAATGAGTCCTTTAAAGAAAGAATCTTTTCACTTCTGAATACTCTCTTTTTGAAACGCTGTTACGTTTTTGCTGTTACGTTATACCTTTCTGTTTGCTGATCGATTCCTTCAAGTTTGATTTCCTTTCCACTAAATTCTGTTTTTTCACCAACACTAATAACTCATTTTCAAACATAATTATTTCACACTACTCGCAGAACGAGAAGAAACTGCATGTTATATGCTTAATGGGAAGAAAAACGGTTGAACATTGCAAGTTAAACCTACACTAAAAGACAGTGAAGGGAAGTGTGTGAGAGTTTTTCCCTTTTCCGGAGTAAGCCAAGAATCCTCCAGCACGTTGATTGAAGACGATTATGATTTGGACGATTGGGTGCAAATGAAGCCATAACGACGAACTTAAATCAACGAACTCATGAGCTTAATTACCAATGAATAAAATCAGGGCGTTGGGTGAGATATCTAAAGTATACGAGAAGAGGGGAGATTATATTTTATGTGCCCGGTGCACTGCTGAATTTGATTGCCCAGTTTTTGTTTTTAAATAGACTAAAATTTCTTAATGAACCATCTTTATACATTTTTACCACTTGACATAGGTCATTTAGAGGACTGTTTGGTTTAGGAATGGGTAATTCTTTATGTTTTTTTTATGTTTTTTTATTTTGCGCACAACATTGAAGTTATATTATTATTCTATTCCGTCAGGCAAGAGTAGATAGAGTGTTTGTGAATACTTTTTCCTGAACGGAGAAAAGAAGGACGAATAATAGCATCTGAGAATTACATCTCTACTTTAAGTATATTTGGGTGCTAAAATATATGATCAGTATTTTCCTTCAGAAAGAAAAAACTTTTTTTACGATTCCCAAAGTTTTTGAGACATAGAATCTGATTAACCCTTCAGCGGGCACTCCAATTTTTGGAACACCAGCAGGCGCGTGGCAAAAAGTGCAACGTCTCTTTCAACCTTGATTGTTCCTTTTGTAATAAACTTCTTTTTTTCAGATTGAAAACAATAATTCTGTATTTTATGACAAGATATAAAATGTTGATAATATTGAAATATATTTATAATTAAAGGCTAAAGAATGCAGATACAATCGCCTTATTTAAAAACTGTCTGGTTTATTGGATCTAAAGACAACTTGCGAATTGATTCCTATTATGTCTATACACCTAAAAAATTATGAGATTGTCCATCTTTGTGATATACGGGATACCGTGTAATAGCTGATTTGGTAGCATACATCAACTCCTGCTTTTGTCGTATTGTAATCCAGTATAATCGTTGGTTTACCACGGTCTACCAAATCATAACTACCAATGAATAGAAAGGAATACAAGGGTCAGAAAATCTGACCTGCATTAGAAAGAGTGTAGCTATAAATAGAAACTGCTTAGAACATTCAAACCTTACATGTAAAAACAAACCATTCCAAATTATGAAAATGTTGCATTGAACACCGGCGTGCACGTAGAAGAGTTAAGGAAAACTAATTGTAATACAACGTAACTATTTTTTAATTTCATATACATGTTAAAATCAAACGGCCATTTTTTTGGTTTGTTTGAAAGGAAAATATTGCATGGGATTTAAATCTAAGAGTTTTTCTGCATTTAATTAATTGCATTATGAAACACCATTATTATTTTCATTCTCTAAGGAGAATATTTTGGGAAAATCTTAAAATTCCAATCCTTTAAGAAGATTATTTATTGCTCTGAAAAAATTCGCTCACAGTACTTATATTTATACAAAAAATTTAAAAGCTCCACTTTGTATGAAAAATACTCAGAAACATAATTTTTCATTTTTTTTTGTTTGTCGTAAGTGATTTATAAAAGCAGTGTTATTAGTTATTTGACAAATATGTCTGCCATTCTGATGAGCGGGCGGTGGAACCCGTGTAATGTTTTTTATGAACTTGATAACAATTCGTTATTTAATTTGTTATGGTTTTATACACTCTGTTGTTGAGTAATTTGTCTTCATTTCTCCATCAGTACAACTTTTGATGCTGTGTCAACACAGGCCTTTTCAAAGTTTATCACGTTTTTACTGGCAACGACCCAAAACAAGAGAGTTTTTATGTGTAGACAATAGAGATGAAGCATATTGGAATAATAATGCATCGACTAAGGCAAATGTCGTGAACTTGACTGCTTTACGAGGCCATGTCATGTATAAATAATTTGAAGGAAAAAAATGATAAATTTCAAATAAACAACACGAGAAGAATGACGACAAAAGCATGGATTTTTTTTCACAGTTCATTAAGCATTTTAAACACATGTTCATTCGTAAATTTATGCGCTACTCGTAAATTTGAAAGCAAAGATTTACGCAGAAATGCTTCAGGGAGTTTTTTAAAAAGGTTTTTTCAAAGTTAAATGTATTTAAACAAAAAGTACGTGAGTAAAAAATATAAAGTTTTCTTCCAAAATGCACGTTTTATTTTTTAAATAAAGATGGAAAATTTTGCATAGAATATTTTTTAACTCTTCAAACTCCTTTAAGTGTTTTTACAGTAAAAAGGTTTTATAAAATATAAATATAAATATATTTTAATGTGTTAATTCTGTTTTTATTTAGTTTTAAATCCTTATTTTTACTTTTATTACATTTACTTATAACTGACGTTACACTACACTAAAATATCAATGCGACTGTAAATGTTTAATTTATTTTTACTTGTTGTTTAAATGCAAAAAAGATCAAATGTGTTTATACGAAAAAACTTTTATGTTTAAACTCTTTATGAAACCAAAGGCATATGAATATGCTACCATCTTACATTAGTATTAATAATTTCATATCACTTAAAATATATATTTCTCATTATCGAGATCTAACTTGTTTGAGTCATAAAACTTTCATATACACCATATTTTATAGCATATATTCTTATTTAATTAGTACCATACATATTTAAACCACGTATTTAATATTATTAAACTCTTTTCTGAATGAATCATATAATTTTAACTCAAAGAATCCCAGTGAAAAACTTTTAAAGTATGCTACCTGCACTTATTTCATATTTTTGCAGATAACTTAAGAGTTTTGACTACTGTACTGAACTTTAGATTTATAACTGCTAAATATTTCAAAAGTGACATCCAGATTTGTATGCAGGGAACTTAAAAGGAACTGTTTATTGGAGCTAAAAATTAAGTTTCTTATTTATAAGATTATAGTGTCACAGGTTGCTGTAGAAATGTACATGACGCCTCTCTCATTATAAATGTATTTATCTTATACCTTGGCATTAAAACAGCTCTCTTGGCTGTCTAAAATGAATACTGTTATTCAGAATCCGTTTAATTTTCTTTTACTTAATTTTAGATTTGTTTTAGAAATTAAATGACGTTTAAATGACGATTCAAAATATAAGGTTTTTTTATCGTTAATTTTTTTAACTTACAAAATATCCTAGGAAAATGTCAAAATAATATATTTTATAAAATTGCTACTACAGGTTGGTATATTTGTAATGGATGTTTTTTGACGCATAATTGAAAAAAAAATTTTACTGTTTTATTCGTTTCTCATATCCTGTTATCATATTCTCTATGTATATTATACATTAAGGTTAAAAAACGTTAAAAAGGAAACATTACTTTAAATAAAACTTTGAGCCTGATTATATTAGTTTACTTTTATTTAAATTATTTGGTAGTTTTTTTTTTTGTATCACACATATCAGTATCGGCAGTAGTTAAAGGTGAAAAACCTTACAGTAATCTTCCAACATTACACCTTCAATATTACCACATTAACACTGCTTTTATAACTCGCATTTATATGAAATTTTAGTTTATTTTCAGTTTATTTTATGCCCATTCAATAATTAAAGCCAAAAATTGTTAATTATCCAGGAGAAAATAGTGTTGCCAAATGAAGCCAACTCTCTTACATGAAATAATTGACAAGAGTAAGAAGGTTAAGCTGCGCCTTCAATCAATTGACTCTTTTTGTCGCCTTTTGTGTCAGAAGATGTCAAATGCTGTTGTGTCTGTAACAGCCATGAGTGACGCGTAAATATTATATGTGTCGAAAAAGGTTTGATAGCTCCAATCTGTGACAAATGATAGCAGTCGCTTTCAGATTAGATCCAGAAATTCCTGAAGTAAGGAAGTGTATTTGAATTACGATTTGCGATAATGTATGACGGAAAGGCGTTTATCTGGCACTTTCGCACAGTTCACCGACTATAAAAGCCTTATTATATTTGACCTATACTTTACAGTAAGTTAAAAGAAACCTTAACGTGATTAAGCTTCAAATAATTAAGGTATATTTTTTATGTCAATAGGAAGGGGTTTAATGACATTACCATAATTTTTCATTAGTTACTATTTCTTTTATGTAGTTTCATATAATATTAACTTTTTCCTAATATCTGATGGTGACTCTTTCATTCTGTAAATCGCATTATATCAGTGAGTGTCCTTAAAGCTATGTAAATTCTCTAAAATGTAACATTAAGTCACAGTGTGACTATGACGATTTATTTATACGCATAAGTGCCTTATTTTTCAATAATAAATCATTATATCATACCAATGTTTTAAGTACAACAACCCCAAACTGTAAATGGACAGTTTTTATGGAAGTTTTTTTTTCTTTTTTCTTCAATGCGACAATTTCTTACTATGTTTTTATAGAAGTTTTATTCTTAAAACTGTAATCTTCATTGAAAGTGTGATTTTGCAAAACTAACAATCACATGACTTTACCATTTTAATGTCGCGGTTTAATACCAAATAAGTTTCATTTCAAATATATTCCTTCTTAACCTCGGTCTCTCGAATACACTGGTATCTTGACGTAATATTCAGTAAAACACACATGAAACTACAAACTCCTACTTTCTGTACATTAAGTAGAATCAAAAAAAAATTTCCAGTTAAACTTGCTATTCTTATTCGCTATCTCCACAAAAATAATGTCTCATAAAAATGTCTCCACGTGTACGCAGATTTTGACACTCTGTTACGAAAAAAAATTATTCGGTACCGAAGAACTTTTTTGAATTCAAAGTGAGGCACCGTTTATTGCATGAAATTTGCCTAAATAAAGAAATTTGACGCTATTTGTCATTGATGCATCTTTTCAGAATTCCTTTAAAATACGACTACTACTTACGTATGTGTAGTAAAATGATTTTTTTAGTACAGGTTATGTTTGAGTTTCTTATTCGCATGATACTACCAAAATTCTTCATTTTAAAATCTGGTTTTGAAATTGACTTTAATTGTAATACTAACATAAATAATTTTCAGTAATATACATGATTTCTTTTCTAAATTGAAAGTTTGGTCAGTTTAATTTTTACTTTTCTTCAAATATTGTGAACTACAAATTTACAAAAAACAGAAGCCAAATTATCTTGAAAACACATCTCCCGCAGGAACATATTCAGTCTGAAATGCTAACTAGCCATTTTAGTTGTTTGGAACATTGAAATTATAAGAATAAATAATGAAAATGACAGATTTTGGTTTAATGTTTTCCAGAAAACGGAAGTAAGAGCTACGTAAATTAAGAATTTATGTACAGTAATATACAAGATTGTTTTTCGAAATTGAAAGTTTGGTTAGTTTAATTTTTAATTTTGCTGATTTTTACTTTTCTTCAAATAGTGCGAACTACAAATTTACAAAAAAATAGAAGCCAAATTATCTAGAAAACACATCTCCCGCAAGAACAATTCCAGTCTGAAATGCTAACTAGCCATTTTCGTTGATTGGAACATTGAAAATATAAGAATAAATAATCAAAATGATTGATTTTGGTATGCTTTCAAGAAAACGGAAGTAAGAGCTACGTAAATTGATGATTTTATGTACAGTAATACACAAGATTTCTTTTCTAAATTGAAAGTTTGGTCAGTTTAATTTTTACTTTTGCTAATTTTTACTTTTCTTCAAATAGTGCGAACTACAAATTTACAAAAAAACAGAAGCCAAATTATCTAGAATACACATTTCCCACAGGAACAATTCCAGTCTGAAATGCTAACTAGTCATTTTCGTTGATTGGAACATTGAAAATATAAGAATAAATAATCAAAATGACAGATTTTGGTTTAATGTTTTCCAGAAAACGGAAGTAAGAGATACGTAAATTGAAGATTTTATGTACAGTAATATACAAGATTTCTTTTTTAAATTAAAAGTTTGTTCAGTCTAATTTTTACTTTTGCTGATTTTTACTTTTCTTCAAATACTGCGAACTACAAATTTACAAAAAACAGAAGCTAAATTATCTAGAAAACACATCTCCCAAAGAAACTATACCAGTCTGAACCGTACCTAGCTATTTCCGTGGATTACTACATTGAAAATTTAAGAACAAATAATCAAAATGAGAGATTTTGTTTTAATGTTTTCCAGAAAATGGAAGCTAGAGCTACGTAAATTAAAGATTTTATATTCAGTCGGCTGGTACTTTGGGCTCAAAATTTTTGATGAAAAACGTAAGGAAAATTGGACAATTGTCGGAATTATAAATGTTCAACATTATTCACTTTACCCAATATTTTTGCAACGCATTCAAAACGCCTTTCAGTAATTCGTAAGTTCTGTCAGTAAGCGGAATTAGAAACTTAAATTGGAAAAATGAAAATTCATTGATCCATTACAACTAACTCATAACATAAATGTTGTATTTTTGTTGTTCTTGAAACCGGACTGAAAACGAAAATCGCCATAAATCCTGTTCCTTTTTGCAAACATACTCTTAATGATATAAATTTATGGTCACTATTTTAATAAATAAATTAGATCATATTATAATTATACGTATATAGTAATATACATAAATAGAAGTAAAAGTCAAGTAAAAAATATTGTTAAGATATATGACCACCTTAAAAACGTCGATTTTGTCTAAAATTTCGAAATTCTTTTAAATTCCTCTCAAAGTATATAAATTTATGTTTATATCTCTGTTTTTATTTTTTATGTACTATAATTAAAAAGAAAATTACAGGGATTTAAAGATCAACAGCAGCTATCATATTCAATACAAGTTGAAAACTTTAATTGTGTTTTCTGAAGAACTTATTTTTCATCAAAAATGTAAATGACTGTTATGATAACTCAAAATCTAACGATGATATATATGTCTATGAAGTTTTTCCCGTATGTTTTTTTATAATATTTAGAATATAATTGACAACAAATTTGATTCTAGATATATTATTTGTTGATTTATAGCTCCATGTGTAAAAAATCTCACGAGAAATTACATAATTTTACATGTACAGGTATTCCTGAACTTACGACCGTTCGACATACGACCGAAATTTTTAATTAATTACAGAAAAATCTCAAAAATACTGTCCCGTGACTGTACAGTATATACCTATATGTATTACATAATTATTAAAAAATATGATGCAATAATCTGCACTACTGCAAAAATTTATGACGCAATAATAAAAATGTACGACGCAATAGTTTCGATATCCACACGATAAAACAAACAAAAATTCATTGGCTCCAGAAATGGCTTCAGCTTTTCATTATATTAAAAAAGGACTACAACAATTAGGAGCAATGGATCCAAATGAAGAAAAATTCACAAGTGTAAATCGTCGTATTCAGGAAAATATGGTACTAAACAGTAAATGACTTTATATTCTTGCCTGTTTTTAAAAGAAATACTTTCAGAAGCTAAATCTGTCTATTAAATGTAACAACATCCATAATTTGGTGATCTTTCTTTGTATGTGTACCTCTAAACTCTTCAGCAGTGTGTCAAAATAATGTTTATATTTTTTCCTGAAAGGGCTGTACTTAGGCTTATTCCTTAATTTAATCTATGAATATACAGGTATTCAATGACTTACGATCGCTTGCACTTACGACCAAAATTTTTAAATAAAAAAAAATCCTCAAAAATGCTGTTCCTTGAATCTACAATACATACATATATGTGTTACATAATTATTAAAAAATATGATGCAATAATCTGCACTACTGCAAAAATTTATGACACAATAATAAAAATGTATGACGCAATAGTTTCGATATCCACACGATAAAACAAACAAAAATTCATTGGCTCCAGAAATGGCTTCAGCATTTCATTATATTAAAAAAAGGACTACAACAATTAGGAGAAATGGATCCAAATGAAGAAAATTCACAAGTGTAAATCGTCGTATTCAGGAAAATATGGTACTAAACAGGAAATAACTTTATATTCTTTCCTGTTTTTAAAAGAAATACTTTCAGAAGCTAAATCTGTCTATTAAATTTAACAATATCCATAATTTGGTGATCTTTCTTTGTATGTGTACCTCGAAACTCTTCAGCAGTGTGTCAAAATAATGTTTATATTTTTTTCCTGAAAGGGCTGTACTTAGGCTTATTCCTTAATTTAATCTATGAATATACAGGTATTCCATGACTTACGATCGCTCGACTTACGACCGAAATTTTTAAATTAAAAAAAAAATCCTCAAAGATACTGTTCCTTGAATGTACAATACATACCTATATGTATTATATAATTATTAAAAAATATGATGCAATAATCTGCACTACTGCAAAAATTTATGATGCAATAATAAAAATGCACGACGCAATAGTTCCGATATCCTCACGATAAAGCAAATAAACCTTTATTGGCTTCAGAAATGGCTTCAGCTTTTCATTATATTAATAAAGGACTACAACAATTAGGATCAATGGATCCAAATGAAGAAAGATTCACAAGTGTAGATCGTCCTATTCCGGAAAATCTAGCTTGCTACCAGACAATATACAAAGAAAAGAAGACGCAAAGTGTTCAAACAACCTTGGATAAATTTGTCGAAAAAAATTTCAACGTATCTTCTGCCGCAAATTCTGAACCAATGTTTTGTACTAGCATAATAAGTAGTGATGACTAACAATAATTTATGTCTTCTAAATACAATGAATTTTAAATTACGTATGGAAGTTAAAAACACATATGTATGTGTATATAGAAAAAAAAATTTTGAAACTCGACTTACGACCAATGTCTCGGTCCCTATCTCGGAAGTAAGTCGAGGAATATCTGTACTTGCTTGTAATGATCTGTCTTTTTTTGTAGATTTCAAAATATCGATTAGCCATTAGGTTATTACGCCCAGGACGTACCTACGTACATATGACAAAAAAAATTAATATTATATGCATAATTTATTTTTAGAGCTAAAGCCGTTTTTGTAAAAATTTGCTTAATTTCGACCCAAACTACACAATTTTGTAAAAAGTCGCAGAATCTATTTTTTAATCAGTATTATTGTCTATTAATGTCTACTATAATTTATTGTCTATTTTTTCATCATTTTCGTATTTTGATGTTACACTCCTTCGAAAATAAAGGCAGAAATTTTCGGAAGTACGGTTTTTGGAAAATATGCTCCGAACTTAGTCGGATACCTTAAATTTTTCTAAATATTAATAATTTGGCTAACTTTGGTTTTTTTCATACATAGTACCTAAAGGTACTATGCCATGTTTTCAGATACATTAATTACCATTTCTTTTTCATTTTTAGTAATTGTATCATTGCAAAAATACCCTAATATTTAGTATATTTAAATTCAATACGTTTTAAATTCTTTAGGAGCTACAGTCATAGCTTTAAATAATTTAATTTTACACTGAATGCACTCTCAAATTCACCAGTTCAATTCTTATTATCTTCTAGAAATAAATATTGATCAAGTGTGGTGATTAGACACAAAACAATAAATCCTTTTAATTTTATAAACGAAGATTATATAAGAATTACATTACTGTTATCAAAACCTGTTTCCAGATTTTTCCACGTAATACGTCTTATTAATGATTATAGATAAATCCGTTTTATACTGTAATACGATTTTGCTAATTATAAATTAGTTTAAATTTTATAATAATATAATAACTAAATGCTTCGAAATAACTGAAAATTTATAAGAAAAAGGAATTTCTGAAGCTAATTATAGCAGAATTCCTTTAATACTAAAACACAGAGTTTGCCCTGTCTGTAATTTAATGCAATATAAATAGAAAATAATTGCGTTTTATAAGTAATTATGGGGCTTCTTATATTTAAAAAATAAAACAATTTTGGTTATTATCGAGCCACATGATTGCAATTTATAAGTACTTAAAACTATATATCTGTATCCATCATCACTTATTTTTTTTTATAGAAAATCCCCGTTAACATGGTCATAAGTGGATTTAATTGAATATTAAAAAAGGAAAATATGTGAATATTTTAAGGGAATGGATAATTAATTAAAAATTTTATAATCAAAATCATTCTTTTGCAAAGAAAAAAAGATACTGCTTTCAATATAAGTATATGAAATAAAATTTGATTCTTGAATTATAAAAAAAAATAATCAAAATATTGGAATATTTACTGATATTATTCCAAATATAAACATTCACAACGCAAAATTGAAATTCACATAAATTAATCATAACTTTTTGTTAATGGTTGATTAATGGCAGATGCATGGTTTGTATGAACTAAAAATGTATTTTATAGAAATTAACTGTACATACATGCTGCATTGTAAAGATTATTTCGGGATATAAATTATAATTTTTTTTATTACATTTAGCTCAAAACTCTGCTCTTCTTATTTATTTCCCTGTACAGATTCAAAAACAGCAGAGCAATATTTCAATACGTTACATGATTAGTTTAATTTACATAAATTAAAATTTTATCAATTAGTTATTTTCTTTATTCACACGAATTAGAAGTTTTTATTCAGAATTACTTCTAGAAAATAAAATTCAAATAATACTTTACGATTTCATATTCAAAGCTTCCAATCGGTGTACAAGATACACTAGATCCATAATATATTTATAAATAGTTGAAAAATGAAAACAAAGCTATGTATGCATAAAATATCTGTATCCGTGACTAATGTATACACTTTATATATGTGTAATTATAGAACTATATATTTAAATATATTTATTTGTATATATTATTTATTTTCTTCAACGATTTTTTAAAAATTAAGAATATTTCTCTTGCACTTAAATTTCTTTAGTTTAAGTTTCAAACGATTTTTTTACTAACTATTTCATGATTTAGAAAAACAAGCAAAATATTTGCCTTAAATTATAAAGGATTTAAAAAGGAAACCTTCCTCGACGATGATTGAATAACATTTCATTTTCATGTCTCGTAAGTATCATCACATTGCAGAAGCGTTGCATAAAATGACAGAATTATGGTAACGTTTAAAGTGGCGTCGTATTACATTATTATCACGTTGCAGCAATATAGAAAAGGCCGTTTGTAACCCCTGATTCATACATTTGCATGGTGACGAATTTGCAAAGCTCCGTCCAAACGTCCTTTGGAACAATTATAATCGGTATTTCCTTAACTCTTTGAGGGGCGCCGTGTGCACGGTGCAAACGCCTAAATCTATTCTTTTTTTCATTTCCATTCAATGTATTCCACTTAAATGAGCAGAAAAAGTGTTAGTATTGCCATCTGTTATGAGTTTAAAGAAGTAAACACATTTTGCAACCTTTAATTGGAAAAAAAAATTACAAGATTCCTTAGGTTAAAAAACAAATCTTGATTAAAATCTACACCGGGCAAACGATGGATGTTTTTGCCCCTGAAGGGTTAATCAGTAAAAAACGTGTTTTGGAATGTTCGGGTTATGTCAGCTTGACTTACAAACTTAACATGTTGGTCACATGACTTAAGTGAGAGTTGGCTTTTACGTCACAAACATGAGATAACGTTTACGACGTACTGCCAAAACATAACAATTTTAGGCAACACGTTAGCTGTACGGGAATTCAGGGTTTTACATTTTCATTTTATGGAAAAAACAGAAATCCTTTTTTCATTCATAGTACTCAAAGGCACTATGCTACGTTTTCACATACATAAATTACCAGTTCTTTTCATTTTTAGTAATTCTGTCATAACAAAAATTCCCTAATATGTAGCATATATAAAATCAATACCATTTAAATTCTTCAGGAACTTCAGTCATTGCTTTAAATTATTTAATTTTTATACTGACTGCAGTCTCAAATTCACCGGTTCAATTCTTAGTATACTGCGTGTACCGTAGCTGAAACCTTATACTTCTGAAAATTTGAGTCTGACGTTATACTTAGCGAAGAATTGTTTCCCGGAATTACGACGAGAGAAATAATAATTTTGGATAAAAGGTGTCAGATAAGAAGGGAGGAAAAATCATTATTCAGAAGAACAATGAGAATATCTGGGTGAGAGTGGCTGAATAATTCATGATTGGAAAGAGAGTGCTATGAAGAGATTGAGGGGAGAAGGGAGAAAGCTCGATCTGTTTTCAGGTAATACTATACTTGAGTAGATGCCATTTCGCGAACTTTATTACCTGTCAATCATCCGTACGAAACTGTATATGACTTGAGAAATTACATATCAGGGAGAAAGGATATAGTTTGCATCTCATATACCGTTGGGTCCTCCGACAGACATAATCCCGTTTACAGTCCGTAGTTTTAAATATTTAATATTATTTTATGCTTGAGATAATCACTTATTTAAAAATCTGTATAAGAAACTATTTATTGAATATCCAATCTTAACACTGCCTATACAATACAATTAATGAGTAACTCATGATAGAAGAGAGTATGGAAAGCTTCGTCTAAATAAATAGTACGTCCATCAGACATATTACCGTTTCCAGTCCACAGATTTAAATATTTAATATTATTTTAATGTTTATCTTTACCCTTTACTTATAGAGCTATATAAGAAACTATTTATTGAATATCCAGTCTTAACACTGCCTATACAATACAATTAATGAGTAACTCATGACAGAAGAGAGTATGGAAAGATTCGTCTAAATAAATAGTACGTCCGTCAGACATATTACCGTTTACAGTCCACAGATTTAAATATTTAATATTATTTTAATGTTTATCTTCACCTTTTACTTATAGAGCTATTTAAGAAACTATTAATTGAATATCTAGTCTTAACACTCCCTATACAATACAATTAATGAGTAACTCATGATAGAAGAGAGTATGGAAAGATTCGTCTAAAAAAATAGTACGTCCGTCAGACATATTACCGTTTACAGTCCACAGATTTAAATATTTAATATTATTTTAATGTTTATCTTCACCTTTTACTTATAGAGCTATTTAAGAAACTATTAATTGAATATCTAGTCTTAACACTCCCTATACAATACAATTAATGAGTAACTGATGATAGAAGAGAGTATGGAAAGGTTCGTCTAAATAAATAGTACGTCCGTCAGACATATTACCGTTTACAGTCCACAGATTTAAATATTTAATATTATTTTAATGTTTATCTTCACCTTTTACTTATAGAGCTATTTAAGAAACTATTAATTGAATATCTAGTCTTAACACTCCCTATACAATACAATTAATGAGTAACTGATGATAGAAGAGAGTATGGAAAGGTTCGTCTAAATAAATAGTACGTCCGTCAGACATATTACCGTTTACAGTCCACAGATTTAAATATTTAATATTATTTTAATGTTTATCTTCACCTTTTACTTATAGAGCTATTTAAGAAACTATTAATTGAATATCTAGTCTTAACACTCCCTATACAATACAATTAATGAGTAACTGATGATAGAAGAGAGTATGGAAAGGTTCGTCTAAATAAATAGTACGTCCGTCAGACATATTACCGTTTACAGTCCATAGATTTAAATATTTAATATTATTTTAACGTTTATCTTCACCCTTTAGTTATAGAGCTATATAAGACACTATTTATTGAATATCCAGTCTTAACTAACACTGCCTATATAATAGAGTTAATGAGTACCTCAAGATAAAAGACAATATGGAAAGCTTTGTGTAAATAAATAGTACATCCGTCAGAAAGATTTATAAGAAACTATTTATTGAATATCCAGTCTTAACACTGCATATACAATAGAATTAATGAGTAACTCATGATAGAAGATAGTATGGAAAGCTTCGTCTAAATAAATAATACGTCCGTCAGACATTCCCATTTACAGTCCACAGATTTAAATATTTAATATTATTTTAATGTTTATGTTCACCATTTATTTATAGAGATATATAAGAAACTATTCTTCGAATATCCAGTCTTAACACTGCATATTTAATAGAATTAATGAGTAACTCGTGATAAAAGACAGTATGGAAAGCTTCGTGAAAATAAATAGCACATCCGTCAGAAAGATTTATAAGAAACTATTTATTGAATATCCAGTCCAACCACTGCATATACAATAGAATTAATGAGAAACTCATGATAGAAGAGAGTATGGAAAGCTTCGTGTAAATAAATAGTACGTCGGTCAGACATATTCCCTTTTACAGTCCACAGATTTAAATATTTAATATAATTTTAATGTTTATGTTCACCATTTATTTATAGAACTATACAAGAAACTATTTATTGAATATCCAATCTTAACACTGCATATGTAATAGAGTTAATGAGTAACTCGTGATAAAAGATAGTATGGAAAGCTTCGTGTAAATAAATAGTACGTCCGTCCGACATATTCCCGTTTACAGTCCATAGTTTTAAATATTTAATATTATTTTAATGTTTACGTTTATCATTTATTTATAAAGCTGTATAAGAAACTATTTATTGAATATCCAATCTTAACACTGCATATGTAATAGAGTTAAGAATAACTCGTGATAAAAGACAGTATGGAAAGTTTCGTGTAAATAAATAGTATATCCGTCAGACATATTCCCGTTTACAGTCCATAATTTTTAATATTTAATATTATTTTAATGTTTACGTTCATCATTTAAAAGCTGTATAAGAAACTATTTATTCAATATCTAGCCTTAACACTGCTTATGGAATAGAGTGAATGTGTAACTCGTGATAAATGACAGTATGGAAAGCTTCGTGTAAATAAATAGTCCGTCCGTCAGACATATTCCCGTTTACAGTCCATAGTTTTAAATATTTAATATTATTTTAATGTTTACGTTCATCATTTATTTAAAAAGCTGTATAAGAAATTATTTATTGAATATCTAGTCTTAAAACTGCATATGCAATAGAGTTAATGAGTAACTCGTGATAAAAGATAGTATGGAAAGCTTCGTGTAAATAAATAGTACATCCGTCAGACATATTCCCGTTTACAGTCCATATTTTTAAATATTTAATATTATTTTAATGATTGCATTCATTGTAAGGAAGCTCTTTCAAGAAAAATTAAAATTAATATTTTAAGAGAAAATAAAAACTTTGAAAGCTTTGATTCATTATATTTTGTGTTAAAAGGTTGGGGACGTCTTTAATGCCGATGTAATTATAGGGTAAAGCGTTTGTCGGCAACGGTAGCCAATTTACAAAAGTTTTATGAGCCTACAGTGTATGGGGTCTTTTAGATGATAGACGCAGATAAGCAAGGATGGCACAACTTGTGACGTTAAGTTACAATGACTCTTTGTGGGTGATTGATTGGAGGGGAGCGTTAGAAAACCACATGGTTTTGTGGTGTTTTGCGGATGGTCAATCAGCAGTTTTGATCATTGCGCAAGAGGGGCGTTTTTGATTAAGAAATAGGTAGCAAATGAGAGGTTTTTAGGTGTTGAAACTTTACAAATAAAAAGTCTAGCGTTTCCTGAATAGCTGGTGAAATGTTTCATGAGGCGGGAACGTTTAGGTGATTAAAAATATTGGAAGTGAGTTTGAGGGATCGAAGTGAGTCGGGGTCCAGGAGGCCTTTCCCTGGGTCGGCTGAAGAAAAACCTGCCCCTGTTTGACTGCCCCAAAAGTCCGATCGAATATTCCCGGAGCTAAAATAAAACTAAGGGGGTTTGATGCGCCGGAACTCGGTTAATCTTTCCCGAGAAAGAAGGCTTGTGGGGAATGAAAACTGATAGCTGATCCCGAATCCAAAATAAAGATGTGTAGCTGAGAAGATTGCCTCCGGTCCATCTACAGTGACAAATAACCCAGCGTGGAAGAGAGCCCCATCAAACTAAAGAGAACCTACAGAGTCCCAACTGACGTCACGGAAGAGTCCCCTACCAGAGTCATCACATAACCCGAAGGTTACCCTCAACTAAAAGACGTGAATGTTTCTTATTAATTTTGTTCAGTTCAGCTACCACGTTTGCTATTGATAGTTAGTGCGAGTTTTACGTATTTGAAAATATCGTGTAATTAATTTAGATAGGAGCTTTTAGAATTTTGTGTAGTTCGTATTTACGCTCCCGGAATCAGAAAGTCAAACTAAATCGAACCCTGTTTTATTTGCTCGTGGTTTTTTTATAGTGAGCAGAGCAGCTGTGGTGTTAATTAAAATTTGATGAGATTAGATGTAAATATTAGGACAGTGTAAATGAATAATTTTTTTGTTTTAAAACCTTGATTTCAGTAATTATTTATCTGCTGTGTGTTTTAATGAGGAACAAAGTGATGTAGCAGATCCAACTGGTTTGAAAATTCGTTCGTTAATTGCTAATTGCGTCCAGAGCCTTGGATAACAAAATAAATAATTATAACACAACGCACCCAAATACCCTTTGTCTTAAGATAGATAATCTTTGTACTAGCACCAAATAATCAGACCCTATAAATAAAATGGACGAGCAATACAACATTCATCATTTATTTTAAAAAAACTTTATAAGATACTTTTTATTGAATATCCAGTCTTAACACTGCATTTGTAACAGAGTTAATGAGTAACGCATATTAGAAGACAGTATGTAAAACTTCGTGTACATAAATAGTACATGGTATTGAGAAACATTTTAGGTCATTAAGAAATGGTTTGATTGTACAATATTCAACGCAGCTCTCCAAAATAAAAATGGTCTGGTATCGATTTTCAAGTCAGCATTTGTCTCTAAGGATAGTAAACTATCCAGGAAAAGTGTGAGGATTTTGGACTACAACAGGGCAACAGTCAGAGCTTCAGGCTTTAGTTTCTACATAGGAGAAAACACTATCTCAATGACTAAAGGGCCAAGTGTGAACTTGACTGACTTGATTATAACGAAAACTGTGCAATAAAGAGAACCTACAGAGTCCCAACTGACGTCACAGAAGAGTCCCCTACCAGAGTCATCACATAACCCGAAGGTTACCCTCAACTAAAAGACGTGAGTGTTTCTTATTGATTTTTACATCCAAAACTGACAATGATTTTTACCCATTGATTTTTACATCCCATTGATTTTTACATCCTAAAGTGCATTACATCCAAAACTGACAATGGATCAGGTTCTAAGTGGCAGCTGTTAGCCTTGCAGAATGCGATCCAGTTGCGAATCTCTCGAGTAAGTCTAGCTGTGTAAGATAAACTGTGAGGAGCATTTGTGTTGCAAAGTCCGCTCTCAAAATCGGCTACCAAAATAAGGAAAACCGTCTCGTCACTTACTCGTTTCTAAATTACGGGACCGGCTTGTAAGGGGTAATGCTGGCCATCTATACGGTGCCCCCTTAAATGAATGGCCAGCAGTCTTATCTGAGCAGTCCTTTATCTGAGAACTAATGGCGTCATAGCCAATCTTCTGGGCATTTGTAATAAATAAATAAATAAGGAAATTCAATTTCTTAATTTCGGCACTGCAACAGATATCACTACCCTTAATTTAAGAAGTACGTTCGTAGTTTGTCAAAACGCACCATGATATTCAATAGTTCTTAATCCATGCGAATTTTTTTATGAGATGAATGCTATTACCTTAGATCAAGGACATTTACAAAATGGCGTCTTGAAAATTTCCATTTAATTACCTTATAAGTATATTTGGCAACTTCTCCATAGGCCGAAATCCTAAATATTCTTCTTCCTGAAAACAGCAAAAAGTAATCATACGCTCCACTTTTTCAGTGCTGGGAAATTATACAAAATAAAAATATAAGTTTTATATGTAAACATAAACAAAAATATTTCACTTACGCATCGACATTCTTTGACAAAAGTATTTCTCGCAAAGGAAGCTGTAATTTAGTTTAGAGTTCCAAACATTTTGTTTAGTTTTCACATCTCTTACAGTATGCAAAATTATAATTCTTATTTTTTTTGTGTATTTTGTTAATTAATCGGCAGATTTTTATAAGTGACTAAATTGTTGAGAGAACTTAGCTAGCCACGGGTCTTCTTGTTCTACCATTACGTTGGTCGAATCTGTATTGCCTGTATTAAATTGTCATAATATAACAATGACGATTAATTCTTTTATCAATTTCTTATCGAATCTTTTATGATTTTAAATAATATATGCTACCAGACTGTGCGAACCTTTAATGCTCCCATTTCACCAATTGGATCATTTTCCCTCCCTCTATAATAACCAAAGTGATGATATCAGTACAATCACTTACAATCAAGCAATACATATGTATTCCCCTTACCACTGTGAACGCATCATGATTATTCCTCACGGTTTTAATTTCTGTTTGATTTACGTTATACAAATTTCATTGATATTTGGATTACAGATTAATTTTTCTAATTAAAAACTCGGTGTAAATGCTTTCTAATTAACTAATTATCTGTTTCATTTAACAAAACGAATGCATATATATTTATCTCCATTTATAAAGCATGAAATTCTGCATTTAACTTTAATGTATACGGCTAACAGAACGGAGAATGAATCTCAGTGAAACACGGTACGTCCTTTCTTTTTCTAATTAAATAATGAAAAGAAATTAAATTTTTCTTTTAAAATGCTGCTCTTTATGTGACTTAGTTTCGAACATGATTTCGGGTTGGAGTGAACTCATTATTTTAAACTGATGTTATCATATGCAGCTTAAGAATGGAATAAAATAAGACATTCATCATATAAAGTTTGAGTAAGTCTTTTGAAAATTTGAATTATTTATGATGAGGTGGAATAGTTCCTGCTCTAGAGAGGGGTACTAAAAATAACTTTATTTCGTTTCTAGTGCCTTTACAGAGCGAGAAATATTTCTAATCCTTCCCACTTCATTACACACAGGGAAGCAACGTGCACGAGAAAAGGCATAAACCATGCATTTTATTGTATAAAGCAGTCTCTCTGAGGTCTTCACGAGTGCAGGAAGGATTTCTAGTGTTGAATATGTTGAATAAGTAAAATAGCAATTACAGTTCGACGTGAAACTGCTTCTTTGTGACAAACGTATTAAAGTAAAGCGTATGTTATTAAGCAAGAGAGGAGATAAATTTCAGGAAGAATTTTTGCCTAAACATTTTAGAGTTAATACCATTGTTTTATGCATTTTTTAGTCTACTAATTCAGATTCTTTGCACACTTAGATGAAAATAAATTTCTGTTTATGTAGAGTTTATTGTATGAAACTTATCTTTTTTTACGAAATTTAAGATTAGGGTAGTTTAAAAGAAAACTATCAGGTAGTAAAAATATTCAACTTATTAGCAGATAATGCGCTTTCATAAATTTTGCATTCATATAATTTATTATTCATCAGTTTGTACAAGACAATATAAACATCTTAAATTCCTCTTTTAATATCTTCTAATTGGCTTACTTTCTTTTTCTTGGCAAACTTTTTGATTGAAACTCCCACGCATCTTTTAGTCTAAGTGTCTTTAAGTATCCCACATCCTCTTTTCATTTTTCTCGAACGTTTTATGCTCATGAGATTATTAAACTTTCGACAGCTACAGCGTGATCAGATGGGAAGCTTGTCGTGGAGACACGACATGTGTTCAGAAAAAGGGGCGATAGAGAATGTAATTCAGAGAATCAGACAAAAGAGATGCCTTGACCAGCAGGATAATGTACTGCGTATGCGAATCGAAAGGACAGATGACAAGTTGAGAGGGGGCGATTGAAATGAGAAAACGGTCTACAGCTGCGTTTAACGAAGGGCCCAGCTGGTGATAATGAGCTAAGGGAAATCTGAAAACGGAGTCAGAATTGGGAGAAGAAAAGGGGTGAGGCAGTTTACGATGTTGACCGGCGTTAAAACACCACAGGAGGCCGGAGAAGAGCGTGAGAAGTTAAAAATATAAGAAACCCCAGACAGGTGCAAGGGCGGACGCCCCTTCAATATTGATTGGAGAAAATATGATTATAAAATGGGTGGTCGGCCAATGAAGGGGCCCCGGATCGACCTATAGGACAGAAGGTGGCCACCAATGAAGGCCTGAATGAATAATGAGAGAAGTTGAGCTCGGTAGAAAAAGTTTTTAGAGAGAGTAGAATAATTTGAGAATTCTCACGAGGAACACATAAGACTCCGTAGACAAGGAAGGACGAGAGAAGGAGATGACGGGCTGCTAACTTAATGAGGGAGAGACAGACCAAGTCCTCGGTACCCGAAAAGCAAACCGCTAACAATTAGATGCAGAGCCCAGTACCGGAGAGGCCGACCGACTAACACAGCCGTTCCCCTGAACCAACGCGCCGCCGAAGCGAATGCGTTGATGCGGAGACGAGCGCCCTGAGTCCGCCGCCAGCAGATAGTGACAGCCGTTCCCCTCGACCAGAAAGCCCGATGACACGAAAAGTCCGATGACCCCCCAGCCAGGCTTGTGATGAGGAACGGACCTTCGAATTGACCAACGCTCTCCCGAAGCGAGTGTGTTCTCGGAGACGTGCACCCTGAGTCCGCCGCCAGCAGTTAGTGGCAGCCGTTCCCCTGGACCCGAAAGCCCGATGCCCGGAAAAGTCCTATGATCCCCCAGCAAGGCTAATGATGTCGGTGTGTCGTCAGATAAGGTAGGAGAGTATTTTGACTTATCCTAACAATGCCCAATGCCTACTAGAGAGCGCAGATAATTAGATGAGGCAGATTAAGGTGAAATGTTAACATATATGCATAGAATATCTATCATAAAATAGTGATTGTGTATGTCCGTATTAAGTGGATTAGTATCTTGCAATAATTTTGTAATGTGTTTATGTGTATCGATTAAGAGTGTAGGATAATCAAATAATGTTAGGGAGTAGATAAAGAATGTGAGTATTTGGTATTGATGAGAATGAAGATTAGATGAATAAAAATTATCAATGTTTTGATACGATATAGGAAGAAGGATAATTTGAAATGCATATATATATTGTGTTAATGAGATAGAAAATTCGGAAGTCGGCAATGAATAGTATTGTTTGTATATGTATTTTGATTGATTTAATAAATTGATTTGTATCTATACATATGAGCATCACTCTGTAATTAATCACCCTACCACTTCAATACAAATTACGGTGACAAAGCTCACATGTAACTTCTGTCATCTGATTTTTGGATTCTATTCGTGGTTGATGTGTTGGATGGACTGTCCAGTATCAGACTTTGTTTGTCCTGAAGATCGCAACTTCCATAAGCAATCCTGCGTAAAAATGTGGGTACGGTTGAATGAGAAATTTTATGTTAACCTTTTCAGGGGCAACAGCCACCACCGTTTGCACGGTGCATATTTTTTTCCTCCGATTTTCTTAACCTAAAGAATCTTGACAAATTTTTCATTTAAGGGTTGCAAAATGTTTTTATTTCTTTAAACTGATAACAGATGGCAGTACTACCCATTTTTCTGCTCATTTAACTGGAATACATAACATGCAAGTGAAAAGAAAAGACTAGATTTAGGTGTTTGCACTGTTTAAACGGCGCCCCACAAAATGTTAAACAGTTGAATTTTTGTCTTTTGATTTATCTTCATGATTTGGGTTTCTGCTTCCTCTTTTATTACTTTGTCACATTCTTAGTCTTATTAAGAGAGAATTTCTACTAAACTTGGAAACTTAATTATTTGCAATTGTTAAAAATTATATTTATTTTTCATTTATAAAACTATAAATATTTTCTATCATTAAATCATTCTACTTTCTATCATTAAATCATTTAAATCATTTTAAACGTTCTATAATATGATTTTATTGTAAATAATGTCCCAATAGTGTCTGAAACCACGACTCAAAGAATAATAAAAGACTTTAAAAAGTAAACTACAAAATTGATTGATTTAAAATTTAAGTCTGGAGTAAATATCGCTTTTCATAACTTGGGACATTTCTTTGTCGTTAAGCTTTTGATTTTGTTATGATCTCATGATGATAATTTTCAAATGACAAGCCTCACTATGATAAGTCTCAGTATGGTAAGTTTCATTATGATAAGTCTCAATATGATAAGTCACAGTATGATAAGTCTCAGTATAAGTCTCAGATGTACATGGAGAACGATATCCTGTTTCAGCAATTTCCTGATGTATGAATGTCTGCTTCATTTGTCATTAATTGAAACTGTCTTTTTCATACGCGTTTACGACCTTTTTGGTAACGTAATATGATGCCACCTAGACTTGTGGAAAAGCACAGACACTACAAATGATGACGTAAACTAATTTTCGATCTATCTATCAATGGGATTAGCAAGATAAAGAAAAGCATCTTTTTCTTTGAGAAAACAAAATACCGGCATTGTCTCAACTGCAAAGTCTCTGTTCTTTTCTATGTGAATTGCAGACGTTCAAGAAGTCTGATTACAAACATTTCTGTTGAAATTACAAAGGCTATTTTAAAAGGAGAAAAAAAACCTTCAAAAATGAAGAAATCTGAGACCAATATTTGTACACTCATGGACAAAAAAATTAGCGCACCAAGAAATAATTGCGGGATCGTAACGAAACTTACAATGAAGGTACATGTCGGGGAGATATGCAAATGATTAGAAATGCAGCGTGATTGCGCATTACGTATAGCCGGTAGAGGGCGTTGAACATCGTACTCTGTGGAGTATAAAACAGGTAACCAAAGCTTGTTTGAGTGTGCTGAATCATTTACAAAGGAAGAGCTGAGATAGACATGCCATTACGCCGTGTTCGAAGACAATATAAGCAGTTGTCGCAGTTTGAGAGTGGGAGAATCGTCGGGATGATGGAAGCTGGGTGGTCAGCAAGGCGAGTTCGTCAATTAGGCCGCTCTGATTGTGTTGTGAGGAGGTGTTGGGACCAGTGGACCCGAGAGATGTCATGTACACGAAGACCAGGCTCAGGACGCCCTCGACAGACCAGTCGTCGAGAAGACCGCCACATCGTAAGAAATGCACGCGTACAGCCAACTGCTTCATCGGCCGCCATCCAGGCACATGTAGCACCTTCACTAGGGGCCTCTGTGTCTTCTCGAACTATACGAAGGCGCCTGGCGGAAGGACAGTTAGTATCGCGGCGCCCATTACGTGTGCTGCCCTTGACGCCCACCCATCGACGCCTCCGTTTGGTGTTTTGCCGCGCACGAGGAAACTGGACTGCAGCGGAATGGAACCAGGTCGTCTTTACGACAAATCCAGATTGAATCTCGGCAGTGATGACAATTGTGTTCGTGTGTGGAGAGCCCGTGGTGAACGCTTCAAGCCTGCCTTTGCTGTACAGCGACACATCGCTTCCACAGCTGGTGTGATGGTATGGGGTGCCATTGCCTACAATACACGGTCACCCCTGTCGTGGGGTACGACATATAAAAAAAAAGAAAATAGAAAAGGTGCAGAAAAACCAATTAACAAACGGGACGGAAAATGGAATAGTAAAATGACGCCAGACGATACGAGAAGAATGTCGTGGGGATACGATATGTTAGGAGTTCAAAAAGGGCAGACAACCCAATTAAAGCGGTAAAATCGGCGGTGCAATGAGAAAATTGGAATGGCAATTGATCAGACAAAAGAACCGGATGAAGAGAAGAAATTGAAAAGAAACAATTAAGAATCGAAACAGCGACGGGGGTAAAGATAGAGGAGACATCGAGATGAAAAGGGAATTGTTGACAAAGAGAAGAGGACCCCACACATAGGAGATGTTCTGGGAAAACACATTTCCTAGAAAAATAGGAATGAGTCGAAGACGGGATTGTTCGAGTATAAAACGCCCCTCACTCTAAACGGTTAAAGAAATGATTAGGGGAGGAACAAGTTAACGAATCAAAATGGAAGTATAAAGAAAAAGGTTGAACATGAGAGACGAATGAAAATGTAAAAAACGGGGCGTTGAGAAGATAATAAAATTATAGAGAGAGTGAGAAGAAAAGGATATATCATATTGATGGTGACTCTGAGATTTGGCACCCCAAAATATGGAGTTGTAGCCTCGTAAGCGAGAAGGCAAAAGAGAATATATGGGAGATTGCGCCCCGACGTAGCGCATCGCTGTAAGCCGGCAACTCAACGATGAAAGGAGCATCAAGGAGCAGCGGAGCCGACATAGATTGCCTGAACCCCGCAAGCTAGCATAGAGAATCCTCGGAGCCGAGATAGATTGCCTGAACCCCTGCAAGCTACCGATGAGATGATAAGAGGTGAGACTCGTAACCACGACGGAGTGCCTAACCCCCACAAGCAACGGATGGAGAACTGATCCGGCCGTTAAAGTCTGCCTATTCCTACGTTATTGAGCGAGTCCGAATAGAGACCCCAATAGATGCACCTGAATATGCCAGCCAAAGGCCACTTCTGCAGTCTGCAAAAATGGAGGTAACCTTTTATTAACTATTGCCAAATATTCGTGAGTTACCCGAGTCTTATATGATAGGCGGAAGTTAAGGAATAATATAGATATATTGCGTACTGAAATGATATTAATTTAAATAAATGAAATAATATAGGCAAATAATACATTGATATAATGAGAATGTCTGTAAGTTCATAATTAATAAGAATATAATTGAATGTATACTAATATTTGTATTGTGTGAATAAATTAATGTATTGTTTAAAATTCAGAGTAATGGTATCATTGCCTACCACTATAAACAATCGCGACCCACCCCAAAAAATCCTACAACAACCTCTAGTATTGTTCCGTGGTACCATGACAGCCCAGCGGTATGTTCATGAAATCCTGCAACCACATGTGTTGCCACTCATGCAACGGCTCCCAGGAGCCATTGTTCAACAAGACAATGCTCGGCCAATACTTCAAGGGTGTCACAAGACTGTCTCCGCACTGTTACTACCCTTCCTTGGCCTGCCCGATCCCCAGATTTGTCTCCAATCGAGCATATCTGGGATCATTTGGGACGACGAGTTGGGCATCCCACGAGTTTGAACAAACTAGAGGAAAAGTTACAGCAAATATGGAACGAAATGTCTCAAGACATCATACAGAACTTGTATGACTCAATGCCCGATCGTATCGCATCGTGCATTCGCGCTAGAGGGGGTCCAACGGAGTATTAACTCCTCCGTTATTTTGCCTTTTTCTCTGAAATAAATTATCCCTTTTCTTTGATTTTCTTATCGTTTACTTATATCAATGTAGTCATTACGTATGTAAAATTTCGTTTCATTTTGACGACTCCTTCTTGGTGCGCTAATTGTTTTGTCCATGAGTGTATAATTTTTTTTCTCACCATTAAAAGTATATTTCTTTGTACAGTGACACTATCTGTCACAAAGTTTGACTGTTGGAATGTAGTATGAAGTGTCACTGAATAACCTATGATATTATACGTAAAATGTTTATATAATGTAAAAAGGATAAATGTTTAGTGATGAAATGTATATTTAGTGTATAAAGGATAAATGTTTAGTGATAAAATGTATATTTAGTGTAAAAAGGATAAATGTTTAGTGATGAAAAGTATATTTAGAGTAAAAAGGATAATTGTTTAGTGATAAAATGTATATTTAATGTTAAAAGGATAAATGTTGAGTGACAAAATGTAAATTTAATGTAAAAAGTATAAATGTTTAGTGATAAAATGTATATTTAGTGTAAAATAGATAAATGTTTAGTGATGAAATGTACATTTAGTGTAAAAAGGATAAATGTTTAGCGATAAAATGTATATTTAGTGTAAAAAGGATAAATGTTTAGTGATAAAATGTATATTTACTGGAAATAGGATAAAGGTTTTGTGATAAAATGCATATTTAGTGTAAAAATGAGTTGTATTTTTAATGACCCATCCGAAAAGACATCACTTTCTAGACTTAAATCTGAAAATATATGCTAAAATGGGCCTAAGTGAAGACCCCAGATTACAATATACATAAAATTGAACGCAGGAAAAGTAATCTTTCAAATAACAGGTATTTTTGTTGTAACGGACAACCAAAAATGCTTTTCCATTAAGCGGTCCGCAACAATACGATGAACAAAAGAAATGGGAAAGTTTACTCAGTGTTCATAATGCTAGCATAAGGAGTATTTATGTATTGTGAGCAACCAGTGTAAGATGTACCGATCATTATTTTGTTTTCCAGCATATTGAACGACTTTAGGCTGAGCGATACTGAAATTTCTATGACAAAATTTAAAAGCCAAGTGTTCTGTGAAGCTTGTTTTTAAAATTTTAACAGTCTATTTCAAGTCCATAGAGTTGCTACTAAACATTTTCTGCACTCTTCATTAGATCCATTAATAAAAGCTTTTAATAAATTTTTAATAACGTTAAATGTTCTTTAATCATTCTTCATTTATTAACCTTTGTATAATGATGAAACGTTTAACGTTTTGCAACTTGCGTAGACAAAATGGTAAATGTATCATGAGCTTAGCATTTACCAATCTTGGAAACTAATTTGGTTATTTTTGTATTTCAAGCGAGTCTTCATTGTAGACCGACAATTTATAAATTAGTGGGTGGGGATTAAAGACTTGTAGCACTTGTTTTAATGATAATTGCTATGCCCCTTAGACTTACGGAAACAACGTAATTAGGACAAACTATTTCATTGAAATAGGAATGAGAGCAAGCAATCTGTAGAGACGAATAGATTTAGATGAATTTTATTTCGCTGAAATTAATGAAAACAAACTAGAACAGGAATTGATGTACTACTGTCATTTCGAAAAGTTTACTATTTGACCATAATATAAATGCTTTTAAAGATGGTTTTCTCTTTGTTAATTCCTTTAAATAAATCTCTGTAGTTTATCTGTGAAATAGTTAAAACTAAGAATAGAGGAATTTTAAAGTTCATAAACTCTAAGTATCAACAGAGAAAGTTATTCTTCGTCCTGAATTATCATTTACGGATATTTAGTGATGAAATGTATATTTAGTGTAAAAAGGATAAATGTTTATTGATAAAATGTATATTTAGTGTAAAAATGATAAATGTTTATTGATGAAATGTATATTTAGCGTAAAAATGATAAATCTTTAGTGGCAAATTGTATATTTATGTTCAAGTGTGATCTTATGTTCTTGTAGTATGAACGTAGCTTGTTCTATGCCGTCCTGACAAAACCACCGACGTGTACACTAATGGTGGCTGGTGCACGGATAAAATCTGTCGTGGCTGCAATGTCCTTAAATACCTCTGGAGGTGCGGGGTAGTGTTCCGGTCTCGTGACTGGACTCGGTTCAAAATTACGGGACCGATGTTCTTCGAAGTCAAGTCAGACTTCAGACCTAGTGGTACGTCGCCTAAAGTGAAGCTGCTTACTACACTTCCTCATGGACCTAGGTCCTTTGGATTTTGTGTAGGCTTTCCTACACCAAGGGGATTAGAAACAACAACATATTTATGTACTAATATAATTAGAATCAAGTGAAATGTTGTATATTAAATATTTTATTTACAAGAAAATCAATATAAGGTTATGCTTTAAAGCATCTTAATAAAAGTAATCATTATCAGTATGAAGAAATGCTTTAAAGTATCCATGCTTTTAGTATCTTATGAACCGAAAAGCACTAAAAATAAACAATGAAATAATTATTTAAAAATACTTATGATTGTCGTATTTATTACCATGTTTTTATTAACTCGCTTTCTTGTTTGTTTGGATGTTTGTTTGTTTTGTGTTTTTGTCCAGTACAAATCTTGCAATAGATTTTTAACTAACTTCCCGATTAGCTAGACATTTGAAACTTTTAGAATAGTTCAGAACACGATGACAATGCATTCTTTTAATACTTTTAGCCGAAAAAATTCACAAGGTGGCGCTTTGATCGACTTCAATGCTTGAACTTTTGCATAACGGCGTTTGGCGATTTGGAAAACAGAATGCATGAGAATTTAGTTTGTTTACAAAAATATTGTGCGAAAAATTAAAAAAAAAATATATAAAAATTAAAGTTTATAAAGTATGTGTATAGTGGAAACGACTAAAAAGTGATTAAAGTTAAATAAAAGAAAGTGAAAAAGAATAATTAAGTGAAGGTTTGTGCAAGTAAGAGAGATTGTCAAGTTTATATGATTCAACAGAAAATTTAAAAACATGGTATATAAAAAGTTCTGTTTATCTTGTAATTACACAAGCTTTTTTGTGCCATTTACATGTATTTTCCCTTGTGAAAATATATAAATCCCATAGTATTATTAATTATGACCTATTGAATTCGAAAAACATATATCCCATAAAAGTTTTCATTTATTATTTTAAGAAGATTTTAAACAAACTTGAACTTGCCGTTCGAAACTTCATATACTTATTAATAATGACATACGCATTATTCTCTTTATCATTGGTAGAGGCTTCTTATTGCAAGACTTCCTCTTAAAATGCATTTTACTTGTTCATAATGACCGAGTTTATGCGAAATTCTAAACTGATGACTAAGTGTTCAGCAGTAAAAGTTAAACGATAAAAGAGGAGAAGTTTCACGTAAAAATGTTTACCTGTCATCCTTTAAACACACTACAACTGTGCACAAGAAAGAAAACAAACATTGTATGGCAGTATCATGGCTCTTTCTTGACAGTATTTATTGAATGCAAAAATAAAACACTCCTGTAATAGTGCTTTTAAAATTTTATTCCAAGGAATACGCTACTCACAAATTTGATTTTTCACTGCTTTGCTTTTCACAGAGCATACAACTGACATCTTTAACTGTCAGGTATCGGCGTTGCTATCAATAAGGCTTTATTTTTTGTTTCTATGTCTCTTAGGACGCATTTCGCGAATTTTATAAGTAGCATTATAGCACCTTACTGTCTGTATGTATACGCATAAGGGAACCACGGAAGTTTCCGACGGAGGTTCATTTGTGGCTCTGAAGTTTAATAGATTGTTGAGAGAGAAAAGTTAACGTGTTTTCATACGCTTCAATTTATACTAATCCCAATAGCAAAATACAAAAAAGGAGGTTTCCATCATAGTGTTTTTGATTTGTCCAATAGTTTTTGTTAAATATTTATATTAAACTAGTTGGTACCCGTCATAACATGACGACTATATAGTAAATAAATGTACTAATATTGAAATTAAACTCAACACATCATTCCCAAATGCTGAAAAAAAACAATAATGTGCAGAAACAAATTAATGTGTTTAAGCGGCCTCGTGCTTAGTAAAATAAATAATGAAAATGGAGTATCTAAAGCCAGATTTTAAAATGTCACTGAGCATGCGCAGACAGCAATTTGTTTTAAATTGTAAATTATCGCTAATTAAACAGTGCGAAATAAACAATATCCATCAGCTTTAGTCTTATGTTTTACAAACATAATTATCACAAAAATAAAAATGGCAGAGATAGATCTAGAGAGACTCCTCGGAATAAACGTGTTTATCATTAAAACATGTCACTGAGCATGAGAATAAACAGTGAATTTCTAAAGACAGATTTAAAGACGCCATTGAGCATGCGCAGAAATCAATTTTTTAATTGTAAATTATCGCTAATCAACAGAAATTGCGGTTACAAAAACAAAATTTGACATATCTGCAGATTACAGCCTCTCGTTTAAGGCCAAAATTAAGTCAATTGATAAAGTAGTTTTCTCTCACGGACTGGCCAAAAAGACGGCTTAGCAACTTAAATATATAGATGATTTTATTGATTTTAGGAAAGTTTGATTTTCTAAAATGATGCACTGTATTTTTTTAATCAAAAAGAAGTTCTCAGTGAATTATATACATATACAACACCAGCTGAATACCCTTGCTTCGCTACGGAGTACATTCAAATTAAACACAGCGGTCGATGTATGCGATTAATGCCAAAAACATTTATCAAGGCAATCGTAACGGATATTTTTATAGACAAAATAATGTAGAAGAAAATATTCAGATTAAATTTAACGGTCAATGTATGCAATTAACTTCTGTGTTTAATATCACTTAAACATACTAATTTCAATTAAATTCTTAAAAAACGTCCATCTCAATTAGTCTAGAGATTAATTTTTATCTGTTATGGTATTTTAATATTTTTTGTCAATTTATTTCGTTGTTATGCACGTGACTCAAAATTAATTTAAAGTTTCACAAAAAAGAAAAGAAATCTCGTGATAAGCATTAATCTTCAAAAAATCACCGAAAATCAGAAAATGGAGATAAAGATTCAAAAAGCATTTCCTTTTAAAGAAAGTTTTATGATCTTTCTCGTGATATAAATTTTCGAACCCTCAGATTATTATTTTAAATGCAAATATAACAAAAAGTACAAAAACAGCTTAAAAATTTAATTTAAAAAAATCTAAGAAGAATTTTTCAAAAATATTTCTTAGTACACCCTTACACTATAAGAAGAATCGCCATGCAAAATTTCAGTTCTTTAGGTCCAGTGGTTTGTTCTGTGCGTTGTCTGTCAGTCAGTTACGGAACTGTCTTATATAGAGAGATAGATTGTCCGAGAGCCAACATTGAAATATGAATTGGTGAATTATAGGAAGAAATTTCATACGAAAATAGTTACGATTCACGTATTTGACAATCAGAAGGGCGGAAAACTTGGAATAGAATGCAACAGAGAAAATTATTTTGCTTAGAGAGAGGAGTTGACGGAAACAAAAACCTTTTAGAAATAATTTTAATGGTTATAATAGTAAAACTACGCAAATGTTTCAGTTGTAAGTATTGAACTTAGTAATCTACAGACTTTTAATGCCGTTATATTTTTGGGATTGATTATCTCTGTCAGCCATCCAAGCGATTAGTTCTTCCACCAAACTCAAATATTATATAAAACCTCTGCATAAATTTCGCATAATATATAGAAATTTTATCTGAGAGCCTAGGTGATTGCCATCGAGATGAAATATTTTATTTTTTACCATGTTTTTATTAACTCGCTTTCTTGTTTGTTTGTGTGTTTGTCCAGTATAAATCTTGTAATCAATTTTTAACTAACTTTCCGACTAGCTAGACATTTCAAACTTTTAGTATAGCTCAGAACACGAAGAAAATGCCTTATTTTAATACTTTTAATCATCTTTAAGCAGCTTTGAATCCATTTTCAGATAACTTTGTTTTGTAGACTGGTGCAGCCATCTATCGACCTCAACGGGAACAAAAAGTTAAATGCAAGTTCCAATTGACTTCATTTTCTTTCAAGTTGATGGGATAATTCATCAAAAAAATGTTTAAAAAATATTTATTAATACACAGACTTGTCAAGTTTAAATGATTCAATAGAAAATTTGAAAAAATGACATATAAAAAGTTCTTTTTATCTTGTAATTATTTAATGTAGTTTTGCACTTTAATTGGGAGAGATTTAGGCTGAAATAACGGATTAGGGAGGTATAGGAGGTTGTGGCATTAATTGGTGTCATCAAATGTTTCTTCAAGTCAGTCATAAAATCGAATATTAGTTAAACCTTTAGCTTACGAGGCTCATTTTACTGATTCCCTCTTTAGAACTGGAAATTTCATACCCCTTTTGTAAGAACAGCCTATAAGGGAGTATATATATATATATATATATACGGGATTCGGTCCGAATAAGCGATTGGTCCGATTAGCCAGTGGTACAATTAACCGGAATCGCCTGTATATATATATATATATATATATATATATATATATATATATATATATATATATATATATATATATATATATATATATATACTCATTCTTTGGCCTGTATTCTTGGAACACATGCTATCCCACCCCGTAAGGAAAAGGTTAACCACGTTTAAGAATTTTTTTTTCTTAAATAGGGCTAAACATGGGTAACTTTTTCCTTTTCGCAGGAATTAAAATTATTCTCCATTCATGCATTATTTGTTTTTCATTTTTTTACCTGTCTTTTAATGTCCGGAGTAGAATGAAGTTTGCATTTTTCAGAAAATATATCAAATTATTCTACTTCGCCTCCGACTTAAAATTCTACCATTGAATAAAGGTACAATACAATTCGTAAAATGGTAAAATTTGCTTCCTTAAGAGAATTATTTCAAACATGAAAATGTCAAATTTAATGTATGTTATAAGATTAGTAATTCGTCGTTTGAGGCAAGAAATGAATTCACCTTATGTGTTGTAAAATGCAAATATGGTTTCATGATGCAGGAGAGATAAAAGTTTTATCTCATTAAAATGTATGAACGTTAAAAACGGTTAAATACACCGGAGACTAGCTAATGGAATTTTTCACATTATCAGTTACTTTGAGGTACACGTCACCAACATTTAGATGCTGTGCTATACTGTTTAGCCTTACAAAAAATTTATTTCTTTCGCTATTACAGCACAGACATATACCTGTGTTTACAATGTGCTTTTCTATTTACAACATTTTACTCAAAATGTTACACCAAGTAAATAAGTAGGTCATTGAAACTATTTGAGATAAGGGCATTTAGTGAGTATATATTTAATTCGAAACTAACAGGCCTCGTTTTACCTAATCTACATACAGTAAAAATCGTTTATAAGAATATCCAGGGGACTTTAAAAACTGGTTCTTATAATCGATAGTTTTTATAACCGATAGATGACTTAAAACTGCTGAAAATACCAAATTCATTGTCACATAATTTCTATTTACACCTGAAACATGACATTCAAAAAATGGTTAAAAGGTTCAAGTCCAATCAGGGAAAAACACACTGCTTATTTTCATATAAATATGTTTTTTTAAACTTTTTCAAATAAATAGTTCTAAAAATGCTAAAAAGAAAAATGAATAAAATTATATAGCTATTATGAATGTACATACATAATGCAATATTTTGTTTTTACATGTTTATTGATTTACCGAAAAAAAGTCAGTAATAGTTGTTTGTTTAGTTTTTTTTTGTAAACAAAAAGAATTTTCGGTAATCGCGACAAGTTCTTTGACAGCTCTTTTTATCGGATCCTTCACAAAATCATCATTGCAAGCTAAAAATTTATTAACGGTATTGATTGCTGAAAACATTTCTTTTAAACTCGGGCACGAAAACTCGTTCAAATGATCTTCTAAACTGACAATGTCGTCAATATCATCATCTCTGCCAGAAATCTCTGCATTTACGCCTGCAAAAATATCTTCATCCGTTATATTCCCATGTGTTGCAAGAGCCAAATCTATGTCTTCATATTCCTGAAGTGAATCTTGTTCTATTGGCAAATCTCGAGCCCAGTCTTGAAGCGTTTCATCTCTAGCGTTTTGAATTTGAAAAATGGAAGGATTTTCACCCCTAAGAAAACCAGCATGCCGGAAACAATTAGAAATCGTTAAAGGTTTAACATTATTCCACGCCTTTTCTAGCATGATGATAGCGTCCAGTATTGAAATCTTCGGTTCTTTCTTATTTTCAATATCGTCGATGATCTGTAGAATCAAGTTCTTCCTGAAATGATGTTTTAAGGACTTAATGACACCTTGTGTCCATAGGCTGTAATACGGAGGTTGTGTTACGGAGGTTGTGTTGGGAGGAAGAAAAGTTAATTTAATGGCATGAAGACCTTGAACGGGAGGGTGGGCTGGGCAATTGTCCACAATAAGAAGAATTCTCTTTTTTTGTATAAGTTCTTGGTCCCACTTCCGTAACCAGTTTCCAAAGATTTCTCCCGTCATCCAAGCTTTAGAATTCGAATGATAATCAACTGGCAGCGATTTTATATTTTTAAATGCCCTCGGATTTTTTTATTTCCCGGTCACTAAAAGCTTCAATTTTTCAGTTACAGTTAAATTTGCAGCAACCATAACTGTTATCCTTTCTTTTGAAAGCTTACGACAACTGCAGTTTTCGTGTTTGAAACGCAACGTCCTATCCGGGGGCATTCTATAAAATAGCCCAGTTTCATCAGCGTTGACGATTTCATGGTCTTCATAGCCATCTATTAACGCAGTCCAAACGGTTTTAAGCCAGTTATCAGAAACTCCTGGTGGCACGGCCTTCGATTCTCCACTGATTCTCCCGAACACAATGGAATGCCTCTCAAGAAATCTCTGGATCCACGAAGCTGAACAAAGGAAATCATATTTTTTAAAGATCTTCGCAAATTCATTTGCTTTCGCTTGCAAAATCGGCCTGCTTAGGGGAATGTTGGCACTCCTTTGAATTTTAAACCATTGCAAAAGGGCTTCTTCTATGTCAGCATGTGGACTTTTTCGAAGTTTCTTAATTTTAGTCCGATCTTTTTCAAATTCTTCTTTTAATTTTTCTCTATTTTTAAAAATATCTGAAATCGTGGCATGACTCACCTTTAATTCGTTGGCTAATGCTCCATTTTTTTCACCGTTTTCTAATCTGGAAATTATACGAATTTTCTCTCAACCGTGAAAGTTTTACGTTTTGCACTCATCATTGAATATGTGGAGGTACAGAATGTGATGACTTGTCGGCTGCAGAAAGAGTTGTAAATGCTTTGCACTCTTTCCTCTCGTCACTAGTCTGGAATTTCTGCTACCGTTTGGGTTAGTTCCGCACCTCATAAATTTTTCTTATCGGACTCTACTGGTGGGTGGCAGTTTTAGGGGACTGGCTTGGCGGAGTCAGCACTTCCGATCATTATGTCCCAGTCACTAGGGGTATGGGCGGTGGCCCACTTTTCTTGGCAAATTTTGTTTTATTGACGGTTTTCTGGAGGCACACTTTTTTAGCAACCCCTATTTTATGAGGGCTGACCACAGCCGAATTAGTTCATGAGAGTTGGGTTTTATTTTACATAAAAAAATGGATAAAATGGTTGAAGTACAACGTGCTGATACTTCCCGTCCGTTCACAATTAACATGTTCTTATAAGCGATTTATTTTCCCAGACGCCAATTAATTTTAAGTCACTAAAAGCGATATGTTCTTATTAACGATGTTATTATAACCGGATTTTGTATCCATTATAAAAACGAGAATTGGCCGGGAGCTAATAATTCCGTTCTTTTAAGCGATAGGTTTTTATATCCGGTGTTCTTATAAACAATTTCTACTGTATATACATAAAACAGTTCCGTAACTGACTCACTGACTGACATACAACGCACAGACCAAACCGCTGGACCTAAAGGGCTGATATTTTGCATGGCGATTCTTCTTATGGTGTAGGGGTGCACTAAGAAAGATTTTTCAAAAATTCTTCTTAGATTTTTTAAAATTAAATTTTTAAGCTGTTTTTTTACTTTTTTTACATTTGCATTTAAAATAATACTTTGAGGGTTATAAAACTTTTATCACAAGAAAGAGCATAAAAATTCCTTTAAAATGAGATCTTTTTCGAATCTTTACCTCCATTTTCTGTTTTTTGGTGAATTTTTAAAGATTAATTTTTAGAATTTAATTTATTAAATGCCGATCAAGTGATTTCTTTTTCTGGTACTTTAAATAAATTTATCGTCACGTGCATAACAACTAAATAAACAAAAAATATTTTTTTTTTTCCTTGCTAATGCGGCAGACGATTGGCCATTATCCAAAAAAATATTAAAATACAGTAAAAGAAATGTTCTACAAACTGTACTATATTAGCTGTACTATAGTATTCTTTATATTAGATTTAATTTGAATATTTTCTTCCACATTATTTTGTCTATAAAATTATTCTTTACGATTTTCTTATATATATATATATATATATATATATATATATATATATATATATATATATATATATATATATATATATATATATATATATATATATATATATATATATATATATATATATATATATATATATATATATATATATATATATATATATATATATATATATTTGGCATGAATTGCATACATTGACCATTGTATTTAAATTGAATGTACTCCATAGCGAAGTACGGGTTTTCAGCTGGTATGTTATGATTAATGGGTTACAATTGTTAAAATTCAATCAATTCTTTTCCCTAAACAAAAAATTGTTGGGAACATTAAAAAATTAATTTTATGACGTATAGATAAATGTGAAATTTTCTTAGAGTCCTAAAATATATAAATAAAATCAATTTCTTTTACAAATTAATATCTGTTCTGGATATTGTATGTGTTTCTCTTTTGCGGCGTGGTCTCTTCGATTTGGTGTAGGCTTTCCTACGCCAGGAGGATTGGAAACAACAACAATAAAAACAAATCTATTCAGCAAGATGTTTGACATAATTTGTTAACTAATATATCAAGTTATTGCAAAAAATTTTTCAAGAAAGTAAAAGTTTTGAATTTGCAGTAAAGATAAGAATAGAAAGTTGTAGACTGCCTTCAAATTCAATAAATTAATTTCCTGAAACAAAAGTTTGCTGGCAATATTAAGAACTTAATTTTATGACGTGTAGATAAATGTGACATCTTCTTAGACTCCTAAAATATAAAAATAAAATCAATTTATTTTATAAATTAAAATCTATTCAGCAAGATGTTTGACATAATTTGTCAAGAAATATATCAGGCTATTGAAAAAAAATTATTCAGGAAAGTCAAAATTTTGTATTTTCAGTAAACATAGAATTGAAAGTTGTAGACTGCCTTCAAATTTAATCTGGTGTTTATAGTGCATAAACGGAAACCCCAGGGAATAAGTTTTAAACGACGGGAACATTGTCTCTAATTCCTTAGCTATTGGCCTACTATTTTCTATCATTCTATTCTATCTTAATAGCTGTCTCCATAGAGTTGCTAGTGGCAACGAAGCAAGAGAAATAGTAAGAATGAAATGGTATAATTTTTTTGAGACAGAGATATATCTACAGTCATCATTTAATACGGGATTTTCTATAGTTAAAAGGCGACTCCGAGAGACTGCAAACATTATGCCCAAAGCAGGTCTCGTACTCACTAAGTCTGTTTCGGAATACAATCGATTCAACTATCACAAGGCGCATCTATATATTTAAGTTGCCAAACCGACTTTTTGGGCAGTCCGTGAGAGAAAACTACTGCATCAATTTACTTCATTTTGGTCTTAAATGAAAGATTTTAATCTGTAGATTTGTCAAATTCGGTTTTTGTAACTGCAATTTTTATTAATGAGCAATAATTTACAATTAAAATTTGATTTCTGCGCATGCTCAGAGGCATGTTTCAAGCTGGCTTTAGAAACTCGCTGTTTTTGTGCATGCTCAGTGACATGTTTCAATGCCGAGGAGTCTCTCTAAATCTCTCTCTGCCATTTTTATTTTTATGATATTTATTTTTGTGAAATATAAGATTAAACCTGATGGAAATTGTTTATTTCGCACTGTTTAATTTGCGATAATTTACAATTAAAAATTTGATTTCTGCGCATGCTCAGTGACATTTTTAAATCTGGCTTTAGATACTCACTAAGCACGAGGCCGCTTAAACATACATTTGTTTCTGTGCATTATTATGATTTTCGACATTTGACAATGATGTGTTGAGTATAATTCGTGTATTAGTACATATATTTACTATGTAGCCGTCATGTTTTGACGGGTACCAACTAGTGAAAAACTTGTTCATGAAAGCGGCAACTTCAATGCACCAGTCTGTCCATTCCGTGGAACCTCTCTTGATGGTCGCAGTCCTAGTAAAGGGGTTCGTTGACCGTGTGGGCATCCTTCGTGCAGCGGGTCATTGGTCCTGAGGCGCTGGTCCGGCTTGACAATGGACAGGAGGTCTCTTGGAAGGAGGCCAACCTTGCTGGGAGGCAGAAATCTTCCGCTTCCTGTACTTATGCAAAGGAACTTTAGAATTGTTATCTATCCATTTCATAACCTTGTGTACCTTATCAGCGACACATTCATCCTTTGATGGAGGTTTTGTAGTGCACACTTTACTTTTCTCCGTGCATTTTAGAGTATAGGCATTAGATTTTAATGCAGATTCTATTTTTTCAAACTTATACGCCGCACCTATGTGTTCAGTTACTGGCTTTATCTCGTCATTTAGGATACGTTTACAAATAGGTTCGCTGCTTGTTTCATGTTTTTCAACAACCTGACTCTGCTTTTCGTATTTGTGCTTATACGACTTCTTGTTTACCGCCTTAATTACTTCAGTATTAGCAGTTTTAATGCTAGAACCTGAAGGCGTTTTTTCTCGTTTTTTCTCACCCTTAACCTTAGTTTTATCCTCTTTTGGCGAAAAAGTCTCTTTGAAACTTGCGACATCAGAATCGTTATCATTTAAATTCTTTAACACTGCTTCAGTTTTAGGAAGATTAAGCTTTTTGTAATCGTGCGTTTTAATGTAAACTACGTCTATAACTTCCGAAGCATCAGCTAAACTACTTACAATATAACTCTGTGTCAACTTTTAATCCTGATTCTCAGTCTGGTTTTCATGTACTTTATTTAACCCGAGAGAACTCGCGCCCAATTTCGAACACAAGAACTCGCGCCGGGTATCTCATACTCTAGTTCATTTCTGCTATTTAAATATAAATTAATATTGTTTATATGCAAACCTTACGTAACTACAGAACATAAGATAATAAAGTAAAGATTTTTAGTGAATTTTAATAATACTTACATTTTTATAGACAATTTTTACAAACTACATACTGATGTTCAACACAGACATTTTTCCCATTTTTGGCACATAAACGTTGTTTTTCAGTCCTTATTACTTTTGTTTTTCAGTCCTTATGCAAATTTAACATCGTTTATATTTTGTCTTGAGTTTTTTTGCAGGCGGTTCACTATTGGTGATTTCCAGTTCCATTGGAGGGCTTGAATAAGTTGTTTTTGTTTGAGGCACCATCATATTTAGCATGTTGCTATTGAAGAGAACATTCTATGCATCTACGGGAGAAGCGACATCTCTTGAATAATTTGTATTACCTGGAAGCTTGATAATTACTTTCCTTGAAGGCTTTCTTACATTTTGCCGGTATTTTTTCTTCAGCCATTTTGTAATTTTATCTTTACCAATATAAAAATCGGCTGTTGACAGTGAACCTTTATTTTCGGTTTCTGTCTCAATTTCAGTAGAAGAATCGTGATTGCTACAGTATTCTCCATCCTCAGAGGCATCATTATCTTGGGATAAAGCTTCATTATCACTAGAAACAGTTTCTAAAAGGTGTCGCAATTGTTTTATTTCCTCGTCGTAATTCAAAAATCGCGCCATGATGCACTAAACTGACAGAAAAAAAAAGAAAAGACCTGACTGACGTGAGGACTCGCACGGGTATGACATACCCGTCGGAAATATTTTTCTCAAAATCTATTTATTGAGCAGACTTAGTTTTTACCCCGCTGAAAGAATGTGACCTTGAATACAGCTACACGAAATTTCGGTCTAATCCGATAAGAAGAAGATAACAAAAACATTGACTGAAAATGTATTGGGTATGTCATACCCGGTGCGAGTTCTCGCGGGTTAAGATCATATTATCAACCAGGCCTACAGCATCCTCATTCGGATGGAAACTTGAAACGATAACATCATTACCTAGCGAGTTCCTACTATCGTGTAAAGCATGTTTATTATCGTCAACTAATAAGTATTCACTAACTTCCGTAATACATACTTCGTCATCTACTAAATTTCCTTCATTAACAGATGTGTGAATATCATCTAAAATATCGGGTATAGCATTAATAGAAGTTCCGGATAGTTTATTTTCTAAACCACTAGCATTAGTATCGGCAGTACTTTCAGAAATTTGTACTGGAATTACCGTATTACTCCAGCTAGTCTCACTTTCATTATAAGCCACAAAAATACCCCGACTTTCACTATTCTCAAAATAATGATTACTGCTCGGACAAGTTAATACATTTGACCACACTTTTTTAACAGGTTGAACCATATCACGTGAATCAACTTGCCAGTGCACGTAAGGTGCTTGCATATTATTTACTTTAAGTGCACTAATTTCATTGTAACGCCGTGAGCTTCTATTCTTTCGCCCGCGATACTGGTTTCTCTGTTGGTTTGAAACTCGCGAAAAAGTTTGGCGGGGGTGAATAAAACTTCTTATACCTCAGTGAGGGTCAGGGGTAGCGAAGAAATGCCTATTGTCATGTTTAGCTAAAGCTTAAAGGAGCGTAACATTGCTTGTAATATTTTGATTGTGCAAAAAATCTTGAACACTTGGATTCAAACGTTGGATAACTATTTTTAAGATTACCGCTTCCGTCATCTTTTCTAAATATTCCCCACTCCTTATAATCTTTTCCATAGCAAAATCTAACGCAGACTGACCTTCACGTTGCCTTAGCGAATAAATTTCCGCTTCTATTTTACTTTGATTAAAGATCTTGGTAAAAACGTGAAGAAACTGTTGCTTGAATGACAAATAGTCAAAAATCAGATTACTGCTTTGCATGCACGTGTACCACTGAAATGCACTAACTCTTAAAGCGGGTAGGGCAATTTTAAGTTTCTCCCCCTCTTGGGTGTATTGCTGCTGAAAGTAATGATCAATTTTCTTTAGGAATTGGCTTGAGGGGCCGCCATTGAAGGTGGCTTCGAATGGCGCAATTTGCTGAACCATAATTACCCGAGGGAAATTTCCAGCAGGGTTTTGTTCTACAACACTCATTTTGAAATAGTATATAAGTATAATAACAAGATACTTTCAGAATTTAGTTTTATCAATATCAGAATATACCTGTAAGGTATACACAAGATTCGATTCACAAGAATCGTACTTTTGAGTGAATGAATTAAAGAAGCTGCTTGAGATATGCTAATTTCGGCACACGCTCTTAGTATAAATACCATGCAGCGGCATTAATAAATAAGGTGGTTAAAGGTTGAAAAAGGTTGTTAAGGTTGATAGATAAGCGAGAGGGAGCTACGGGGTAAGTAGCTCCAGTACTATCCTGCGCTAAAGCTTAGGGGGCCCAAAGTTTACGTGGCAGTACTGCTGGTTTGACTCTCTGCTGGTTTGTGAGTATTGAAATGTGTATTTCTATTGAACGTTAATATATATATTCCGTACAAGTAGTACGTATGCTTATTGCTGTAAAAGCAAATTCTATACGTGCAACGAATTCAATAAACATTGTTTCATGTGTAAACTGTTTGTATGAAATTCATTTAGAGTGCCACTTCAAATTATATACACCCAAGTCTGGGTAGAAGTGAGCTATTTACTCTATATACCACAGTACAAAGTACAAACTTCAAATATGTTGTTCGTTATAAATGTAACGAGAACAACCAGGGTATATATAAACTTTCGGGCGCCAGTATAGAGTATGCTTACTAAGGGGCACTCTACATGAATTTGATACAAACACAGTTTATATGTGAAACAATGTTTATTGAATTCGTTGCACATATAGAATTTGTTTTTACAGCAATAAGCATACGTACTACTTGTACGGAATATATATTAACATTCAATAGAAATACACTTTGCTGGTTTGACTCTTGCCCAGCAGAGAGTCAAACCAGCAGTTCTGCCACGTAATCTTTGGGCCCCCTAAGAACTAGCGCAGGATAGTACTGGAGCTGCATACCTCGTAGCTCCCTATCGCTTATCTATCAACTTTAACAACCTTTTTTCAACCTTTGTATTAATCAAGATTCATGGTATTTATACCAAGTGCGTATGCCGAAATTAGCATATCTCAAGCAGCCTTTTTAATTCATTCACTCAAAAGTTCGATTCTTGTGAATCGAATCTTATGTATACCTTACAACCCTCAGTACCGAAAGTCGACGATCTACCGATAGGCTACCTTGGGTCCATGATTGCCATACAATACAGTGCTATGTCAATAAGGTAGTGATCTAGAATGCAGAAAAAGTCGTCGTATGAATACATATTAATTCGGTATGAAAAAATGCAAAGAGGATAGAAAGAATTAGTATATAAATTGACAAATTATTTATTTCTAGGGACCTGATTTTATGCTAATACTCGTAGATCTGCCCCCTAGATTTCAAGGGAAACTTCGGGAATATATTTGAATAACTTTCAAAGGAACGTAATTCTTTTTCTTTTAAACCATACTATATCTGGGTTATTATTAGAGGATAGTTATAAAAAGGGGTTTTGTATCTAACCAATCTAATTTTAAACCTCGTGAATTGCCAAAAAATAGTATTGTTAACGTTAACTTTGGGTTACATAAGGATAAAATTTTAAGTTTTAGACAGGCAGTGTGGAATATTAAAAGGACAGGAAAGGTTCAGTGTCAAATATCGGTATTGCCCCAAAATGAAGATTTTATGAAAAATTCAACGGAAATATTTCAAGCAATTTCAATCAGTTCAAGACTCGTAATTAATTATTCCTCATTACCTTTATTTGCAACTTCCCTTTGACTAATGAATGGTTCTGACATCACTCTTCTTGACTGATTAATCAGTTTCAGCGTACTCATTTTTTATCCTTTTACTTTGGTTCACAAAGAGTCCCATTATCATCGTGGCCCTTTTTTAAAAGATGTAAATATTTTTTTCTTTAACGAAATGATCTCTTTCTCAGCCGAAAGATAGGTGCAATAAAATGGATAAAAACTTAATGATAAATAAAGTTTTTTGCCATCAAATTAGGTATGATATATATATATATATATATGTGTGTGTGTGTGTGTGTGAATATGGGGGGGGGGATCGAGCGAGCTTAAAACGGGGTTTTGTTTAGAAAATATAAGAATTATCAAATAAAGACTGGGAGAGTCGGAGTAAATGCATTGCGGTGAAAATAGAGTTAAGGGTTCGACTTGATTCAATTTCCGAAGATCCAAAACGAGAATTTTTAAAGTAGAGGTATAACCTTGGGCTTCGCGCTGGGGGAGAAAATGTACAATCTTACATTGTCAGCATAGAACATTCTATATGAGGTCACGCAGAAGTAATGAATGTCCTAACGGGTCAGTTGAGGCATGCGTAGTCAATTAAAAGCTTATGAACAAAGGGGATAATTTTACAGCCAAAGGAAGGTAGCAACGGTAAAAGATGTTCCGCTCGGCCGTACGCGTTTTGGGAAGGGATGTGATTAAGTTTTATTAATTATGGAGCTGAGCACCTGATTTGGATTTAATAAATATGTTTCGGAACGTGTACTGTCTGGTATTTTGTGAGTTTCAAGCTTGGTTGACTGCATCGCTGGAAATTATTAAGTTATGAATGTCCTCGCCACTGGACCACTGACTGCAAAATGATTCTTAAGACGTTTGGATTAATGTGTTAATAAAATGTGCGTGAAGAACAAATCCGACACACACACACACACACACACACACATACACACACACACACACACACACACACACACACATATATATATATATATATATATATATATTATAAATATGTAGGTATATGTATATATCACTTGGCTATCCTTGTCCTGATTTCAAATAAATTTGTATTATTCCATTTCTCTTTACCATCTCATTCGCAAAGTTTTTTATGTATCGAATTAGTTTTAGTGTTATGCAGTTAAAGGCAAAGATATGGGCGTATGTAATACAAGCCGTGTGAACGTATTTTGAACAAAATTGTGCAAAATGTATCAAATGTGTTCAAATGTAAAGAATGTCTTTTAACTAGTAATTACAGTCATTGATATAATAATATGTTATAAACCACACGATGTCATTATATTTTACTGTAACATATGCATGATGGATCGTTGACTATTCCACAAAATATATTATATTAATCAAGCAGTGTATAAAATGTTTAATGCTTAAAACAGAGCACCGTTTGCTAATTTTATGGTTTAGACGCGACAGACATTAATTTTGTATGCAAAACATAAAATGTCTTTAAAACCATAAGTATAATATCTTGCTTATTCGAGTAGAAAATCATTATTAACTTAAAATTATCAGACCCTAAAGATATTCCTGGCACCGACTTCTTAATATCGATTTCTGGTCGGAAAGCTAAGTTTCGCAGCCATTCTCTGTGGTCATTCTAAATTCTCCGGAACACAGAGAACTTTTCGAAAATTAATTACGCAAAACCACAGAGACGCCACTACTAGGCCAGGCCTTTATTTAATTTGTAATGGAACGGGAGCAGGACAGGCAGTTTTGTTCGATCGTTATACACTTTAACGTCACTTTCTTGATCGATTATGGAACCAGATTACTTCCGATCTTGCATACATTGCGCGACTTCAAAGTCTTTGGCCTTATAGAATTTAGATTAAAACTTTTGTTGTAATTTTTTAAAAAAAAGAAGGATTTAAGTATTCGAGATGAAATCACGTTCGAAAGCTAACTAAAATTTTTAATTTTCAGGTAAAGATAGTTTAATGCAAGTTTAGCTTTCGGTCATTTTCCTTTGATTAGAAATTTTCATTTCTGGGTTGAACTATTATTAATTGAAGAACATGACAATGTGTTTTATTTCTCTTGCGTTGATTTCTGTCCGCCCGCACAGAAGGATAATTCACAGATTTAAAGAGTACGTCCTTAAAGTTTGAACAATAAACTTAAAGAAGAACTTCAATCATTTATCTAAATCTACCATTCCATGTCGAAAGATAGAAAATTAAATTGATTTTTTTTATGTAGAACTGCTTTAGACAAAACACTAATTATTATGCATAATTCTTCAACTATCAAATTATTATGGATAATATCAAATTATTATCAACTATCAAATTATTATGCATAATTCTTCAACTATTGAACACAAAAATCACCACATACATTCTTTCAAGCGATGGTATTACCGGCACCGAAATAACAACACAAAATTAATTGATTCCGATTTTTGATAAAGAGCCTAAATTTAATTTATTAGTAAATCATTTTGACGGTTTTTAGAAAGTTTGCTTGTTAGGGGGTTAGAGCTCTACAGTCATCTTTTGCCACATGATGGCTACCGGGATTCAACGAGATCTTCAGCTTAAATTTGACTTTGGACACATTGAAATGCCCATACCTGATGTGGAATTCAAATGTATAGTCTCTGCTACCGTAAACTGATACCTAACGATTCTATAACTGTTACACAGAGGATATTTAGGCTTCGGGATCAATGCAAATGGTTGTCGTTCATGGTCGATAAACAATTGAGCGGTGGGTTTCAAACGTGATATCAAGAGTGTACGCATAAAGAAGGGAACCAAGTGGAGTCCCCGGAAGTCAGTGGACAATTTGAGAATACTAAGCATGCACAACACATGCAACTACATACGCACACACAAACAAAGATATATATATATATATATATATATATATATATATATATATATATATATATATATATATAATGATAATAATAATAATAGTAAATACTACGATCAATGTATAAAATTGATGTTAAAAGAAACAAAAAAATATATTTATAAAAAAATCGTAAGGGATATTTTTACAGACAAAATAATGTAGAAGAAAATATTCAAATTAAATGTCATAGGACACACTAAAGAATATAGTACAGTTTGTGGAACATATATTTTATTGTATTTTAATATTTTTTTGGATAATGTCCAATCGTCTGCCGCATTAGCAAGGAAAATTTTTTTTGTCTATTTAGTTGTTATGCACGTGACGATAAATTTGTTTAAAGTTCCAGAAAAGAAATCACATGATCAGAATTATATAAATTAAATTGTAAAAATTAATTTTTAAAAATGCCCCAAAATCAGAAAATGGAGGTAAATATTCGAAAAAGATCTCATTTTAAAGGGATTTTTATGATCTTTCTCGTGATATAAGTTTTATAACAGCTTAAAAATTTAATTTTAAAAAATCTATGAAGAATTTTTGAAAAATCTTTTTTAGTGCACCCCTACACTATAAGCAGAATCGCCATGCAAAATTTCAGCCCTTTAGGTTCCAGCGGTTTGGTCTGTGCGTTGTATGTCATTGATTCAGTCAGTTACGGAACTGTTATATATATATATATATATATATATATATATATATATACAGATGGAGTACAAAATATTACGAACACCTGTGAAAAAGTATGACGTATTTTACTCCTGCAGTATAGCCGCTCCACCTGCAACAGAAGTCTGTCACCTAGTGAGCGTGAAGAGGAAAGTATCAGTCTCTCAACAGCAGTCACCTACGTTGCATGCTTCTATCGAACTGTCTGTGATAAGTTGAAATGTCAGACCTCTCAGAGTTCCAAAGAGGAATGATAGTTGGGGCGCGTTTAAGTGGAGCATCGGTTACTGAAACAGCAAACCTTTTGGGGTTTGCAAGGAGTACGGTATCAGCCGTTATGACAGCGTGCACGAAAGAGGGTAAGACGACGTCTTCAAAGCACAACAGTGGTCGAAAGTCCAAGCTTACTGATAGGGATAGACGGGTCTTGAAGCGCATAGTAGCCCGAAAGCACAAGCAATCGTTATCCGAGATAACATCCGAAATGAACAGTGATCTCCAGGACCCCGTTTCAACAAAAACTGTCAAAAGGGAACTTCGTGCTGTGAACATTGATGGCAGAGTGGCAATTCGTAAACCCTTGGAGACAGCAACTAATGCTTTCAAGTGACACCAATGGTGCAGAGATCACAAAGGCTGGTCCACACAGCAGTGGCAACAGGTAATATGGTCAGATGAATCGTCATTCACCCTATTTCAGACGACCGGACGCGTTTATGTCTGGAGAACGTCCAAAGAAGCGTTTCATCATGAGTGCCTCTTGCCGACTGTGAAGCATGGGGGGGGGCTCCATTATGGTATGGGGTGCGATATCTTGGCGCGGTCTTGGGCCACTTGTTATTCTGCATGGGAGGATCAAATCCAATCACTATCTAAGCATTCTAGGGGATCATGTCCATCCTTTTGTCCAGACTGTATTACCTGGAGAGCGACCGCTTTTTCAAGGCGACAGCGCCCCTATCCACACTTCTAGGTGTGAACAAGAATGGTTCGAAGAGCATGACGATGCAGTTGAACATCTCACCTGGCCCCCCCCAGTCTCCGGACTTGAATATTATTGAACATTTATGGCAATATTTGGAGTCCAAACTTCGTTCCAGATTTCCACCTCCATCCGGACTTTCGGAATTAGAGACCGCTATGCAGGAGGAATGGCTTAATATTCCTTTAAATATTGTCCATGACCTTTATGCATCTATCCCACGTCGCATTAAATCTGTACTTCAGTCAAAGGGTGGTCCAACCCCCTATTAATAAAGATTTTCCATTATTTCACAGGTTTTCGTATTATTTTGTCCACCATCTGTATATATATATATATATATATATATATATATATATATATTTTGTCACGGGTAAAAGTGACATTGTAGAGAGTAGAAAAGGATAATGAATGAGCCTGTGAAATGGGTCAGAAGGTGAAGCAAGCGGAGAAAATAAGGATCCATAGAAGAGGGTAGAAAGGAGAATATTCAACGGTGAATATTGATAAAAAAGATCGTTACGGTATGAAAAGAAATATCACGAAGAAACGCCAGACAAGTAAGGCTGAAAGAAGCAAGTATGGCATGAAAAGAGATGACAGATGGGAAACGGTTAAGGAGAAGAAGAGGTCTGTAAGAAGGGAGAAAATGTATACAGAGGAGTGAGAGGCGAGAAAAAAATGACTTAGACGAAATAATAGGAGATCGGAAGCGAGAGGGAGCGGCAGAGATCAAATATGAACCCCCGGAAGAGGTGCGGTAAGGAGATGGGAAGGAATGCTCCAGCAGGGCGGGGTGGAAACTCCCAGATCAAGAAAATATAGAACCAATCAAGAAAATATAGGAGGAGTTAGAGGCAGAGGAGACAGATATAAAAGAAGTGGGATAAAGATTTCATGCAGAGAGAGAGAGAGATTTTTGGTTTGCCTAGGAAAGATGACGGAAGGTGCGTGAGCAGCCATTCCCCGACGAACGAAGGAGAGAGGGCCGACGGTTGACCCAGCGAAGGTGTACATGAACCTGAATTGGGATCCCTGCTACGCAAACAGTGACTTGACCCGACGGATCACAAAGAGAGTCCCAAGAACTGGCCGCCAGCCGAACGAGTGAATACCCGCTCCCAGGGGACTTACCGCTCCCAGGAGGACATCCGCCAGCAGCTAACTGATATACCCCCACATATGCTGTTACTGTGCGAAGTTCATCATTATTCCTGACGCGTCCCGCGGTCCACGAATGCAGCGTCAATAAAGGTACATGTGGCAGTTGTTCATTGATCTTGTAAAACTGTGTATGCCTAGCTAGACCTCATCCGTTAAATAATCTGATAATACCTCAGTTAATTATATATATAGTTGATGAAGTCCACTTGTAGTTATTCTAAAAATTAGAATACTTAAAATAAGGTTATTAGGACAATAATTGTGTCATATATTGTAATGTATTTTTGTGTGTTAATAATTTCAATAAATCTTTCCATTTGCAATTTCAATCAGGCAATTAGATTATTTTATTCATAAAAACGCAACGCAATTAAAGAAGACAGTATTAATCAGGTAGTACGGTAAATGATTTATATATATATATATATATATATATATATATATATATATATATATATATATATATATATATATTGGCTATACACCCCAAATTTAGCTACTTCAATAGTAATCAGTTAATGAATAAGATAAACAATTTAGTTATTGCGGAACATTCTCCAAAACATTAAACACCCAGTATATATATAATGGGTGTCACAATTTTGAAACAGAAATTGATTTGCAAGAACTTAATGGGGTTGACATGGGTCGCATTTTACATTCATACAAAGCCTGTACTAACATTGCTTTGCACATAAGTAAAGAAATGAAGAAAACATTTGTTAATAAAATAATGAAGAATGACACGAAAATTGGCCTGATAATTGATGAGTCAACTTCCCTTAGTAACAAGTCAAGTTTGATTGTTTACGTTCGTTGTTCTTTGCCTACAACTGGTATGTGCAATTCTACCAACGTCCTTTTAGATTTAGTAGAACTTGATGGTTTTACTGCTAAGGCGGTATTTGACTCTTTGATTAACTGTCTTCACTCTAATGGAATAAATGACACGTTTTTAAGTAAAAACTTAACAAGCTTAACGTGTGACGGCGCTGCTAGTATGATTGGAAAAAACAAAGGTGTTGGAGCATTATTTTGTGTAAAACTCCCTTCTGTTATTGTTTGGCAGTGTGCTAACCACAGACTTGAGCTTTCAGTGTCTGATGTAGTTCAGTCAATTTCAGGAGTTCATAGATTTAAATCCTTCATCGACAAACTGTATGCTGTGTATCATGCTTCGCCAAAGAACAGCAGAGAGCTACGAACTGAGTTACTAGAGACAGAACTTTTAAAAATTGGAAGAGTTTTAAGCACACGTTGGGTTGCATCTAGTTTCAGATCTGCGTCAGCCGTTTGGAGGTCTTATGAAGCACTAGTCCATCACTTTAAAGAAGTTTCAAATAACCCAACCAGAGACAGCAAAGAAAAAAGTAAGTTTGATGGCCTCATCAAAAAGATTACTGAAATTAATTTCATTTTTGACCTGGGCTTGATGGTCGATGCATTGCTCTCAGAGTTAAGTGAAGCTTTGCAACATCGCAACGTTGATCTAAGCTATGCTAACAAAAAGTTAAAAATTACAGCTTCTTTGTTTGAGGGAAGAAAATCAGTTCCAGGATTTTAATCATCGATGGCTCAAGAAGCAGTAAACAACTTGACTTTTATCGGAGTTCCTCTCCACGTAAAAGAAGTTAGGAAAAACAACCAGCCTTTGAACTCCTAAAAGTTTTGCGAGGCACTTAAAATGTCTATAGAAACAAGACTGCGCAGTGAAAAAGACTTTGAACTTGCTGATACCATCAAAGTAATAGATAAAAAAAACTGGCCACATAATGTTCCTATAACATTTGGGGAAAATGAAATGCGGAAACTTGCCTCGAAGTTCAAACTTAATGAAAGCCAACTAATTTCAGGATTCCGAGTGTATCTCCACTTCAGAGAGTTCCCGGAAAGTCTCAACTCCGTGAAACAGTCAATCAATTCGATAGCTATATCGTCGTGTGAATGTGAGAGAGGTTTCTTACAGATGAACCTCATTATCACACCATTGAGATCATCACTGAATATTCCAACAGTTTCTGGCCTGTTGTTTGTAAAGATCAATGGACCTCCTCTTCGGCTACTTAACCCAACTAAGTATGTTGACTCTTGGCTTGTGTCTGGACACCATTCAGCATTAGCCGTCAAGAATAAGGAGAGGTCAAGAGATAAGAAATATTATTAAAACATGTTGAAGTTTTGGACAATCTTTTAGGATGGGTACAAAACTTAACACTAGAACCGCGGAGCGGGTCAATTTGACCCAAAACGATGTTTAATTTATCACTACGCGAAAAGTATCGATAGCAAAAACAATTCCTTTTATGACTTTTAATATTTTAAGGTGAACATCAATTTGCCAAATTTAAAAATTCGTAACATAAATATTTTTCCGATTATTAACACTTATACCTAGAACCGCGGAGCGGGTCAATTTGACCCGTAAGTAATGTTAATGCGCAAATAACGAAAAACAGATGCAATTTTTCGAACTGTAACTGTAAAATACTTCTACCCCACCCTAGAATTCCTTAAATGGACTGTACCAGAAGGGGGGAATAGTGAAGGTTTTTCAGTCAAGGTCATTATATTTGGTTTGAAACACGAACTACGTTCGAATGCAATGAAAAATTACTGCGAATATTTTGAAGATTTTTTGAAGTTGTTTTTATTCTGTAATTAGTATATGTATAAAAACTATGTCACGACGCCGTAATCTTGCTGTTCAGGAAGCTTTAGAATATTTAAAACAATTATCTGAAAAGGATTCAAAAGGTTCGGAAAAAGAAGGTTTCTCAAGATTCGATTTTGAGTAGTGAGGATGAATACCTGCCTGCTAATGAATCAAATTTGGATTCGGATGAAGAAAATTAAAGTGAAGATGACTCTGGCAATGCTCTAACAATCCCTGGTCCTTCTCATCGCAATACTGATGATAATTTATCTGATAAAAAATAAAAATCAAACATTCCAAGAAAAGATACACACACGCAAAGAAATTTGAAAAATAAATCAACAATAACATTCAAAGTTGGAAATAATGAAGATGGCAAAGATGGGACAATTTGGAATGTCGCAGAATTAGGAACAAACGATAGAGGAAGAAAATCAAAGTGTAATATTTTGAAAGAAGTTGGGGGGCCCAACACCACATGCTAAACGCAATGTTATCGACAACAGTCCTTCAAGCGCTTGGAGACTTTTTATAGATGAATGGATATTGAAAAACATAAAGAAATGTTCTGAAGATGAAGCTCATCGGCAGATTTAGGAAGGAGAATGGAATATAACATTAGAAGAAATAGATGCTTTTATATAAATTTTATATGCACGTGGTATATATTGTGCAAAAGGACTTGAACTGGATAGCTTGTGATCAAAGAACTGAGGACCACCATTTTTCCAAAATACAATGTCAAGAGACCAATTTTTGAAATAATGGGATTTTTACGCTTCTACATAAAATAAACAAGATCAAAGAGTCTAGAGACAGACAAATTTGCCCTTATTTCGGATATCTGGAATCGTTTCAGGGAAAATTGAAAGACTAACTATACACCAGGTCCTAATGTAACTCTAGATGAACAGTTATTTCCTACAAAAGCTAGGTGTAGGTTTATCCAATACATGCCAAACAAACCAGATAAGTATGGAATCAAGTTCTGGTTGGCTGCAGATTTGACTCAAAATATCTTATAAATGGAATCCCGTATGTTGGAAAAGATAACCAAAGTCCATCCAACGTTTCTCTTTCTGAACATGTAGTGCTACGACTAATAAGTCCATATGAGAACAAAGGTAGAAATGTCACTACGAACAACTATTTCACGACAATGAAGCTTGCAGAGGCATTCAAATCCAAAAACATTAGCCTTGTAGGAACTGTAAAACGCTCATGAAGAGAAATACTAGTCTCTGTAAAAATGTTAAAATCCACGTTGTATTCGACTACGGTACTAACCCATAAAGACATGAGTCTAACTGTTTATCAAGGTAAAAAAGATAAAAACGTTTTGTTGCTAAGTAGTCTCCATCCAAACGTAGAAATTACAGATAACCCAAAAAAACTGCCTGATACAATCGCTTTCTACAACGCAACTACGGTGTGGACATGATTGAATAAATGGCAAGAAAATTTACTGTCAAGTCTGCTTCAGGCTGTAGGTGGCCGGTGCAGGCTTTTTTGTAATACTTTGGACCTTCCTGCAATCAATGCCTGGGTTTTATATAAAGCTGTAACTGGAAAATCTATTAGTAGACGGCAATTCATTCAAGACTTGGTTGAAGAATTACGAGAAATGTTTGTTCTCTTCCGACATAAAAAGGTGGCAAAAAGAGCATGTGAAGCAACCAATGAAAACGACGGACAACCAAAAACTAAGCGTAAACGAGTCCGATGCCACATTTCGAAATGTGAAAATAAAACTCTAGATATCTGTTCAAAATGTAAAGCACCCATCTGTGGAAAATGTACAAAACTTATTAATCAGTTTTGTACAAAATGCATACAATAAATTGGATTTTATAATCTGTAAAACTAAGTACTGATAAAATTTTTAGTAAATGATAAAATTTTTAATTTTTAATTTTTTGAAATTATGTCTAAACATATTAAAAAGGATACTCTGTTTTTCCATTGAAATTATGAAATTTATGTCATATTTTTTTAAAGAGACATGTCATTATACTCAAGGACATAAAATTTTAAATAATACAATTTTGTAAAAATTAAGTTAATTTCTCTTGATTTATATAAATTATTTAATGTAAATTCTGAGAAATATTTGTTATTATTTAAAAAATAAAATCTTTTAGTTAAATAAATTAAGCGCTTGTGCATATTTTATAAGTTTACAATCTAGGGTCAAAATGACCCGCTCCGCGGTTCTAGGTATATCGATAGTTCCGCGGTTCTAGTGTTAAACAATCATGAAACTGTGCTTTTTTACTGCTTTTATTACTTTTCTACAACACATTTTTGTATTTGTCTTCCCTCCTTCTTCTTCACAAGCACAAGCACAACCCCTGGCTGCCTCAACCACACGCTCCTTCCAGCGTCTTCTATATGCGATTCCTCTTCCCCAATTTTTAATTTTCAAAGTTTATAAGTCTTTTACAATGTCATTTAACCATCTAGTCGGTGGTCTACCTCTAGCTCGGGATCCCTCAGTTTATTTAAATGTCAAGATCTTAGAGGGATTATCTTACGAGCTTCTCCAAACATGGTCAAGCCATCATAATCTATTACTTTGGAAGACTTGTGATATTTGTGATTGCCTATAAAGCCTATACAGTTCAAAATTATAACTGGTTCTCCAACGTCCTTATTCCTGAACTGGGCCAAAGATATCCCTGCGGATTTTTCTCTCAAACATGTCCATTAAGCGCTGCGTGTCTATGCTCAAGGTCCATGTTTCACTTGCGTAAATTAAGACAGGTAGTATTAGTGTCTTATAAATTCTTAATTTAGTTTTGCGAGATTACATGTCAATTGTCTTTTCAATCCATTTAAACATTTATTAGCCATTTTGATTCTGTTATCCATTTCTGTTCTTAGTTTATTTTTGCATTAATTATAGTGCGAATGTATTTAAATTCATCAATTTTTTGTACTTGCCTTGCAAAATAAAATTTGGAATTAAATAAAATGTTCAAGTTTTTGCATAACCAACGATTTCTTTTTTCAGGCCAAAAATTTGGAATACTCCCCCCCCCCCACCCCCGGAAGGTTACCATTCCGGCATCTCTATTTCTAGAAATCTAGCACTGTATATATATATATATATATATATATATATATATATATATATCACCTAAATATATGCAACGAGTTCGTAACTCCGCTAATTGTGCGGAAGGTACTGGCATTCCACCAGAGATGACCAACAAAGAGATGGAAAATTATAGTGAACGGTTGCTTCAAAAGCATCGCAAGTAACAGGCACCACTTGAGTGAAGTTGTTTTGAAAAGCTAATGGAAAAACAACTAGATTGTTAGTACATTTCTAATTTCTAAATCTTTTCAATTTAAATTGTTTCTATTGATTTTTATTACTGTTTCTGCCGCACCCTATATACCATTTTCAATCCTAACTATGATGTTATGCTATAAATGCATTTATCGGTACTTTTAGAAAACAAATATGAATTGCATTTTTGGGGTAAAACTGTGAGAAAATGTAAGATAAAGGAATTATGTAGTGATTTAGTTATCGAAAACTTTATTTCAATACTGAATTATTAATTTTTAATTCTAATGCGAAATTTTCTTTATTGATAATTTATAAGTACTCCAGCCATTCGTATCCTGAGTTGATATTTTGTTTGCGATTACGGCAAAGGATCCCACGGGATTTTATTTATAGTTGGAAAATACGTCAGACACTTATAAATGACATTTAAACGATCTAAATATGAACTAAATATAGATAAACGGGCATATAAAATGATCGATTTTTAACTAACTTCTAGACGTATTGTTAAAATTTCATGTATATCATGGTAGTATATTGTCATATTTCTTTTCATGTGGTTTTAATACTATCATAGCTTCACGTATCAAGATATATCATTAGCTAGACAATAATATTCATATTTATCCATTTTTACGCAAGGAATGTTTAGACATTGTCCTGAAAAGGCTGTATAACCGTCATTTCTCTTTGGGCTGAAACATTTCACTGTTTTTGATTTTTCAAACTGGAGTTTTATTTCGGTTGGAACTTTAATATTTTCTTCATCAACAATTACGTTATGCCTCAGTAAAATATTGGCAATGCAGCTCTATTAAAATGTCGTCTCTGTAATCTATGTATATAAAACAGTTCCGTAACTGACTGACTGACTGACTGACAGATAACGCACAGATCAAACCTCTGGACCTAAAGGTCTGAAATATTGCATGACGATTCTCCTTATAGCGTAGGAATGCACTAAGAAAGATTTTTGGAAAATTCTTCTTATTTTTTTTAAATTAAATTTTTAACCTGTTTTTGTAATATTTTTTAATGTTTGCAATTAAAATAATGATTTGAGGTTTATAAAATTTACATCACAAGACAGATCTTTAAAATTCCGTTAAAATAAATAATTTTTTTTCTAATCTTTATCCCCCTTTTCTGTTTTTTGGTGAATTTTGAAAGATTAATTTTTAGAATTAAATTTGTTAAATGCTGATCACGTTTCTTTTCTTTTTGGGATACTTTAAATTAATTTTGCGTCACGTGCATAACAACGAAATAAATTGACAAAAAATATTAAAATACGGTAAAAGATAAAATTTAACCACTAGACTAATTGAGATGGAAATTTTTTAAGAATTGAATTTAAATTAGTATGTTTTATGGATATTAAACATACCATTTCATTGCAATCATTGACCGTTGTATTTTTTTCTAAATTATTTTGTCGATAAAAATGTCCGTTACAGTTTATATATATATATATATATATATATATATATATATATATATATATATATATATATATATATATATATATATAATTTTTTGGGGATTAATTGCATAACAGTTGTATTTAATTTGAATGTACTCCGTAGCGAAACACGGGTATTCAGCTAGTATATCAGGAACTAACATTCTAATATGCTTGTATAAATGTTTTTTTTTAAATTTCCTAGAGAATTTTGATCCTACCGAGTTGTTTAACAATCTATTCAACTCGCCACAAAAGTCTCTGCCCAACCTCGGCGTTTTCACGAAAATCAATATCCTGTCTCGTTAAAACTCCAGGGAACAGTATTAAATTTCATTTATGTGAGGTTTTAGCATTTTTCTTCGCTAACTTTGTTTGTGATGTGCAGAAACTTCGTGGGGAGAACACCGAATCCCAAATCGAATAAGTGGAATACAACAATCTCGTTTCGTTCGGGTTTCGTTTAGCAAAAAGTGATAACTTCGCCTCGAGACACGAACAGACTTTAAAATAAAAAATGGCGTCTAGTCTCGAACTGATAAGTTTAGTTCCTCGTGTCTGGAAACTTTAGGTGGGATTGCCTCTGTGGAAAGTTCACGAAAGCAATCGCTTTCGACCATGCACAAATGTGCAGTGTCATATACGAATGTTATATAGAGACAAGAACGCCTAATGCTTCCCGGGCTGAGATATATTGGTTTAAAACTACAGTGAATTTTAACTTTATTTCAATTTTTAAATAATTGTTGGTTCTGTTTTAGGTTGTTTCTAACTTTTTTTAACTGTTATCCAAGGAAAACGATCTATGAGCATTCTAGTAGAATCTGAAATTCGAATATTCAGAATGCCAACTTAAAATACTAACAATGTAATATTAAAACCTAATTGTGGTACATAACTTTACATTTTATTTATTTTATATGCATAAAGTAACATAGTGCTGAAAAAGAAAAGTACTGTTGCATATATATATATATATATATATATATATATATATATATGAAATAATAAAAGGTCGATGTAGATAAGGCTTTTATGGAATTACAATACAATATATTGGATGCTATCTTAGAAAAAGGTAAGGTAATTAGGTACAGGAAAAGGGTGTTTCTTGAACTAGAACGGCAGAAACTGTTGATGTATCATAAGGCACAGTATGAAACATTATAACACCGTACATAAGTGCACATGTTGTTGCCTTTGAACGAAAAATGTTTGAACGTCACACGATGCTTGCAAGGGCATTGTGGAACTTGGCACGGATTGTAGTACAAATACCTTAGACCACAGTCCAGAAAATAAAAGCAGAGGTTAATATGTATCGAAATGAACCTGTTTTAAATATAACAGTCTGTAGGGTGAAGCTAAATCTAGTAGTAATGTGGTCGTGTTGCAATAGAGAAACGACTTATTACTAAAGGAAGTGTATCAAATGGTGCAACGAGAACAAATAGGAAATTCAGTGTTAAGCCATCTGCCATATATTTCAAACTTTACTGTGCGACAATGTGGTTTTAAGAACACGAGGACAAAGCAAAGCATCTATCCTTAGTTACCACAATCGACTTCCTTTAACGCTATTGAACATTTTTGAAACATTTTGGTGAGGATAATTCGGTGACGTATTCCCCCTTCAACATCAGTGGAGCAATAAGAACATTGTAGGAGGAATGGAATCCTATGTAAATTACTTATATCACTCTATCTCAAGTCGAATTCTTACTCCTTTTTAAATCAAAGATTTTCCTACGGTTTACTACAAAGAAATTAGTTCTGAAATAGTCAGTGTATTGATTATTTTGAACCCCTTGTAGATGTAAAAAATATAAAGGCAAAAGCAGATGCTGTACAATTCAATATCAAGTTGGAAACAGCTTAAGAAACTTCAAAATTCTCTCTACTAACGTATTCGTACAATACTTAATTTCATTAATTAAAAATAGATATTTTAGAAAATGAAAATACTCTCCTAGCTACTTCCATATATACTTATTTATGCATTCGAATATATGCATTTATATGTTGTATGCAAATTATTATGTATTTTTGCTTTGTAAACAATAAAGAAAATAATAATCACGGGCATTCTTAACGGAATGTAATATACATATTTTATATGAAACTTAATATGGTCTGGCAACATGGAATTTATTTTTAGTAGAACTGAATTTTGTTACTTTTGCAAATTTTAATACAACTTGTGTTTTATAGTACAGTAACTTCAGCTATAAAATTCATACTGTGAATTATATATTTTCTACACTTTTTCAGTTTTTCTGACATTTCTAAACTACATATCTTGATATGTTTTACTTTTCTAAATAAAATTACTTTAAGAATATGTGAAATGTGTTTAACTTGTATCATTTCCAGAAGGGAACCCCTAAAGGAGTCGCAGGTATATTTCCTCTTTCTTTTTTAAAAAATCCAGTTTAAGAAATGCTATATACAAACTTTCACAACGCATTTAATTCGAAGATACTGTCAAAACAAATCTTGAGCTGTATCAGATTTTTGGACAGACAGAGCTAGACAGAGACAAATACAGCGTTCTCACCTTTATCCGTTACACCACCCTTAACTTCTAAACGGTGACAGCTTAGGCCATAAAGTTGGTGTCTATATATAGTAAAAAGGCTATGCGCTACTCGATGAGACAACTTACAACGCCATCTATCGGCAAATTTTTGAATTGGCGTTTTTATCTCAAAAACAGTACGAGTTACGGGAAGAAAGTCAATTACACAATTGTTCAGCATCATCTATTTAGTGAGAAAAGACACTTTGCGAGCATTAATACTTAAAACAATGTAGAAAATGAACATTTGTTCGGTCACGATTTCGAAAATTTTCATGTCATAAAAGTGCCGTTTGCATGTGCCAAAAACCCGGGTAAAAGCAGGGTCGTTTCTTACTTTTTCCCTACGATAGGGAAAAATGCAGTGTGGATTTTCGACCCTGCTTCGACCCAGGATAAAACCCGCTAATTACCCATGATGCATTTCGAAGCTGGGAGTAAATAACATGGCGGATTTGAACTTGTGTGAATCCATGAAAATGCAGCTAAATGATCGATGGAAGGATCTGGAACCCCTTAACGATCGCATAATTTTCAAGAAAACAGTAGAAAAGTGCCTATTTTTTTCCGGAGGATTTCATTTATTTCTTGATCTGAACCATCCCCAATTACATTATAAATAGAATGGTACTGCCATCTGGTATGTAAAATAAGAAATAAAATTTCATTTCAATAAAATTTCAGTAATATTTTCATTTAAAGTGTTATGGTAAAATTAATAAATTTAATAAGTATAATCAATAATTAAACGTAACATTAAAATTTATTTATAAATTAATTATTTTAGAATTCACAGATAAAATTTATTTATATCTATTTATGATTTTTTTATTTATACATGACTAAAAATTACTGAATCAAAATTGAAATCAAAATTACATTTTGATTTTATAAAAGGATTTATTAAAACAATAAGTATCTTACAATTAATCTTATAATTTAAAAAAAATGCACCTATCGATTGGAAAATTTTCTTTCCAGTCTTTATTACTTCAGGAATTTAAAATAATTTTTTCCCACCAAACAGAGCTTCGTAATTTTGCCCACATTCTTTGTTGTGGAAAAACTAAATTTAGCGATGAAGCCATAGATCGTACGATTATATCTAATATCCGCATCAATCTTCTAGTTCTTATATTCCTTTTTTCCTATCTATTTTCTAAATTCATTTTTAAAAACAACAGTAAACAATCGTAAGCGTTCTATAATTATCAACAGCGACTGACATAGGCTGCATTTAAATAACAAATAGACGCAGACGTAATTGTGTTTTAGAAGAGGAGTGCATTGGTCGTGTCGACTTTATCTCCTGTAAGCAAGATATATGTAATCAAGGTGGGAGTGCTCAGTAGTTAAAATTTTAAGTAATGAATTAAAATATTAAGGTAAGAATAACGCGGGTAAAAGAAAAAAAATTAATAGTAAAGTTAAATTAAAACAAAAAAGTTAATTTTAACAGAAAAAATATAGACTTACAAGTTAAGAAAATTTAGAAGAAAAATTAGATAAGAATAATAATCCACGGAAAACAAAAAAGTAATAATATTAAGAGGCCCAGAAAAGCAGATATCATAAGAATACAAAAAATATTTTTGTAAGTTTTTCAATCTTTTTGGATTTTTAAAGTTTTATGATTTTTTTGTTGTTGTTATTTTTAAAATTTAAGAATTCGAGGTCAAAAGAACAGCAATTGGGGGAAAAAAAGGCCTTCCCCAGGACCATACACTTCGTAACGAGATAAATGCGGAGTTCGAAGATGGAAAGCTAAAAATAGCAATACAGTGAATTTGGAAAAGTATAACACCGGCTGGGATCGAACCCATAACGTGATTTACAAGGAATGATGGTGTATGAGGATCACTTCCGCCGAATCATGTGACGGCCTTTACTTCCGGTAAGACGGGTAAAAACAGGGTGAAAATGTGGTCCCATGTAAACGGGCTTCGAAGGTTTTCCCTATTAGCGGGTAAATCCCGGGTATTATTGTTGTCCATGTAAACGCAGCTAAAGAGTGGAAGAAAGAAACAGAGACACTTCCCTATCTTCAGGATCATTTATTTATGTTGCTGAAACTGGCTTTCCATTAGCCACTATACACATTTGCACTCTGGACTGGATTTCTCGATGCTCATTGGTGCAACGACGCCATAGTGGTGAAAATCACGCCCAAAGAAATGTTCATTTTTACATTCTGTTTTAAGTATTTATGTGCGCAAGGTGACTTTTCTTACTAAATCGCTGATGCTAAACAACTTTGTAATGGACTTTTTCCCCGCAGTTTGTACCTTTTTTGAGATAAAAACGCTAATTCCAAAATTTGCCGATAGATGGCGTTGTAAGTTATGTCATCGAGTTCCACATAGCCTTTTTACCGTACCTAGATACCTACTTTATGCCCTAAAATGTCACCGTTTAGAAGTTAAAGGGGGGTGTAACGGATATAGGGGGGAACCCTGTACATTAACAGTGAAACAAGTAATATCATTCAGTCGATATCGTAAGCTTCAAACATAAGCTTTCATGCAATTTTAGAGGCTGCTTATTTAAAATATATTTTCCTTTATACCGAAGGGGGAAAAATTTAATTTCAAACGAATATGTAAGCCAAGTGGTAAGAGATAAGCCGGTTCAATGATTTCCGGACCTCTTTAGATTATTTTTATATTCAAAGCAATAAAGTGTGAAAAAACGGTTCAACGGTTATCGAGTTACGGGCAAAAATCTTTTTTCTATTTCCCCAGAAATGGATAAGGTGAGCAAGAGTTGGAGTTTCTCCGAAGCCATTTTATTTTGATACTGAACATTGCATGAAAAAAATCCACTGCTTTTAAACGAAAAAAACGGAAAGTTAGATCCTTTCAGCAACCTTGCTTATTCTTATTATTTAAGCATTTTATTCAAGTTCGTTGATACTTAGTACTAAACAGCTGAAATTGAGAGTAACTTAAAATAGTTATGGTCGTAAATAAACATAAATTAATGTGTTCCAAGTAACAAAGCCAAATTATCGTTCAAGAGAAGGAGAAAATATTTTGAATATTGAATAGTAATTCTTGATATCCAACAGAGAAATTTGTTTATGATTATGGAAAAATAATGTTAAATTTATTGACTGATAAATGAACATAAAATTTTGCGTCTCGTTTCACGCATGTTGCTGTTAAGAGAAACATATGAAATTCGGTAAACTCTCTGATTTCTAGATGATGTACGCATTAAATAATAAAACAGAAGAAATCCTTACAGCTGAATTAAAAACTATATTTGGAGAAAGTTTTAAAAGATAATTTAGTTTTAAATAAAAAGAAAACTATTTCGTTAAAATTCATCTGATGACCGAAAGAATATGGTCAGCAAACTTTGCTTGTTACTCTAAGTGTTTTTAGCAGAATTAGCATGAAATATATTTCCATGATAAAAATCTTGAACATATCGTGAACATAGCTTTACACGTCCTTACTTTATACCTCCTATATATATTTCTTTATACCTCAAATATATATATATACACTCATGGACAAAAAAAATTAGCGCACCAAGAAGGAGTCGTCAAAATGAAACGAAATTTCACATACGTAATGACTACTTTGATATAAGTAAACGATAAGAAAATCAATGAAAAAGGATAATTTATTTCAGAGAAAAAGGCAAAAGAACGGAGGAGTTAATACTCCGTTGGACCCCCTCTAGCGCGAATGCACGATGCGATACGATCGGGCATTGAGTCATACAAGTTCTGTATGATGTCTTGAGACATTTCGTTCCATATTTCCTGTAACCTTGCCTCTAGTTCGTTCAAACTCGTGGGATGTCCAGCTCTTCGTCCCAAATGATCCCAGATATGCTCGATTGGAGACAAATCTGGGGATCGGGCAGGCCAAGGAAGGGTAGTAACAGTGCGGAGACAGTCTTGTGACACCCTTGCCGTATGAGGCCGAGCATTGTCTTGTTGAAAAATGGCTCCTGGGAGCCGTTGCATGAGTGGCAACACATGTGGTTGCAGGATTTCATGAACATACCGCTGGGCTGTCATGGTGCCTCGGAACAATAATAGGGGTGACCGTGTATTGTAGGCAATGGCACCCCATACCATCACACCAGCTGTGGGAGCGATGTGTCGCTGTATAGCAAAGGCAGGATTGAAGCTTTCACCACGGGCTCTCCACACACGAACATGATTGTCATCACTGCCGAGATTGAATCTGGATTCGTCGCTAAAGAGGACCTGGTTCCATTCCGCTGCAGTCCAGTTTCCTCGTGCGCGGCAAAACTCCAAACGGAGGCGTCGATGGGTGGGCGTCAAGTGCAGCACACGTAATGGGCGCCGCGATACCAACTGTCCTTCAGCCAGGCTCCTTCGTATGGTTCGAGAAGACACAGAGGCCCCTACTGAAGGTGCTACCTGTGCCTGGATGGCGGCCGATGAAGCAGTTGGCTGTACGCGTGCATTTCTTACGATGTGGCGGTCTTCTCGACGACTGGTGTGTCGAGGGCGTCCTGAGCCTCGTCTTCGTGTACGTTACATCTCTCGGGTCCACTGGTCCCATCACCTCCTCACAACACAATCAGAGCGGCCTAATTGACGAGCTACTCACCTAGCTAACCACCCAGCTTCCATAATCCTGACGATTCTCCCCCTCTCAAACTGCGACAACTGCTTATATTGTCTTCGAACACGGCATAATGGCATGTCTATCTCAGCTCTTCCTTTGTAAATGATTCAGCACACTCAAACAAGCTTTGGTTACCTGTTTTATACTCCACAGAGTACGATGTTCAACGCCGTCTACCGGCTATACGTAATGCGCAATCACGCTGCATTTCTAATCATTTGCATATCTCCCCGACATGTACCTTCATTGCAAGTTTCGTTACGATCCCGCACTTATTTCTTGGTGCGCTAATTTTTTTGTCCATGAGTATATATATATATATATATATAGAGAGAGAGAGAGAGAGAGAATCTATCTGACGTATATTTGCGACTGATAAAATTCTATATTTTAAAAGTGCGAAAGAAGATTACAGGCTAATTGCTACAGTCTTAGGGTTTTTTTAAAAAGAATTATATATATATATATATATATATATATATATATATATATCCCCACCAATTAAGAGCTCCTCTCCACATTAAGAGTCCGTGAGAACCATTAGGTCCGTGAAAGCATCTGCCAGCTGTTCCGTGTGGAATCTTCATTCTCAAGACATAATTTCCAAATATTTAGCTGGAGGCAGTCTAAGGGTGAGTCAATAAGCGTTTCAAAATTATTAACGATCATGGAACGAAGTTATGTCCTCATGGCAACGTTTTGGGTTAAGTCACTTTTTTACTAAATGGCCAACTTGCTGCTGAGAGGTATATTCACTATTCAGCAAACAGATCAGACACTTTTTTCGGGCCAACTTGTTCTTTTAAAATGCAAAAAATGATTCTTTATGCAGTGGTCTTCAGGCAAAATTCAAAATGTATACTGTGTACTCTTCATTATGGGTGTATTATCAATAAATGTTTTTTAATCAGAGAAAATGAATTTCAGTTTTAAGATTATTTGATTTTTAAGTAGTACAATTTCAACTAAATAATTATCCAATGTTGTATTACTTAATAATTAAAAAAAATTAAGTTCATGTAACATTTTCAGAAACGTCTGTTATTTATCCTTTCCGCATAAAATATGCCTAATTAAATTTACCGAGGATAAACGTGTACTGCCGAAAGAAATGCAAAAAAAATACATTTTTTAAAATTATTCGGTAGGGCCACTTACACTTACATAACTCGTATTGATTTTTTGAGAAAACTCGGATAATTGATATTCATGTCTCGCGCATTTCTTTCATTGCTAAAATAATTGTATTTTAGTTTTTAATGCAATAAGCATATATTAAGTTTTTTTACAAACTTCTATTTTTGGTACTGAATGGGATAGAGGTTTAAATTTTTAGAGAAAAATAATTAGACTGTTTAAGTATAGAAAATTATGGTTAACCCTTAGATTTCATTGCTTTATTGTACATATGCATTTTGAGAACTAAATCAGAAAATAATTTACAACTTTTTAAAATTAACATTCATATAACATAAAAAGAGACTTCCGATTCTTATGGACAGGTTGTTTAAATAAAATGACATTAATGGTGATAATTAAAATAATGAAAAGTTATTACTCTGATACTGAATTGAAAGTGGGTTACTATTTAAAACATTGTTCTATTTCTAAAGAATTTGTTTAATATCAAAATAAATTGCACAAATATAAATAAAAATAATTTTTTTGGAAAATACTAAATTTTTAAAGTTACTAAATGCTAATTTTGTAAAGTTACAAAACAATGCAATGGGAAGGAATCATATTTCAGAAAGTTATTTTTTTTTCTGAAAGAGGTGCAAGTGTTATATACAACTATTTCAGATTAAAATACCGTTTAAAATACTGTTTGTTTACTAATCCCAGTCTAAAAAGTGTAAAAACAGTAGAAGGTCCCGAAGGATCTCCTCCTTTGTAAAACCCAAGCAAGCCAAAAGATAGGCAGGGGAGGTCATATCGGCAGAGCACCAGTGACATTCCGGGAAGATCTTCTGACCCTGCCGAAAAGTGAGAGCTCTAATATGGCTACGCATGAAACGCTAGAAGGCTGTTTGATATTTTATAGGCTTGAGGTGGAAAGACCCACCCGGACATCTTCCAAAGTACCATGGGTGGAAAGGAGGAGTTCTATTAAAGATGGTTTAGTTCTATCTTCTTAAGGGTGTAAATCTCTCTAAAAGTAAGAGCCTCACAAGGGATCACGTACTCCTCAGCAGCACGTCAATCCCAACATGGGAAGGGATACACTGAAAATGGATTGGTAGTGTGTTCAGAAGAAAGCCGGTCAAGAAGATCAAAGATGTCCAGACTACTCTGGTCCCCAGTAATAGTCCAATTAGAGAGGTGCTGAATTCAAGCACGACTATCTGTTAAAATCTAGACATTGTGAAATTGATTCTCAACTTCATACGCATATTGCAAGCCCCTCTTGATAGCAATATCCTCTAATCTAAAAACCGAACAGAAATCAGGATTTTTAATCTTAAATTCCACAGCACCGGTAGGAGTTGGTATGTGCACTCCATTACCAGAATTTCTCCCATTACCCCTTCTGCCATCGGTATATACCATCAAAGAAAATTGAAGGATTCTATGAATAGTCTCCAGAGCTAATTGTCTGATGAGGGCCGGAATCTCAGAGTTTTTTATAACACTAGTTAACAGATCTTCATGGAAATGAATCCTATCAAGTTCCAAACCGATGACCAGATGATTTAAAGAGTGGGGCTCCACATTAGCTGAACGCAGATCCGGCATTTTTGCAATGGAAAAGGGGCTATGCCTCCTCAAGCTCTGGTTGTCAGTCCAAGCACGAAAGTATGATGAAGTTCTATGCTGATGTTGTAACTGCAAAGCTTGTTATAGCATTTTGAGAGGTGATAAGTTCTTCTCAACAAAAGAGGAGGTAGATTACTTTCATAGAGCACAATGTCATTTGTACAACTGTGTCGAAGTCCTCTAATGATTCTAGCAGCCCTCAACTGCACTCTTTCAAGTTTATTCAGATTGGTATTGGAAGCACAATAATAGATGGGGAAAACCATATTCTAGTATTGGCCTAACAAGAGAAATGTAGATAGTTCGAAGGGTGCTAGCTTCTGCTCCCCAGTCACGACCGCAGATGAATTTAAGTATATTCAGTCTTTTTCTACCCTTGACCACCTGGACTTCAATGTGTTTATTGCTTGGGATTTTATGGTCCTAAATGTAACCCAGGTATTTAGCATTTTTAACATAGTTTAATTGAGCTTCGTTCATGAAGATCAAAGGCTAATAATTGCAGAAGACTTTGTTAATGGTAAAGAAAGTCGCCGAGGCAGTAAAATCAGTTTATGAGGCTCTGCAAAATAATGAGCCTCTCACAGAGAGAGCTGAGATTAAGCTCAATCGAACTAATGTCAGAGCTAGAGTGCCAGATTATGACATCATGAGCAAAGATTCCCACATTAAGTATAAATACTAATCAAGCGAATTAATTTTCTCAAACTACATGAGATTGAAAAAAATAGTATTAATGAAATTACTGAAGCCGTCTGTCAAATATTAATTTATACTATCAAAATGTTTCTCATTTTCTTTTTCTGTAAAAAAACCTATTTTCAATAAAATGTTGTTCAAAAAATTGCTTCATTTCGCTCATTTAGCTTTTACATTTTGACAAAAGAAGACTTGTCATAGAAAACAAATTAATGACATTGTTTACATTCACATATAGCTAACATCCTGACAGTTTTGTGAAGGTTTGTATTAAAAGATATAAAGATTTGTTCCACTTTTTAACAATAAATTAATACGCAAATCATTAAGAAAATCTGAAAATGAATAGCAGATTTTTTTTACAAATTTAAGCCTTGAATTCTTCATTACTGTGTATGCACATACAAATGAAGCGAGTTCACATGAAACTTGTTTGAGATGTGTATAAATTAGACGACAAAGAAAAGACAAAACACAAGTCAATAGAAAGACTCGAATTTAATGAGCGTACTGTATACAATTTTTCTCAGATGAAAGTAAGCTATAGCATTTAGGTTGGCATCCTGAAGGTTTGGAAGGCCATAAATTCCGTCCGAAAGAAAAAAATTCGGTTGATGCATCAACCAGTCTGTAACTGCAACCTGTACGTCTTCATCGGTGTCGAATCTTTCTCCCTTTATGAATTTATTTAACAGTACTAAACGACGAAAGTCACATTTTTGCAAATATGGGCTGTATAAAGGATGTTCAATGGCCACCCATTTCCTACGGTCCAGGCATCGACTTTCCTTTGGTGACATGCAGCCGTATAGTGTAGTGGTTAAAGAGGAATCCCGAGGATATCCTGCCGGGTCGCTTGTCATTGATAACCTTATGCAGATTATCGTTTTGGGGTGTACAATTGGGTATGAATTGTGGCATTGTGGTCCACTTAACTTACCCACTTCTTCAATGAAACTGCACTGACTAGAATCCCTCAGCTATGAACTGCATTGTCACGACCCTGCTTGGACAGGATTTGATCCACACCAGCCATCTTCCACGTCATGCCCCACGTCTACAATTGAAATCAGTGGAAAAACTACTCAAAAGACGACAGCAGCCTACGTGATTCAGAAGTGGAAGGTGAGCGGTGATTGTCCGAAAGGACACCGAGTCGGTAGACCCACAAAACTAGGAGATAGACACCGACGGGATCTGCCCAGAGAAATTCGGAAGAACCGCACACAACCCATGGCCCACATACTCCAGAAGTTTCAACAGGCATCCGGGAGTGTTATTTCGATGCATACCATCCTCAACTAAGCACATATGGTCGGTTTTCATGGTCGTACTGCCGCCCATAAGCCTTTGATCACAAAGTCCAACCGCGCTGCTCGGTTAATGTGGTACAAGGCACGTCAAAAATGGAACGTAGATCAGTGGAAACGGGTTCTCTGGAGCGATGAATCAAGGTTCACCCTTTACCGTTCTGATGGCAGGGTCTGGGTGCGGCGTCTGCCTGGAGAACGCCTCCTGCCAGAATGCATTGTGCCCACAGTAAAGTTCGGCGGAAGTGAAATTATGGTCTGGGGGTGGTTATCCTCGTATGGACTGGGACCCTTAGTCCCAATTCATGGTAAGCTCAACGCCGACGCCTACTGCACTATTTTGGATGACACTGTGCTTCCTACGTTGTGGCAGTTTTACGGGTTGGACCCATGTTACTTCCAGGACGACAACGCCAGCTATCATGATTCGAGGTCAACCATGGATTGGTATGGTGATAATTAGGTTAACCGAATGGACTGGCCTGCCCAGATCCCAGACATGAACCCTAACGAGAACCTCTGGGACGAGATGGATTGCCGAATTAACGGGTGAAACAAACGTTCAAAATCGGTGAAGGTACTTGCATGTCTTCTCCAAGCCTAGTGGAAGAAAATTCAACTAGCGGTCATACACGGACTTGTGGAATGCATAACCTGGAGGATTGAAGCTGTAATTGCCTCTCGAGAAGGTTCTACAAACTAGTCAATATGAATAAATTTTGTTTTACTTTTCTATCACAGGTGTCAAATACTTATTGGTAGTTAGTATATATAGATATATAGTACAGCAGTTTTACGAGTTTGATTCATGTTGGTTACTTCCAGGGCGACAACGACAGCTATCATGTTGCGAGGCCCACCATGGATTTTTATTGTGTTCATGGTGTCAACTGAATGGACTAGCCAACCAAGAGCCCAGATCTGAACCCTAGCGAGAACCTCCGAGACGAGGTGGATCGCAGAATTAAAGGTTGCAACAACCGCCCAAAATCGGTGAAGGAGCGCATGTCTTTTCCAAGCCGAGTGGAAGAAAATACCACTGGCCCTCAGACAAGGACTTGTGGAAAGTATGCCTCGCAGGGTTGAGGCTGTAATTGCCTCTCGTGGAAGCTCTACCAACTATTGAATATGAATAAATTATGTTTTTCTTTTCTATCACAGGTGTCCAAATACTTATTAGTAGATAGTGTATCTGGTGATTTCATTTTCTAATGCGGAGTCTCTGGTTGTGAGACATTCGCCTTTTTTTTATTCGCCGCTGGTTTGCTGCCTTCTTTATTATTGAAGCACCTTATAGGGGAGCCAGAATTGCTCTCTATCAGGGGACACCACGGCCAAGACTTATTCGTGATTTGGACCCAAGCCCACTGCGCGGAAGCTTACTATGCTAACCACTATACAATGTGGGTGGAGAGATATAGTGAAAATAATATATGCAATTTCCCCTGAGTCGACAATATACGCTTAGCATTTAGCCTTAGTCGGCTGTAATACTGCGTTTAAAAATAAACCTGTATGAATGTGACTGAAGGAAATACTAATAATACTCTTGCTATGATTCCTCTATCCGTGTATTATGAAGATCGTTTGTTTTCTTCTTTTATGCTTTCACACTTATATAACATGCTGCGATGTGAAATGAGACCTGTTCCCACTCAGACGAAAGAGAAAAATGTTGAATCCTTGTTGATTGGAGGAAATACTTAACACTCCATCTTGCTTCCTCCGATAAAGTATTTGAGCAATAATTGTTTGATGATAAAATATTTTTGATCACTATTGTTAGTGCTTAATGGAGGATTGTTTTGTTAAAAATGAAACGCTGTGTCATTAAAAGCGTTTAACGGCAATTTTCAAAGGGCCATTAACTTACCCTTTCTCTTTTGATTAGTTTTGAATTAATATTTTTTGTCCGTGATAAAAGGCATATAAAATCTCATTTAGCTGGGAAATGTTCTGCTAAAATTATGAGCATTAACGAAATTAAAATATTCTTACTTATTTTATTTTCCGTTTGGTATGGAAGAAGAATGTGCTTTCCTTAACTACAATAGAAATTATTCATATCTGAACTTCATTATATTAATAAAATTATAGAGATTGCTTTTAAAAGTTAAATACGAATTTTTATCCATCAAATAAAGGTTTTCATTTATCAATCTTGCACTAACTTCCAAAGGTAATTTATTAATTATAAATGTTTGTTTTTATTTATTTTAATTTATATTGCAAATAGTATTATTTTTATTAATAAATTTGTAAGAAAAAACGCCAATAAACAAAGTGAATTATTTTTGGAAATTAGTACAAGATTGAAGTAGAAATTATTCATTTCAGATTAAAATTATTAATATCTGAACTATATTATATCAATAAAATATGAATCCTTTAAAAAGTTAAATTGGATTTTTGGCCATAAAATATTTTTTTTTATTTATCAATCTTGCACTAATTTCCAAACATAATTTATTAATTATGACCTTGTTTTTATTTATTTTCATTTATATTGTAATTAACATTATTTTTATTAATAAATTTGTATGGAAAAATACCAATAAACAAAGTAAATTATCTTTGGAAATTAGTGCAAGATTGAAATAGAAATCATTTATAACTGAAAAACATTATATTAATAAAATATAGAGCATTTTAAAAGTTAAATTGGATTTTTGGTCCATCAAATAATTTTTTTTATTAATCAATCTTGCACTAATATCCAAATTTACTTTTTAGTGGTGTTTTTCCATACACATAAATTAATAAAAATAACCTTATTTAAAATATAAATGAAAATTAATAAAAACAAACATTTATAATTAATATATTCATATAAATGAAGTGTCAACTGTTTTTCATGGGATATATCCTTAGAACGTACATTTAAATTCATTCTACAATAACTTAGGAATTCATATGAAACTTTCTGTCAATAATATTGATAAATAATTTATTAACATTTACTATGATCAAATAAGAATGACTGTCGATTACATATTAATGAAATATCAAACTTCTGAAAGTTTCCGACTGTGTTTGAAATTTTCCGATTATTCTTATGATATTTTTCTTAAGTAATGATTTCAAATAATTTGCATCGAAATCAGGTCTTCTTTTAGAATCTCCGTAGCTATGAGGTAATCTCTCGCAAGATAAGTAGGTTACGGATGATGTCATAACTGGCATAATTCGATTGCCCTTAACCCATAGTTGGTCGCACCAATTTGAGTAACGCCAGTGGTCGCGCGGGAGAGTTTTTCTCACACTACCCTTTTCCGCTGTTTTAAGTTGTCTACTCAATAATAACACTTCAAAATTGTTTCTTTTGAAGGAATTACATTAATATTTAGCAATCACAAACAAGGAAATTACAGCTAAAATAATTATTTTACAGCTATTATTCAGGAAAATTAAAAGCGAAAGTGAAATAAAAAAAACCTACTTTATGAATCAAATTTCTAAAAAGCATATTATTTATACTTTATTAGAACGTAAACTGCAAGTCTTATAAATTAGACGACATGGACTTGGTAAATAAAATATTATACTAGAAGTCTTTATTAACACATCATTTGGGGCACACGTAAGTTGAATTTTCGGTACAAATAGGTCGCGCACAGGAAACACAACCCTTTGTTGACTTCCTATTTTTTCTTCGAGGACAGAATGCACAAAATCGGGACTTTTTCAACATTTTGCTTGATTCTTGAGGAGCCTTCAACTCCTGTTATTTGGCTAATTACCCTTCGCAATGAGGATGACAAGTTTGGAACTGAATAACGGGTCACCAGCTCCAATGCAAATTCCTTCAAGAAGGCTCGTCTAGCCATCATATTGTTTGTATTTGCAGTATATATAATTTGGCTGTTGATACCACCAATGTTCATGATCGAAACAAATAATGTCAATGGCCATCTGCGACTTGTTCTCGAAACAGAGTACTCATCTTTGAGTCCGTCGACTACGTTGACACCACCCTTAGTGAGATTATAAAAAGTAATAATCTCTGGTGTAGAGAGGACGCCAGAATCTTCATCTATTTTGTTATCACTGTGCAAAGAGGAATAAAGAAGAACATTTTTGCCTTTCTTTGGAATAAAGACACTAAAGTGCTAGTTGACGAAAACGCAAACATACTGCTTCGTTCGCCCTGTATTTTGTGCTCACAAAGATAGGTGGCATTTCTATTTTTATTTTTTGTTTGTTAGCGCTGCAAGCAAACAAAATTTGGAAATAAAATTAGGCGATAAACGTTCTCACACCATCGCTTTATCTATAAAAATAACACAAACTCTGGTGGTCTCTTGGTGAGAAACACTCTCACGTGATGCGAACGCCAGTGGTCACGCGATGAGAGAAATGCTCACACAAAGTACACCTAAGCAAATAGCAGGCTGTTTGAAGGTCAAACATGCCCTGACTCTTATAGGAACTGATAACAAATTGTTGAGGAGATTATAAAAGTCAGCTAGACAGGGGGTGATGTCCCCATGGTCACTTTCAAATAAGGGGTGCAATTTATATGACAAGCGTGAGAGAAACGCTCATAGCGCGACCAATGACGGATTAAGGGGGCACAGGACCTCGAAGCTCAACGAAGTGTCTCTAAATATGGTCTAATTCTAACCACAAAATCTCAAATAATATTAGAAAAAGAAATTTTCTTTCTTTATACTTAAAAAGTAGATATCTCTAAATATATCGTATATAAAAATGGAAATCATAAATCTTTAAATAATTTTCAAATTAGCAGTTTAGACTTTAATATGATTAACTGTTAATTTTCAGTTTGTGTGCAGCATTAATTTTAAATTATCAATACAAAACTGTTAAAACTACACTCATACGTATACGTTCATGGTACTCTACTTTTTACAACCCCCAAAAATGTCCAATTCTGGAATACCTATTTTAAGTGGGAAAATTATACAAATGATTGTGATAATTTTTTAAGTTTTCTAATCTTATGCTATTTTTAAATTTAAATAATATTTATTATAAATTATTTGGTTTTACATTACAGGTAAACATATTACAAGTATATTCTGATCATTGATTATTTTCTGTAAGCATATATCTCAATTTTATGACATGCGCAGCACTTTAAGATTTTTAATCACCAGTTAATGATATGAAATTCTAAACTGCTAATTTTAAAATTATTTATAGATTTATAATTTCCATTTTTATATATGACCATATTTAAAGATAAGTACTTTTAATTTATAAAGAAAGAAAATTTCTTTTCCTAATATTATTTGAGTTTTTTACTTAGAATCAGACCATATTTATAGTCTTTACGTCGAGGTTCAAGGTCCTGTGCCCCCTTCAGTAAAAATTTCTTAACTATCTAAAAAAGAAATATTCCTTATAACCTTTTCACAAGAAGTTAATCACATTAAATTTTTTTGAATAAATGGGAAATACAAAAATAAATATGAGAAAGCAATTATAATGTATTGAAATCGTCACTGGATCACAATTTCACAGAGATTGTATATATTTTTGGAGAGAGTAGATACAGGGTGCGGCAGAACGGACCCTCATATTTCAAAGGGTAATAAAAAAACGAACGAAACAATTTTCTCAAAAAAAGGTTTATATTTTCGAAAAATACTTATAGTTTTATGCACTAGCTTTTGAAAATGTCACTCACGTGGCGTCCGTTATTTGCGATGCACTGCTAAAGCCATTGTATAAAGTTTCCCATCACTTAGGGAATGGCGGCAACTAACTAACGAATAGCGGACTTGCAAACTCGTTACACATTTTCAGGGGTTCTGATGTTCAGAGGAAAATCACGTGGTTTCCTTGATAATGCAGACCACCTTGCTTTCACGTTTGAAACTCCCCGCAAAATAGTTTTTTGTTCGGGAACGGAATCAGTTGCTAAGAGCAGCAAATGCGTCCTAAATCCCCTCTGTGTCCCGGCTACAGAATCATTGTATTTTAAAAAACGCCTCGGTAATGAATCATCGATGTTCCCCTGACCAAGTCATGGTGTCTGCTGACAACTAGAAAATCCCGAACTGATCTCCCCCGCTCACTTACCAATGATATTCAGGAATGTGGAAATGCATTCTGCCGTTCAACGTATTTACGTTTGGTTCATTTCATCCACAGTTGGAATGTGAATTTAAATTTTTTTAAAATTTATTTTAAACCCATACTTCCTCTGTCCAATAATTTTCACTTTTTCTCGTCTAAACAACGTGATTTCACTTAACTTGGCACAAGATTATGCATTTTTACCCGTGTAATCGCAACATTAAAATTCCGATGTTCTAAAACATTAGATTCTTATTTTAAACCTTCGACTCCAATTGTATCTGGATTACGAGTAACTAAAAGTTTCCTGTAAGTTGTTACACATAATATAAAGATATATAATCCTTACTTTCAAACGTTAATCTCTTTAATTATCTCAATGTACCCAACCCGTAATTCGTTGCAGTCCAATGTATGCAAAATATCCAACTGGTAATACGTTTTACAGTATATCTAAAACTATAATATACTCAAATAATAGTAGCAGTTGAGGAATTTAATTAGTCCCATAATAATAGTAGAAAGAGAAAATAAATATAGAACGCAATATTTATTATTAAAAATAGATTAAATTAAACAATAAATTTAAAATATTACTCAAAATTTTTATTTTGAATGTTCAGATAGTTTCTGGATTTTTCAATAACTTCTTTACAGCATTTTAAACTTCTAGGTGGGATCCCTTGGCTGCGAAGTTCTTCTGCTAAGAGGAACATGTCTATTTTTTTCAAGTTTTTATCCATAAACTTTGCATTTATGTCCACAGTTTTATTTTTTCAAAGAATAAACATTAGAGCATAAGGTTCACCTTGACAAATATTTCCAATTTCTTGATATGCACGTTTCTGCAACTTTTCCCTTTTCTTTTGATGCATCAAGAACTGAACAATCGCAATTCGAACTTTGCTTGAAAAATCTCTTTTTCCCATCTAACTTTTACAAGGGGTTGATAAACTGAAAAAAAAATTATTTCGATCAGAGGATGAAATTAGAAAAACAGTTATATTTCGTAGTAACTAGGTTAACCTAAAATTTAAATATGTGTCAAAACAAATTGCAGATGTCATGAAATATAGATTTTGAGTGACGGCTTCGCAATTTTGCGCTACAACATAACTCACAGCTGCATTCGCCAATGATTCCCGTTTAAATATTCACTTACTTGTATTATTATGGGACAGAGGGAGTATATTACATTCTTTAGATACTGTAAAACATATTAGCAGTTGGATACTTTGCGTACATTGAACTGCACCGTATTAGAGGTTGGATACGCGGGGAAAATTAAATAGATTAATGTTTGAAAATAAAAATTATATATCTTTATATCATGTATAACAACTCATGTATAACAACAGGAAACTTTTGGTTACTTGTATTCATGGTACTAATGGAGTTCAACCTTTAAAATTAGAAACTAATGTTTTACAGCATCGACATTATAATGTTGTGATTGCAGAGGTAAAAATACATAAGAGTGTGCCAAGTTAAATTAAATTGCATTGTTTGGATGAGAAAAAGTGAAAAGTATTCCTCTGGCACTCATTTACAATACTACTTTAACATTACTAGTATACATCACTACTATACAATATTACCATACCAGAATGAAGAACTCAGGGAGAAAAACGTCAAAATTGGCGCTCGGAGAAAAATGTCGCCACATCGGTAGAGTATCATACTTTAGCCTTTAGAACTATCATAGGTAATTTTACTCCGAATTATACTTTTAGAACTTTAAAAAAACTGTTAAGGAGACGACAAGCTGTTTGAAAGAAAAATAACATTTGTTGAGTAATGCAATCCTTCTTTGAAACAGATAGACAGACAGTGTTCAACTGCTCAGGGATAAGCCGTGCCTATAGGACAATTCAAAAAATAAGAAAATACGCCTATTTAAACCGATAGGAATTTTAAGAGGATAATTATATCAAAATTGCTGCATACAGCAATTAACATCTGCTAAGAGCTACTCATAAGTTGAAAATATTTTTCAGAAATAATTTATCTCATACTGAATTCCAATTTCGAAAAATGCTGCTTAATTTTACCGCCATCTAGTTTTGCATTTTAATAGCTTGAGAATAATTGTTATTGAAGAGATGAAAATCATATACTCGTGTGTATTCACATTTAGTTAAATAAATCCATGAACGTTTCATGTATCTTTGATAATTATATTTAGATATACTAAATTCTATCAATTTGAAGACCTATAGAATAATATAATTTAAACATGAAACTTTAAGTGGGAGTAAAAAGAAATAGATGCGTTGAAAATAGATGGCCTTAATTTTCTCCCTATAGGAAATAAATTTAACTTAATTAGTATTTTCTGAAAGCAATATAAAGCTGTTCCCGCTTCAGCGATAAAATAAATTGTATTTTTATCAATTAATGTACTATTTCGATTACATTCGTTACTTTTTTTATCCTATAGTCACATTTAAAAAAATAAGATATTAACTTACTTCAAAAAGAAAACGTCGAGAGAGGAAAATTTATAAATTAAATGTCAAAAGAATTTTGTAATTTATAAGACTCAAGTGCTATACTTATGAATCAAAATAACAATTGCATAGTTGTTTTCTAAAGGAAAAAACATTATTGAATGTACATATTACCTCGCGTATTATTCATTTCATTTATTGTATAAAATAATTTGAATAAATCTTCAGTCGTAGTTATATTCATAAATTCAAGAATATATTCTTTATAGTTAAATACAAAACATTAAAATGCATTATAGCAAGGCCTCCCAGAGAGGAAAATGTATTAAAACAAGATTGCATGTATAAAAAAAGCCAAATTAAAATTAATAAAAACCCGACTTTGAAATATAAAAAAAAATTATCTTCTGTTAAAAATATTTTTTTAATTTAAATCTATAAAAAATACAAATAAGATAATACACACGACATTTTCTAAAATTGTTTGAATTTAAATTAAAATTATTTTATTTAATTGTCGTTAAATTGAATGCATTTAGTCATTCAATTCAAAATTAACTTTCTTTATATACTGTTTTTCCATGCTTGCTTCTTATCTTTTATAATATTCTCCTTCTTTTACACCTTTAAACTGTTCTGTTTATTCTAGTACTACACTTTTGATGATATCTAACTATTTATTTTGACATCATACGATTATTTACTGTTTCAGTTTAAATAGAATATTTATATTTTGTTGCAATTTTATTAACTTATGAAATAAAACTTCTCTCTTCGCTCAGAAGAGTGAAGTAAAATTGACAAATGGGTCAAGAATTTATATATGATTCCCTATTTGGAACTATTGAATCCATCTGTAATATTGTGTAATAAATCTCAAAATTCTGGGATGGTTCCGCAAGAGATAGATAAATTACAATTCAGTTGAAATAATCTCCACTTGTAACAATTTACATTTATTAATTTATGTTATTAAATAAAATTATCAAATTATGCTTATATCAAATTATTCTTATCAAATTATGCTTATAGTGTGAAATAAATATTATTTTTTTGCTATATTTTAAACTTACAAAGGACAGGGACAAACACAGATTTTGAGACTTTACGGAAAAAAAATCCAGGCACCCATATTCTCATCGAAAATTTAGATCTGGGTGCCCTGATCATAGCAAAGATTAAAGGAATTTGTAATATTCTAACTCCTATGAAATTCCTATGAAAAAAAAATTCCTATTAATTTTTTTTTGCTCTGTCTTATATTTCGTATCTGAAACAATGGCAAATAATCCATAATCTTAGGATAATAATCTTAAACATCTCCTAACTCACAAATAAAACATGCATTTTCTAAAATGTCGCTTAGCCTGCCACTCCTGTCGCCAGACAGGTAAAATACTGCCGTTTTACCTTTGCGACTTGCTCTCAGGAATTTCACTCTCTTCGTCATGTACCTGCATATGTTCGCGATATGTTCATTCGTGTTGAGTACTATCTAGGAATGGTGGAAGATCTTGTTTTTATTGCCTTCAAGCACGTGTGTCTTGCAAATGCGGTTAGAAGTAGAGACAAAATATTTTTCTGTGATAAAGATTTTTGGACGAAAAGAATGATCAACTAATTTAATGCTTAAACAGCGAGATGGGGTAGGATTAATAAAGCGTCAGTGTAGTACAAACCTCATTCTTTTTAGGTACGATTAAACTTTAAAAATTTAAAGTTATGAGATAATAAGATTAAAATGGAAATTTCGTTATATATATATATATATATATATATATATATATGTGTGTGTGTGTGTGTTTGTTTGTGTATAATATAGCTAATGTTGTTGGAAGTAGAATCAAAACCCTTAGATCCTAGAATTCATAAAGCATCATTGTAGGCAAAATATCGTTCATTTTAGGTACGATTAAAATTTAAATAGTTTAAGTCATCAAATAATAAGATTAAAGCGAATATTTTGTGATATATATATATATATATATATATATATATATATATATATATATATATATTATGTAATGTAGCTAATATAGTTCGAAGTGGAGCTAAAATAATTTCCTGTGTATAAAAGATTATTTGATCAATGAATAATGAACTAATTTGATGCTTCAACAGCGAGATATGACAGTCTTTACGGAGAATCAGTGCAGACCAAACCTAGTTTATCTTAGGTACGATTAAAATTTAAAAAGTTATTTAAAAATTATCGTATAATATGATTAAAATATACATTATACCAGGTGTGATTCGAAAGTTTTAAAACTGTGCTGTTAATTTTAAAATAGCAGTACACACAGACTATTGCGATTAATGTCCTTCAAAGCAATCCCCTTCTGACTGAACACACCGAATCGAACGTTGTTTCCACTTCAGCAAGCATTCCTGGAAATTTTCTTTATTAAAGGTGTTGAGAACTGTCTCCGGTTTTGCCTGTATGTCTTCAATTGAGTCAAATCCCTCCCCTTTCAGCGAAATTTTCAATTTGGGAAACAGGTAAATGTCGCCGGGGGCTAGATCTGGAGAATAGGGGGGTTGCGGAAGCACAGGAATTTGGAATTTTGCCAAAAATTCCCTGATGGAGAGCGCACTATTAACCGGTGCGTTATCGTGGTGGATAATACAATTCTTGTCTCGCTAGAGTGCAGGCCTTTTCTTCCGCACATTTTCCCGCAAAAGCTCAAGGACACTTTTATAGTATTCCTTATTGACTGTTTGCACCCAAGGGGCATATTCACGATGCACAATACCCCTTGAATTGAAAAAAATCAACAACAATGTCTAACCTTTCTACCGACTTTGACGCTTTGGATCTGGACTCTTCTACCGCGACGATTGTGCCTTTGTTTCTGGTCCATACCCATAACCCCATTATTCGTCGACTGTAATAACTATATTTATAACAAATCTGGTTCATTTTCGGCCTGGCTGAGCTGTTGTATCTAAACTTTTTCTTACTTATTCATTACTTAATTATTTAACTCAAACAAAGAGTATTAATTAATTTAAACTTGTTCCTTATATTTAAAACGTATAGTGGTTAGTATTGCGTTGTGTTATAAATCTCCTAACTAGAACAATAACCTAGATTCTGTGGCTAACAGAAATTCACAAATGATTACTCACAAAACATAACAGACACAATTTTAACTGAGGGATCAAACCAAAAAATTTATTCATTACTTTTAACAAAAATTAATAAAATCTTAACACCTTACGTCAAGCAATAGAATTTAGAGAAATCTTATCTCATTACCTTAAGTTTTTTATACATCAATATACACATACATATTAATAATATCACTCGTTCTATTTGTAAACATACTATTAATTAATAATATCCCTTATAATAAATTAATAAGTATCATCTTGAACAACGTAAAGAAAAAAATGGCCACAATAAAAAATTTTAAAAATTGAGATTGACTGACAAGAAAAACTTTAAAAAAATTAAATTAAATTATGCCATGGCTAAAAAAAACTTATCTTGTCGGATAGCTTAAAGGCCTCGAGACCACCTCCATGCTCCATCGTCTTCGTACATCGGGAGAGTCAATATTCCAGGTCCAGGGTCTTTGTTCAACAATCTTCATCATGGCGTTCTACCAAGATTCTAGTAGGCACCGAACAGGCATCTTGGATCAGAGTAAAAGTTAGCGAGTCAGCGAGTCAGCCAGAAAAGTCTCCTTATTCTTTTCGTGTAGCCTTTTTATAATCTTTCTTCGTCCATTCCACGAGGCCCCTTTTAGAAATCATCTGTGCTCTTATTGGCCACACGCATGTCCAGGGCTTCTGACCCTCTCAGATCCGAGTATCAAGCATACGTTGGTGGAGCCCCAGGTGGTCCTCTTATCAGTATATTCCTTTGCAAAAAGTGGGTAAAATCGTCTCTTTTTTTGAATGAAACTGAATAAACTGTATCGTCATTTCTTTAAGATTCTCGAGATGCACTTTTGTGTTTCAAACCAATACGCGATAATTTAAAATATATATATATAAAAAACGAAAAAAATTAATCGTACAAAACTTAAAAATAAAAAGGGGAAAATAAATAAAAGACTAAACAAAGCTTAATTTTGAAAAAAAAACTTTATCTTGAGTCAGTCAATCCACATGAAAAAATAATTAAAATAAATTGAAAATTGTCAGTCAATCAAACACTAAAATATATTAAATACCTGCATGTTACATTTATAGTACATAAAACATGATTTATCATTTGCTCAACTTTCATGAATGCCACCACAATTAATCCGCGCGAAAATTAATCTACTGTCACTCATCAAAGTTAAACAATAGGTGGAGAAAATTATTAATGTGTTTAATTCACTGTATATTTAATTTACATATTTTTTAATTATAAAGCGATACACAGCAGCAGTTTGGGGGGGGGGGCACTTGATGTCGGTGTTTTCCCATCTCGTCTGATAACAATTTCGGAATGAATATCGCAGACACTCGATGCAAGTTCAAATCTTCACTTAGAATATTCTGAACAGCGTAAAAACTTCATAAGCCATTTCCCTAATTGTAAGTCGAAGGTCAGGGCGCACTAAATATCGTATGTTTATCGCGATGTTTTTCTTGGTTATTGAAGTTGGAGGTCTGCCAGATCTTGATCATCATCGACTGACTCACGGCCGTTTTTAGATCTATTGAACCACATAAAAACATTTCATTGGCTCAGACATTTATCCCCGAATGCTGTTTTCAAGAGGTCATAAGTATCCGAAGCTGATTTTCTGGTTTTAAGATAAAATTTTACACAAATATCTTTGCTTCATTTTTTCATCCATTTTCTAAATCGATAAATCCGCCGAGAAGAGAACACATGTTTTCACTTACCAAAATTTCGCTCTCTACTGAACAAACATTCCGCAGTCATATTTTTAGAACATTTCAAGAACAAAACAGGCTTTCATTGCACATGCGCAGAAAAGCCTGTCAATCTCCTCGTATTGAGCAGTGGAGTATAAATATATATATATATATATATATATATATATATATATATATATGCGTGTGTGTGTGTGTGTGTGTGACACGGAGCGTATTCTTACCCAGCTTCATAATGGTGTCTTATATAACTTTACTCCATCTTAACTTTTCCCCTAAATTATTATTGATATAGCAGTCAGTGAATAAAGGCCTGTGGCAAAGAACTGCAATTTAAATACACCTAAGAATTTATTTTCGAATGTTAACTACCTCCATTCAATCTATATTAATTATCTGCCAAGCCATAATCTCAAGCTTCGCGATGCGTGGCCACTCTCGATTGAAATCTATCCCTCTCTGCGTTAAAAACTCTGTTTCAAACCGTCTAATGCCATAGCACATCCTCAAAACAGCACATGGGAACCTCCAGAATCGTCTTTTGTTTATGTCAGCAATATCTTCGCGCGCTAAACCTGTACATCTAAAATAGATTCCCTCCGTGGAACTTCAAATTACTTTCGCGAATCGAGGTCACTACCCAAAAGGGGGAAAACCCTTTTTTCAACGCGTTTTGACAATGATTTTAATGTTAAGTTCTGCTATTCTAAAGCGCCTGTAATTTTCTTAATTAATGTTTTGATATATATATATATATATATATATATATATATATATATATATATATATATATATATATATATATATATATATATATACACTGCTGGCCACCCAAATTGCAACACCAAGAAAGACAAGAGATATCACAACAAAATTTATTTTGTAGATAACATGTTGACCAAGTATCAAATGATTAAATTTATAGACTTCTGTGAAGTGTGGTTCCTGCCAAAATCAGTAGCCAGATTAGCCGCCATTGTTGGAGATCACCACTGCCACACGCCTCGGCATTGATTCAAAGAGACTTTGGATGAGTTTTTGGGGTACAGCAGACTAATCAGCTACCACACGTTGCCAAAGTTGATCTGCTGTAGCAGCTGGGGATGGAATCTGGGTCAATCGTAGAGCAACCATGGACCACATGATTTCTATCGGCGAAAGATCCGAAAAGCGAGGCGGCCAGGGAAGCAGTTCAATCTGGCGATTGACGAAGAGCCGTTGGACAATGCGTGCCACGTGTGGTCGCGCATTATTCTGTTGAAATATGGCTGTGGGCAAGCCCTGAAGGTAAGGAAGGACAACTGGCTCCAACACCTCGGAGATGTAGCGCTGGCTGTTTAAAGTACCGGCAATGCATACTAGAGGTGTGCGAGAGTGATATCCAATACCGCCCCATACCATAATACCCGGTGCAGGACCAGTGTGGCGGTAAACAACGCAATTGTTTAGCATCCTCTCTTCACGGTGTCTCCAGACTCGAATGCGACGATCGTGGTGTTGCAGACAGAAGCGTGACTTGTCAGTAAAGACAATTTCATTCCATTCTGCCGTCCACATCCTTCTGTCATCGCACCATTGGCAGCGGAGATGTCTGTGGTTCTGCGTCAAGGGTAGACAAAGCAATGGACGTCTTGCGGACAGACCACTCTGCTGTAAACGGCGTCGAATGGTGCGCGCAGACACTGGATGATGCGTTACAGACTGCATGTGCTGTGCTATGGTTCGTGATGTGACTGAGCGATCCGTCACTGCCATGCGCACAATTTGCCTGTCATCACGTGAAGTGGTGCGCTGAGGTGGATGCGATCGAACACGCCGGTCCGTCGTACCCTCCTGCATCCTACGATCACATATCCGCATTACAGTTGTTTGGTTTCGTCAAACACGACTACCGATTTCCCTGAAAGATAATCCACAATATCGGTAGGCCACTATCCTTCCTCTGTCGAACTCGGATACTTGATCAAAAGATGATCGCTGTTTTCGACGAGGCATAATTGATCGTTTTTTTTGAAAAAAACCACAAGAAAAACACAATTGCCGAACTTGAAATCGTCGAAATCTCCAAGACTTAAATAGCGCTTTGAAGTGGCGCCCCAGGCACGTGTGATGTGCGTCTGCGCTGAAATTCTAATCATTTGCATATCTCACCTCCGCTAATGCATGTTGTAAATTTCATGTTATTTGTATGTTTCCTTCAGGGTGTTGCATTTACAGTGGCCGGCAGTGTATATATATATATATATATATATATATATATATATATATATATATATATATATATATATATATATATATATATATATATATTCCTTTAAAATGCATTTACGAATACAAGATATTAATACCGACACATGCAGAAACACCATATAATTTTTTGTTTACTTTTACCATAGATTCATCCCTATGAAATACTTTTTAAAATATTAAATTATTAGCACAGTTTGATTCTCCGGGTGATTTTTTGTACTAAAACTCACCTGTAGCTATATCAACAGATACTAAACTAAATTAATCTGCATAATCATTAAGAGGAAGTAAAAAATAAATCATTTCGGAACGCCGAAATGCTTACATGCAATGTTAATGCATGAATATTTAGTAGGTAAACAACGGAAAGACCGCATATGTAATAAATTTAAATCCTCTAAGACTTTTTTTCCCAGTAAATAAACATCTAAGGAAAATATGTATTTGGTATCATAATATTGTTCAAAATTTGAATAGTATCATAAAAATTAAGATAAATTTTTAACAGAAATATGCACGTTCTTTACATTCATGAGCTACACTTGAGAGTTAAAATCTGATAAATTTTTAATACCATTTTTGAATTATAGATATATATTATTATATATCACATTATAATAATTTTTGGGAATGACGATTTATTTAAAAAATTCTGTGTTTAGTGAATGGACTTGTCGCTATTTTTATCCGAAGTGTTTCCTTCTGGTCGATATCATAAATTTCGATTTAGTGTCACATGATGTTTAAATATTTAATCCCTTACAAATTACCTTCACAAGACCGATAATTAGAAAACAGATTAAATGGTATATTCGATAAATTTAATATTATATGAAATCCTAATTTCATTATTATCTGTCAAATCCCATTGTTGGGACATTTTCTTCATTAAAGGCAAAGTGAAAAAAAATATTGTCACCCAAAATATTGTTGGTTTTTACATGTGTTGTAGAAGTCCTTTTTGCCGATAAATTCATGAGATTAGACTTAACGAGATTAGATTGATATAATGATTTAATTATATCAATCTCCGGGGTCAAATTTTGATAAATTTATATTTTAGTTTAAAATATATGATTTATATTTTTAGATCTGAACGTGTTTATGTTTTTGTGATATTCAAATTATAGAAATTTTCAAGCTAATAATATTCCTAAGTTTTAATTCCCAGTTTGAGGTATGAGGAACCATCTAATAGATGCCATTAATTACGCAATTTACCGTTTTCTGTGGACTTTTTTTTTCCTCGCAGATAAAGTTATTTATAAATGATTTGGGTTTCTGCCACCATGTATAGAGAATCTATGCTCACTTCTACCCAGACTTGGGTGTATATAATTTGAAGTGGCACTCTATTTGAATTATATACAAACACAATTTATACATGAAACAATGTTCATTGGATTCATTGCACATATAATTGGCTTTTACAGCAATAAGCATGCGTACTACTTGTACGGAATGTAAATACAGCTTTTAAGGACAATATATTTTTATACTCACGAACAGTAAGTCAAACCAGCAGTACTGCCACGTAAACTTCTGGCCCGTAAAGCACTAGCGCAGGATAACACCTTTTCAACCTTAACAACAACTCCTTTTTTTATTAATGACGCTGCGTGGTATTTATACTAAGCGCGTATGCCAAAATTAGCATATCTGAAGCAGCTTCTTTAATTCACTCAAAAGTTCGATTCTTGTGAATCGAATCTTGTGTATACCTTACACTGGCCTCCCTCGAAAAAAAAAATTAGGTAACTGAGGTCTGAACGGCTTCAGTTAACTAATTGAAAACGCGTGCTGGTCTGACTTTTTACATAATGGGTGGCAAAGCCAAAAAACCTTCCACACGTTGTGTGGGGGAAAAACGCCACTACCATTTTACAAAACTAACCCCGAAGGGTCCAGGTGACACCATTACACAGTGGATTTGCAGAGTTGCGGATACTGGGCTGGCCAACTGCGCCCTAAAATATCTATTTTAATTAAAAGTGACAACACAATTGCACAGCATGACATTTCTTGACTGTATCTGCTCTCCCCCGATTTATAATGTACATGTGTTATGATTTGCGAAGTTAGTATGTTAGTTGTTTGTTATCTGTAGTTAGTATGTATTTTTTTTCACTACATGTCCCCTTCAAAAATTTATGAAACAAGAGTATGCCGTTTTTTTTTTCAGTGGCTCACTCCTTCCCCTCAAAATGTTTACACAGTATCTACAATGGGGAACTTCAAACCAATTTGGTTCGATTTTATTAAAGGGTGGGAGTTAGAATAAGAAAGTTGATACAAGACTTGTTCCTCATGAATGCAGCAACTTCACTGCACCAGTTTGTCCAATCCGCTGAACCTCTCTTGATGGTCGCAGTCCTAGTAAAGGCGTTCGTTGACCGTGTGGGCATCCTTCGTGCAGCAGGTCGTTGGTCCTGAGGCACTGGTCCGGCTTGACGATGGACAGGAGGTCTCTTGGGAGGAGGCCAACCTTGCTGGGCGGCAGAAATCTTCCGTTTCCTGTACTTATGCAAAGGAACTTTAAAATTGTCATTCTTCCTTTTGATAACCTTGTGTACCTTATCAGCGACGCATTCCTCCTTTGATGGAGTTTTTGTAGTGCACACTTTACCTTTCTTCGTACTTTTGCTTGTATCGGTATTAAATTTTAATGCAGATTCTATTTTTTCAACAACCTGACTCTGCTTTTCGTATTTGTGCTTATACGACTTCTTTTTTACCTCCTTAATTACTTCAGTATTAGCAATTTTAATGCTGGAACCTGAAGGCGCTTTTTCACGTTTTTTATCCCCCTTAACTTTAGTTTTATCCTCTTTTGACGAAAAAGTCTCTTTGAAACTTGCGATATCAGAATCGTTATCATTTAAATTCTTTAACACTGCTTCAGTTTTAGGAAGATTAAGCTTTTCGTACTCGTGCGTTTTATTGCAAACTTTCTCTATAACTTCCGAAGCATCAGCTAAACTACCTACAGTATAACTCTGTGTCAACTTTTCATCCTGATTCTCAGTCTGGTTTTCATGTACTTTATTTAAAAACATATTATCAACCTGGCCTACACAATCCCCATTCGGCTGGAAACTTGAAATAATATCATCACCTAGCAAGTTCCTACTATCGTTTAAAGAATTTTTATTGTCGTCAACTAATAAGTATTCACTAACTTCCGTAACGCATACTTCGTCATCTACTAAATTTCCTTCATTAACAGATGTGTGAATATCATCTAAAATATCAGGTATAGCATCAATAATATCAGGTATAGCATTAAATAATATCAGGTATAGCATTAATAGAAGTGTCCGATGATTTATTTTCTAAACCACTAGCATTAGTATCGGCCCTATTTTCAGAAATTTGTACTGGAATTACCTCATCATTCCAGCTAGACTCACTTTCTTTATAAGCCACAAAAATACCCTGACTTTCACTATTCTCAAAATAATGATTACTGCTCGGACAAAATAATACATTTGACCAAACAGTTTCAACAGGTTGAACCATATCATGTGAATCAACTTGCCAGTGCAAGTAAGGTGCTTGCATATTTTCTTTAAGTGCACTAATTTCATTATAACGCCGTGCGCTTCTATTATTTTGCCTGCGGTACTGCTTACGCTGCTGGTTTGAAACTCGCGAAAAATTTTGTCGCGGTTGTATAAAACTTCTCGTACCTGAATGACGGTGAGGGGTAGCGAAGAAATGTCTATTGTCATATTTAGCTAAAGCTTGAAGGAGGGTAACCTTGCTTGTAATTGTTTGATTATCTAAAAAATCTTGAACACTTGGCTTCAAACGTTGGATAACTATTTTTAAGATTACCGCTTCCGTTAACTCTTCTAAATATTCCTCACACTTGGAAATCTTTTCCGTAGCAAAATCTAATGCAGACTGACCTTCACGTTGTCTTAGCGAATAAATTTCCGCTTCAATTTCACTTTGATTAAAGGTCTTTGGAAAAACGCTAAGAAACTGTTGCTTGAATGACGAATAGTCAAAAATCAGATTACTGCTTTGCATACACGTGTACCACTGATATGCACTACCTCTTAAAGCGGCTAGAGCAATTTTAAGTTTATCCCCCTCTGGGGTGCATTGTTGCTGAAAGTAATGCTCAATTTTCTTTAGGAATTGGCTTGAGGGGCCGCCATTGAAGGTGGCTTCGAATGGCGCAATTTGCTGAACCATAATTACCCGAGGAAAATTTCCAGCAGGATTTTGTTCTACAACACTCATTTTTTAAATAGTATATAAGTACTTGCAACAATTTTATCAATATACGTACACAGTACACAGTTTATAATTTCAATTATGTTCTTCGTTACAAATTTAACGCTAACTACCAGGGTATATATATTTTTCGGGCGCCAGTATAGAGATTCTATGCTCACTTCTACCCAGACTTGGGTGTATATAATTTGAAGTGGCACTCTATTTGAATTATATACAAACACAATTTATACATGAAACAATGTTTATTGGATTCATTGCACATATAATTTTCTTTTACAGCAATAAGCATGCGTACTACTTGTACGGAATGTAAATACAGCTTTTAAGGACAATATATTTTTATACTCACGAACAGTAAGTCAAACCAGCAGTACTGCCACGTAAACTTCTGGCCCGTAAAGCACTAGCGCAGGATAATACCTTTTCAACCTTAACAACAACTCCTTTTTTTATTAATGACGCTGCGTGGTATTTATACTAAGCGCGTATGCCAAAATTAGCATATCTGAAGCAGCTTCTTTAATTCACTCAAAAGTTCGATTCTTGTGAATCGAATCTTGTGTATACCTTACACTTGCATTATTCTTTCCGGTGTTTATTTCTTCACGGGGTATGAAAAGCAGCAAAATTTTGACAATCGAGACAAAATTCAAAATCAGTTATTTACAAACAGTGGTTTCAGACGACTAACTCGTATCTATTGAATAACGCCTAAATTTTTGTATGACAGGATTTTTGCTGTATAAAGCTCTAAATCCGGCATACTCAACTTTTATGTCAACATACCTACAAGCTTTCATGTGTGGCCCAAAACACTTAAACTCACAATCAGGAAGGTACTTATACAGGTTTCCCACCTATATCCGATACACCACACTTAACTTCTAAACGGTGACAGCTTAGACCATAAAGCTGGTGTCTAGGTATACTAAAAAGTCTATGCGCTACTCGATGAGGCAACTTAGAAAGCCATCTATCGGCAAATTTTGGAATTAGCGTTTTTATCTCGAAAACGGTACGAGATACAGGAAAACAGTCAACTACAAAGTTGTTTAGCATCAACGATTTAGTAAGAAAAGACACCTTGCGCACATAAATACTAAAAAAAATGTAGAAAATGAACATTTGTTTGGTCACGATTTCGAAAATTGTCATGTCATAAAGAGTGGAAGATAGAAACTGAGACACTTTCCTATCTTCAGGATCATTTATTTATGTTGCTGAAAATCCTCAACACTATACATATTTGAACCCTGGACTGGATTATTTGGTCAATTTGAGCATCGCTCGCGTTTCACGACGCCATAGTGTTGGAAATCACGACCAAACAAATGTTCCTTTTTTACATTCTGTTTTGAGTATTAATGTGTGCAAGGTATCTTTTTTTACTAAATAGATGATGCCGAACAACTTTTTAATTGACTTTTTCCCTTATCTTATACCGTTTTTGAGACAAAAACGCGAAATCCAAAATTTGCCGATAGATGGCGGTGTAAGTTGTCTCAACGAGTAGCCCATAACCTTTTTAATGTACCTAGACTTTTTATTATACCAACTTTATGACCTAATCTGTCACCGTTTAGAAGTTAAGGGGGGTGTAACGGATATAGGTGGAAACCCTGAATAAACATAGATTTGAAAATTAGTGACCGAAAAATATAAGAGTGTACAAGAAAAAAAACCCACCTGCTGATCACGTTATTCGCATCAACATATCTGTGTGAATCATCCTATTCCAAAATTAAATATTCGAAGAACGTATATAGAAATCGGCTTATCGATCCTTACCTTGATGACGTATTGATAGTAGTATGTAGCAAATATAATCCTGATATGTCTAAAATAGTGAAAAGTTTGTTTCCCCATCAAAAATCAGACTCATTTGTAAATAGACACTTTGATACATTTAGATTTTCAGTTTTTTCTTTTACATTGTTATGTTATGAGGTATGGTGTACTGTGTTGTGACACACGTAACGTAGCAAACATATGCGTAGAGCCGGAGAATTAAAAAAAGAAGAAAATATGGACGTGTTGGAGATTAAAATGATTCTCTATAAGGGTCCCGATCTTCTAAAAGTATAAACGATTGTCTGTAAGACTTATTCCGTAAGGAAATTGTTTATCCTGAGTACTTGGAGATCCCCCCCGGTCCATGACTGGTACTGTGGTGTCTGCCGTGGTAGAGCTCTCACTTTCAAGGTTGACAGAGCTCAGCAGACTGCAATCACTAAGTTTTCAAGTGGCCACTTGAGGTGCCCAAAATATGATAGACAAAACAATATCTTTACCACTTGTAAAAAGTGTAATAATGAGCAGGCCACTCCTGGTCACATCCTAACTTGCTTAAATTTATATAAGGTGCCTAAAATATGATAGACAAAAGAAAATCTTTCCCACTTGTAAAAAGTGCAATAATGAGCAGACCACTCCTGGTCACACCCTAGTTTGCCGAAATTTATCTAGGGTGCCTAAAATATGACGCACGAAACAAAATCTTTCCCACTTGTAAAAAATGTAATATTGACCAAGCCTCTCATGGTCACATCCTAATTTGCCTAAATTTATCTAGGGTGCCTAAAATATGATAGACAAAACAAAATCTTTCCCACTTGTAAGAAGTGTAATATTGAGCAAACCTCTCATGGTCACATCCTAATTTGCCTAAATTTATTTAGGGAGTAATTTACCGATTCTCGCCTTTTAATGGACCTACTGAAGATGTATGGACTCATCAGTAGGATGGTGGACCTGGTCTAACGCCGCTTGACCAGGAGGGATTACAAACAACAACAACATAAGGATCAGTTTCTTAGGGCGACTATGGGGAGTACCGACCATTAAAGATCCACTGCGATTTAAAAAAGAATAAATTAAATCTTCGCAACAATTTATGATCACTATACGGTTGTTTCTGGCAGTGTAATACATAAATACGCAACATAAAGGAAATACGTGCAGCTTTACAGGGTAACACAGATAACTCTCCTTTCTGTCGCTTTGCCTCTTTCTGGGAGGAACTTGAAGTAATACAGAGTGCTGGACGGAATCACAGGGAATAGCAGAGAAATTCAGACACAAAATCTCTTGTGCAATAGCGTATAGTTTTCTATTATGTAGTACCTTAGATAAACGGATGGTACACACTGAACTTATAGAATAATTACTGTATCTTTCAAAATAGACACATCCTTTCCTAAATTTTGCCGTAAGTACTTTTTCCTTGACAAATCTCAAAGGGCGAGTACACTAAATGTGAGACAAATTTCATATTTTTCTGTAGAGTCATTGTTGTGATGTTGTTGCTGCTAACATCGCCACGACGAAAGTGTTCCAGACCAGGACCATACAGGCTTTGTGAACTGAGGAGAGCGGCTCCGGTTTACAATGGCACCACATGAGCCGGAATCCACCTTAACTAGTATATGTCACCTCAATTTTGATCGAGCAACCCAAGGGGCGACATATAAGGGATCGCACCCTCTCCCACCCTTTCTAACCGCATAGACAGATTTCCGGGTCTACAGATTTAAGGTTGCTTTGTAGTAACCCTATTGGATTAGGTCAGCTCAATGTTAACGTATGGAGAAAATTTGTGTACTGTTTATATCTACATAAATGCTGATAATCCAATATAAATGGTATTTTCAGATAGTCTGAACTTGTATGCACTATGCAACAAGATTCATTTTATAAATTTCCCGTACCAAAGAATTAAAGAGCGTTTAATACACACTAAACCGGATTTCCCTCCCGAATAATTTAAATTTAAAAATATTATTTGCATTTTTCAAAATCGAAAAAGACCCCTAGCTGAAATTCTTTTTCTCTTACGGAGAACAGTTTTTTTTAAAAATCTTCTATTCCAAGTCGGCAATCCTTGGACAAATTTTCTCCATAGGTTAGCATGAAGGTGAGAAAATTCAACAAGGTTAGTACACAGCAGCCTTAACACGTCCATATACGGATTAGACACTTAGGTATTTAGTGCCGCTTGTCGCAATTCAAACCCAGCACTCTCGGCGTCGAAAGCCGACTCGCTAGCACTAGGCTACCTTGCGTCCTCTTTAGAGTCACTATTCAGGTTTATTGTAATTGGTGGTAAGGATAGGGAGTTTTTGCACTTTGTCATTCCTATTTTGAAATTACTCAAAAGTTTGTCTGGCACTATGATACATAAATACGCAGCAAAAGAAATAAATATGAGCAACATTACAGGTTAACACAAAGGGTATTGTTTACAGTAAAACCTCGTTTATCCGAACTAACTCTGACCATCTGGCAATCCGGATAATCGAAAATCCGAATAATCCCGGTAATACGGTTAATAAGTATAACAAAATTCTTAAGGAAGCAGACTTAGCGTTTATTAGGATAAAAAAGCTATGTTTTGTAAACAAAAATTACATAGTATTGTTTACAAGACATTAAAAAATATAAAAATAAATTTCCACATCATTACTTAACATAGAATTGGCAAGTCTAGGAAAGCTTTCTTAAACTAAAAAAAGAAACATTTTGTTACCATAATTTATTGTACAATCTATGCAGGAACTGTACATTGAATCAATCTAAAAAGCGAATATTTCGCGTACTTGTAGTTATGCTCTTGCTATCATAGTTAAAAATTATTATCTAATGAGAACATTAAATAAAAATGTCTACAAATCTGATGCGGATTATCCGGAGATCCGGATCAACTAGGGCCGGATAAACGGGTTTTACTGCAATTTTATGGTTGGTATGTTTTAGTATGGATTAATTTTTTTGTGTCATTTACCAGCGATTTAAATTTTGTAACCCCAATACAAGAACACATGCTTCCTCGAGTTCTATGCTGAATGAGTGGAAAATTCAGTTCCACTCCAGAAATTCTTACTACTCGCTAATGCGTCGTTTACACAGTAACACGAATGTTTACTCCTAATGCGAAGGGATGTGAGAAAATTATCGATACTTCATAATTTCTCCGTGTAATCACTGAGTTTTATCTTTATGTTAATCTTCCTTCCATACTTGCGGCTCCGGGATAATAACAGCATTTCAAATCATGCTGCAGCACATCCTGTAAAGATGCAATCGTAGGAACAATGAGACAGGCTTAATAATAAATTGGTTTTCATTGAACAGCATCCCGCGAATCATTGTTGTAATCAAATGAAAGATAGGGCTTCGGTGTCTGGCCGCTGTGCAGCATCGAATTAATCAAGAAACCTCCGAATTTATACGCCTCCACAATGACCAGTACGAGGGTTGTTGGAAATTTAATTTCTAATTCGGATACCATCCGGAACAAGAGTTGAACTTGTGGCTCAGGGTGAAATATTCGCGGATTAGATTTTATTTTAAAATTGCTGCAAGCGATAATCTTATCAACTGGAATTATGTTTGCACACCATAAATAGGCATAATTAATTTTGCCCGTGAATGTTTATATAGCTGCCTTAATTCATTTTGATATTACGACTGGTAAATATATATTGGCGGATTAGAATTTGTTTGAAGAGGTAATTTTAAATAGATTTATTTAACACTTTCTGTTACGGGGAGTTTCGGAATAATGAATGTTCCCTAGGTAGCATTTTATGCATGTCCTGCATAATGACATTTGCAAAATTCATACATAATTTGAAAGGCTTTAAACTTATTCACCCTTGTTATGTATACAAGCACCGAATAAAATTTTTAATTGCTCAGAAACGATTATTCATATCTCCCGGCAATATCCTTTAAACGGAAGACATCCTTAAGTGAGCTTTATTCACGGATACATCGACACTTGACTTCCGCAATTGGCTAAAATGAAAAGAAATACGGGGTTGGGGTTAAATTTTTCGAACTGCAAATACGTGCAAGGGATATCAAACAAATAAAATAGGTTAATTATAACTGTAAGCTGTAACACGGGGTAAGTCGCAGTGATAGATGAATTATATACTAAGTTATAACTTTTGGTTACAGTCTGTACAGTAATCAAATAATTTTTTTAAGTGAAATTTCTTTCGCGTAAATTTCCTCAGGCGAGGCGAAAAGTGAAAACTCTTCCCCAAGCAAGAATCTTACGTTCCTACTTGTTTAAATAGTAATTAACCACAATTCACTCTCATAATGCGAATCTTATGTACGAAGTTGTCGTGGTAAATTGTACAACATATTTGTCCCACTCGTAATTATAATAGAAGATGAAAGGAACCCATGTAGTTACTTTTAACCTTGCTGGACTACTCATTTAATTTACATTGTTTTTCAGATGTGAAAGATTACTTGTTGGATTCTTTACTTATTTTTGTATATATATGAAGTAATATAAATGAAACTGATGTAAACTTGTACAGCAAATTGTATTTCTAAATAAAAAAAATATTCGGAGAAAAAAAGTAGTAAACTGTGTATTATTAACCCATGCAAATTACATTGGTAAACAAAATTTCTAAAATTCACAAGATAGCAGAGTGAATAATCTCTTCCTCTGTTTAGGAGTAACCTTAAAAAAAACTTTAAATCGAAGTCGACAATCATTGTGAAAACTATCTCCATAAGTTAACCATTAAGGTGAGCGAATCCAATAGCGCTCCTATTTAGAAGCCTTAAAGCTGCCGTGTACTATACCTAGTAGATTCGCTCACATCAATGTTTACCTGTGGAAAAATGTGTCTACAATTGACAGCTACATAAATGCTGATAATCCAATAAAAATGGTTTTTCAGGTAGTCTGAACTTTTCTGCACTTTGCAACAGGTTTTATTTTATAAATTTCGTCCACCAAAGGAATTTGGGAGCGTTTAAAACACACTGGACCAGATTACCCTCCCCCGAAAAAAATTTAACTTAAAAATACTATTTGAATATTTTTAACGAAAAATACCCCAAAGGTGACAATTTATTTGTCTATTAATGAGTTCAATTTTTTATAAAATCTATCAATCCAAGCCGGTAATCTTTGAACAAAATCTCTCCATAGTTTAACATTGAGGAGAGCGAATCGAATAGGGTTAGTACACAGCAGTCTTCAGGTTTGTTTTTATAAGCAATTAATTCTTTGAAATTCTAAAATTATATGTTTTAAAGGATGTATTGAAAACAAAGGCATGCATATATATATATATATATATATATATATATATATATATATATATATATATATATATATATATATATATATATATATATATATATATATATATATATATACATATATATATATATACAGGTGGTTATCAAAATAATGGAAACACATCAATATTAGTGGTGTTTATGAAAGTGCTTCGTATTCTTTAAAAAAGAAGTCTAGGGACCAGTATTTTTTTATAGAATATAGTGTATACATTATTATTGCGTCCTCTAAGGTAGCAGTTTTGAAACTACGGGCATCAGGCTCTTTGAGGGATAGCGTAAGATGCCAACCTTGTATATCGTGCAGAGAGCGCAAATTGTTAAAGCGCGCCTAATTGGAGTATCTGTTACAACATCCCCCATGGTTTTGTTTACCGAGCTATAGTATCATACGTCATGACGGCATACAGAGTGAACGGAAAGGCATTCTCTGGGAAACAGAATAGTGGTAGAAAGAGAATGCTGAGTGACAGAGACTGAGGGATATTGAAGCGGATTCTGATTTAAAAAATGAATACTGCAGCCAAAGATTTAAAAAATGAAGACTGCAGCCTGATTTAAAAAAAGAAGACTGCAGCCAAAAAATGAAAACTGAAGCCAAAGTGACTGTAGAGCTCCATCTCAATCTGCAGGTTCGAGTATCAGTCATTACAGGTAAGACAAAACTTCACAAACATAAATTTTACGGCAGAGAAGTATTTTCCAAGCCACTTATAACATATGTGAATACAAAACGTCCTCTACAGTTGTGCCACGAACACAAATCCTGGTCGAGTGATACGTCAAAATATGACATTTGGTTAGGCGAATCATTGTTCACTTTGTTCTCCGAAACAGGACATGCATATGTCTGAAGAACACCTACACAAACGTATGATCATGCTTGTCTCATGCCAGCTGTCAAACATGGAGGGAAATTTCTCAGGGTTTCGGCGGCCAGTTCATGGTTTTCAAAAGGGGTCTATTGTAAACCTGAAAGGGAGATTGACTGGGAAGGACTATGTCGAACATTTAGCAGACCAGATTAATTCTATGGCGCAAAAATTGTTTCCTGCAAGAGATGGCGTTCTCCATGATGATAATGCTCCGATCCATACAGCTAGACGTGTCAGATCGTGGTTGGAGGAACACAAAGATCAAGTCAAACATCTTATCAGGCCCGCACAGTCCCTAAACTTCAATATCATCGAACTCCTGTGGTCTGCTTTAGAGAATAGAGTCAGGAATTTATATCCACCAACAGCATCTCTACAGGAACATTGACGATTTATCCATATAGAATGGTACAATGTTCCCTTAACCACTATTCATCCATAATTCAATACCTTAGTGAATTCAGATGGTATTAAATGTCATAGATGGTCCTATGCCATATTAATAAAGAATTTCATGTTATTCCAAAGTGTTTCCATTATTTTGATAACCACCTGTATATTTATATATATATATATATATATATATATATATATATATATATATATATATATATATATATATATTACATTACCATAGTATTAATAATATATCATCTTTGTTTCATTTTTAAATTGCTTTTCCTTTTTTTCTCTTGAAGAGGACGATGTTGTTAACTTTACAATCTTTCTATTTCCATGCAGTCTAAGTATAAATTTATAACAGTTCTAGATATATGTTCTAATTTAGTATCAGAACGTATTTTTGGACGGAACTAGAGATGTTATATTAAAGTGGTATATGCTAAATTAACTTGATCGATTTAAATGTGACGAAAGAGACTGTAGAATTAAATAAAAAAAATTCCATCCCAACTGCACAAAATTATTTAAACACGAGTTAAAAAATAGGGAATAAAAACGTTAAAAAACTCGACTCGAGTTTTAAAATTCGTACTACGGTGTTATTGATTAAATTCATTACTTTCTTTCTTTTTCCGTTAAATGTCGCCAAGACATTGCTATATTGCTTGTTTTATTGGAAATTTTGGCGGACTCTAAAAAGACAGAAACACAAATCTGTCAAAGCGATAACAAAAGGACCTTAATGCAAAGAAAAAAAATGAAAGATTGGATTTAAAAAAAAAAGCATTCAAAGAATCATGTGATAATGCTCAGTGTATCTCTATTTGAAAGAAGATAATGATGTACATGCTATTATTCCTAAGAAATGCAAAATTTTCAAAAACTACTACAGTAAATGATAAAGAAAATTCGTTTTTTGATGCATAAAAAGATAATATGCAAGAATGGTATATTTTTAATGGTGAAGATGTAAAGCTAGATATGAGTATTAAATTTTCTGAAAATGATAACAAACAATGAAGGAGACGGATAATAAATTGCAGTAATGCATTTTTAAATGAAAACCTAAATTCCTCAATAAAGCATATTATTAGAGAACCTTAAGTTTTTATTTGAAATTTATTTATTCTCTCCAAATTTATTCTAAAACTGTAATAAAGTAGTTTTAGTTAAACATGAAGAGTTACATAATTTACTAATATACTTCTTTACTGCCCATTCGGCGACGTTATTTTGGGAAAACCGGTCCTGGACGCCAAATTTAGTTAGTTACATTTTCTAAAAGATAGGGGTGAGTACAATTACATCCTATTAGAAATAAAATTTATGATTATTTTATTATAAAAATACATTCGAGTTATCCCGATCTTGGCATATGACAAAAATGGGCATGCTAAGGCCAAATTTTATTAAAAGGTAAACATCTACTTGTAATGGCCGTCCGTGGCAAACTTTCAAAAACGAATCATTTTGTAGTGGGCTGCACATATTTTGAAATGGTATTTAATTAAATTTATTTCATAGGGTTCCATTTAGATATTTTCGAGGTTTTTAACAAAACCATTTGTTACAGTATCGAAGACTATACTTTACCCTTCAGAGGGCGCACCCCTGTATAGAGTGCAACATTTTCAAAATTTTGAAGGGTTTGTTTTTAGATGTAAGGTTTGAATGTTCTAAGTAGTTTCTATTTATAGCTACACCCTTTCTAATGCAGGTCTGATTTTCTGACCCTTTTTGCATTCATTGATAGTTATGATCTAACGATTATATTGGATTATAATACGACAAGCAGGAGTTGATGTACTCTATCAAATGTGCAGCTATTACACGGTATCCCGCATATCACGAAGATGGACTCTCTGATTGTTTTTTAGGTTTTTTGGACATAATACGAATCGGTTTGCAAGTTGTCCTTAGATTAAATAAACCGGACACTTTTGAAATAAGGCGATTGTATCTGCATTCTTTGGCCTTTAATTATAAATATATATCAATATTATCAACATTTTATATCTTGTCATAAAACTCAGAATTATTATATTCAATTTCAAAAGAAAAAGTTTATTACAAAAGGAATAATGAAGGTTCAAAGAGACGTTGCACTTTGTGCCACGAGCGCCTGCTGGTGTTCCAAAGCTTGGCGTGTCTGCTGAAGGTTTAAACATCGCAGCATTAGTGTCTTAGTAAGAAATCATACGGTTTTAGACAGTGTTAAAGAGTATTTCTTATTTAGATCACAATGGTTTTAAATTTAAGAAAAAAGCAACAATAGAGTTAGCATACAACTACAACTTATTGGCTTGGGAAAAAAATAGACAAGTACCATTTAAAAAGTCCTAAGATTTATCCCGTTTTGGGCAGAAAATTAAATGGAAAACGATGTAAAATTAAAAAGTTTCAGATTTAGAGATAACTACACCATTACATGAAATAATCACACTTCACTGATTGCATGCAAATCTTTAAGCATACGTTTTTAAACCTCGTTAGAAAATTGAAGAAATTAATTTATGATTAAAAATAAATATTAAATAATGAAAATCTTTCTGTATCTTATTGTTATTGCTAATTGAATATTAATAATCGTTTTGAAAAAAAATAAAACGTTTTGTCATTAGAGGTTCGTAAAAAGAATTTATTCGAAACCATTAGCATATATTTTTTTCTCAGAATGATTTTGTATTTGGATTTTTTTGTTTGAGAGGAAAAGCTATATGAAATCTCATTTAGTTGGCAAATGTTCGGCAAAAATCATGACCATGAAACATGAAGAATCAAAAGCTACTTATTGACTGTAAAATGTATCTCGAATTTAGAGAAATGTTACTTTCATTAACCACGATGTAAATGTTTCCCAGAATAATGTTGATAAAAAAAATCTTCTTTATGGCTTGTTTTTGTAAAATGTTTTTAAGGAACTGTATTTGAATATTTGTCATATTTTTTATATGATATTTGCCACACAATTAAAATAATACTCACAATCTTGCACCCATTTTTAAGATATAAAGTTTTCAAATTTGTTTTCCTACAGTAAACGTTTTCTAGTAAATGTATGGTTTTTAAGTGTTTTTATTTTTATACATTTGGGAAAATTGTTCGCACGCAGTGTTATGTGAGTAACTAGACATTTATCATTAGTAAAGTCATCAAGAATTAATTCTATTTATCTCATTATTTAGTGCCCATACTCTGAACTAAATATAAATGGAAAACTACATAATACAAGAGAAAGCACAGCAAATCACAGGAATCATAAATATAGAGTCAGTTAAAGGTAAAAAATGGTTACTTCTTAGAACTAATCTAATATGTTATTTGATTACCATAGTGGTATATATTCAAATTGCGTTTTTGTTGCTCTGGGTAAGAACATCTTAAATTCGTGTGGTATTACAAACTTCATTCGTTATAAAATTTTATTGTTTTTAAAATGTTAGACTCTAGTTGTTGTCGAATATGTTCTACGGTATATACATCTGGATATTGATAAAAAGTTTTTTAATAGTAGCCGAAGCCCATTAAATGTATTATGCAGGTTCAGTGGTTTCAAATCGAGCTTAGGTTATCAAGGAATTGGTATTGATTTATATATCCTCGCGAATTCTTGACTCCAGCGGTTCACATCTACACCAGAATACGGCCTCCGCCGTATTTCATTGTTAGAACTTTTTTTTAAAATTCTTTGGATCTTCTAGATTTAGTAAAACATGCAGGTCAAAGATATTACATTAGATTTCATCAGCAAACACTATCTTATTCCAGTTGGATTCCAGTATCTATTATGATTTCATTATCTTAATAGATAGAGCAAAATGAAGTATGCGCTTTCTATTTTCTTCATAAGAACACAGATTTTGTTTTTATAGTCACTCGTCATAATTTTCAGCAAATTGGATTAACGTTCTGATAGTCTCTAAATTTACAAATACTGCATATGATGCTTTATTGTAGAATTGAGAACACCCAGTCTTGGTTGGTTGGTCTTGGAATGCTATTGTTGCTAATTAGATTGGTATTAGAGGCTAACTAGACTGGTATAAAACATACATCCTTTACTAGTTACAGTTTAAAGCCTATTGCTGAGTAGCCTGCATAAGCCAAGTAGTGGGAATCGAATCTGCAGACTTCAGTACAAAATGTACGACATGGTCCATTTGTCCTTCTTTTGGAGCACGCATTAGACCTGTGGCGAGCAGGGCACATCTGAGTTTGCGCAGTCCTTCAGAGTTGCATCGGCCTTTGGAGACGTCTGCGATGTGCGATTTGCTCTTGGTCTGCTTGCATTCCAGAGAGGAGAATTGCCGATGAAGCGAGCGAACGGTACGCTGATGAGGTTGCGAGCGCATGCTCAGACTACCTAGGAGCCACACTTTCCTACTTGTTGAGTAACAGATATGTTACACTGGAGGAAAATGGCATTAAAACAGAAAAATAGACCTTCGGAGGTTGCCCACAAGGCAGCTGTTTGGGTCCCTTACTTTGGAACATAGTAGCGGACACAGCCTTGTCGCAACCCTGGCCAACCCACACCAGAATACAAGCCTTCGCGGACGAATTCCTCCTAGCTGTTAAGGGACTCGATAAGAAAACACGTGAACGATTCCCTAAGAAAATTCAACCGATGGGTGGAGAAACACAAGCTCAACATTAACTGGGATAAAACCCAAATCATGTACTATAATCGGCCTCAGTTCCCAGGAGGCCTGGGAATAAGGAAAAAAGATAAAATAGATGGAATAAAAGTAAAAAACAAAACCCTCCAATCAGTAGACCATATTAAATGTTTGGGAATAACAATACGCATCTCACACAACTGGTACACACACTGTAAGACAGAAGTACACAAGGTTAGGGAAACATTCAACTTCTTAGGGAAGCTCGCCAACAAAAGCTGGGGTGTCCATCCAAAAATCATCAAAATCTGGTACCAAACGGTCGTAGAGAAAATTTTTACCTACGGTGCTCCAATATGGGGGCTCAAGGCGGAAAAAAGGTGCGAGGAAGAGCTAGATAAATGCCAACGATACTTCCTCTTGGCGATCACCAAGGCCAACCGCACTACCCCATCCTCAGCACTGCATGTCCTATCTGGTATCCTACCAATAAACCTCACGGTGAAATATGAGGCAGTGCTTGGACTTGTTAGCAGACTAGGTGTGAAGCAGGATCTGTTCGGTGTAACTTATGACGCGGAAGAATACCTAAAAGAAAACAATATTTGGCAAACCCATCCGGCAAAATCAATCTTAGTGGAAGAAACCCCCATATCTAGGCAATTAGAAATATACACCGACGGGTCGAAAACGGATCTGGGCACAGGCGCAGCATTTGCTGCCTACCGTGATGATCAAGAAGTTCACACCTGGTCAGTCCGCTTGGCCAGCGGCAATAGTGTTTTTCAAACTGAGCTCCACGTAATTATCCAGGCCACCGCGTGGGCTCAAACCCAAAACGTACCCTTTAGAATACTCTCCTACAGTCGTTCATCGATTCAGGCAATTAATAAGCCATTCTCGAGGAATCCACTCCTCGTGGAGCCGCACGACTTAATTAGGCAATCGGACGGTCGCTTTAACATAAAGTGGGTAAAGGCACACATTGGAATAAAAGATAATGAACCGTCCGACGAGCTGGCCAAACTTTCGGCAAATTCCCAGTCCCATTCAATAACGGAAATCCCCTTGCCACGCTTGTTGCTAAAGAAAAAATTAAAAACGGCCATTATGGAAGAATTTCAATACATTTGGCAAAATATCAGCACCTGGAGACAAACGTACAAGTTCTTCCCGACAGTCCGATTAGATAGGCTAGTCTGCGACCGGTACCTAGTCCAACTGTATACAGCCCACGGTAACTACCCGGTTTACCTGCATACGTTTAAAATCTGGGACACCGACCTATGCGGCTGAACGAGAGGGGAGATTGGTTACACTACCTAGTAAAATGCCCACTCCATAACTGTCCGCATCTAATAAATCCAACTCAGTTTAACTATAATATTTGGTTCAAACAACTAACTGAAAATAAATGGGTAAAACTAAAGGCTAGGAAAATCATGCACTGGCTGCTCCAAAACATAGACAATATAAAAGACTTACACGATAAAAACACCACTACACCATAACACTATCCAACACCAACACTATACAAAACACAACCCTTCCATCGTTGCTCCAGGTACGTATAATTAATACTAATAACTAATATCTAGACCCCCAAGATGCCCTACTAACACATCACTAGTTTTCTCTCTACCATCTATCCTACTTCTACTAACTTCTTCTATCCTGTAAAAAAAAGTAATTAACTTAGTTTAATTAATTAATTGATTAATTAATTAATTTTTAAAAAAGTTCATATATTATGAAATGCAGGGCTCCCCCCCCTTTTTTTCTCTCCAAGTGATGTAGGCAAGTACCAAGACAAGGAAGCTGAGTTTTGTGCCAACACATAGCGGACTATTTAGGATCTCGGTGCACAACCTGGGAATGGCAACGAGTGGAAGACATCAGTGGTACAGCCGGCTCTCCCGGAGAGGCTTTTGGCAAGGAGAATCAAAATCAACTACCGGACTGGTTAAGTACCCTCCCGGGAGAGCACACAACAAGCTTCAATGAAGACGTCTCCAGATCGCTTCTTAAGAGGACCCGGCCAAGGTAAGTAGTTTTAGCCTATGTAAGGGGGGGGGGGAACGTCTCCGAGTTCAGCGCAAGCTCGAATTCGCTAGCATTCCTTAGTTGGGGGTTCTCTTAGAATCTCAGTCCCTAGTTTTATTTCAGTCTGAGCTCATCGTCTAAATTTGGGTCTTTCTCAGTTCTACCTGGTCTAGAACGTTCCTTTGGCAGCTAGGATTCCCCGTTGTCGGAAGGGTTTAGCCCCGACCAAAGCGGGCATGGTAGGGTTAACTTGTTAGGACCTGCTATGATGAGTGAAGTGGCACGTACATGCGTGAAATCGCAAGGGGCTAGCCCCGTCGTCATTAAACCTGGTACGGCTCGCTTTTTTTGTTTATTTTTGTTTATTTTATTAGTTGTCCCCTTAACTTTTTTCTCAGATTTAATGATCCGAATTTTTTTTCTGGATTACAATAGCGATAGTCCGAAGGAGTTTTGAGCACGCCGCTTCACGGGGGAGCTTACAGAGGGGCGGGCCACGCCTCGCGTCGATGAACGAATGCGAGAATGCGATAAACGGGCCCGGGGAAGGCACTGCCGCCTCTTAAATTGACCAGAATCTCCCTTTCGGCTAGGTTGGCAACCGTCTAGTCCTCGCGGCGATACCGTCAAAATCTTCTCTTGGTTTTGTTTTCTACCTGGTTACGCGTTTCGCTTCACCCCACACTAATTGCGTCTTTTTGGGATAACTCTATTTTCTTGGCCCACGAGCATCCACTTTGGCTTAAGCCCTACTCTGTTTTCTTTTTCCAAATTTCCACTAGTCAGGCCGACCTAATTGGCCCCCTTCGCCTTCTCAGGCGCTTTAGCTTGTACACCTGCGCGTGGCCTAGCCTCGGTCTTGCCGTCCTGTTTGCGGGCCGTTCGGTGGCAGGGTGCTGGTCTGGTGGTGTGCCGCGGGGTAGCTGCCGGCTGCGATCTATATCCGCGTACGGGAATCCAACCCGGATGGCCTTACTATTGCCCCGACGGGTCCTGCCTCGTGCTTTGGAGGTTGCGAGCGCACTCAATTGGTCCCTATAAAGCTGGCTGGCAGCTTCAGTAGGCAACCAATAGCTCCGCATTTTAACTTTCTACTATTTCTCTAACGAACTGCTATAGTCAAGTTAACTTCTATTCTACCTGTCAGATGCTGGTTCACTTCAGTGAATCCAGTTGAAGGCATCGAACTCGCGAATCACGATCCCTCCAATAATTTTCTTTCTTTCTTTACTTCCTGTCCAATGATGGTTCCTAGCTACTTACTATCTGAAAGCATGCATTAGAGGGCTTGGCCCAGGAAGTGCAGTTAAACCACTATTAATATGGTCCTATGGCCCTATGGCAATAGGCCAGCAGAACAGCAGTAGCACCCGCGCCTGCACGATGTGGAAGACAGCTCTGGACAGAATCCGATGACCAGTCTTATGTTATATTACCGATGTTTGCAATGTACCAGGAGCTCTTCTTGTAACATCAAGTTTCACGAATATTTTTATCAAATTTTATTTTTCGTACTGTTAGTTCATCTGTTAAATTTATGACACAAATGTTGTCAAGGATGACTGTGGACAAGGATGACTTTTTCTTTAGATAATTCAGCCTAATAAATAAGTCAGTAATGTAGTGTGTGGTATATTCTCGCAACAACTAGTAATTATACACCAGTCTACCACTCAACTTGCAGCAGTGTGTTTTTCAATAAATTTTGACAAATTATCTTTAATACTAGTGACAGCTTTGGTAATCTCTAAGATTAACTTTAAAACTGGTCTCTATGATTCTATCTAAAACATTTTACTACGTCGGAAAATGTAAAATAAATGTTATTCACTGCTTTAGCAACATTTTTTTACATATCTTCTAACAAGGAATCAAGAACAAACATACGAATTTCTCATAATAATTCTTTTCTTGAATCGGACAAAATATAAAAGAAGGTAGGAGGAAAATTGTTTTACATAAGGATATTTTAAATATTGACAATTTTTTAAATTCAAAATGCATAAGTTTCGAATTTATTTCATATATATTTAAAATAGCATTAGTATTCGAAGAATTACTAATCCTTTTAAACTGGAATATTAATTATAACTTACAATATTTTCTTTTTGAAAAAATTATTTTGAAAGAGATGACAAAGTATACATATCTTTTAAATAAAACCATTTTTTAGACTTGTAATTTTTTTCTATTTTCAACAAATGCAAGTGTCTGATGGCTTTTGACCTTATATCTCTAGGTTATTCTTAATATTTTTCTTGGAGAGGCTCATTATCTTGATGTGTATATATATATATATATATATATATATATATATACACATGGTGTCCATAATTAAAGTCCCCCTTTCAAAAGGCTGCAAAAAAAAAAAACACTGGTCAGAATGACTTCAAATTTGAACTGAATATACTGGAAGAAGAAAAATGAGTTGGCATAATAAAAAAAGTTCCAAAATGTTACAGCGCCATCTATTGATACATTTTGGAACTTTTTTTTATTATGCCAAATCGTTTCCCCTTCTTCCAGTATATTCAGTTCAAATTAGAAGTCATTCGGACCAGTGGTTCTTTCATTGCAAACTTTTGAAAGTAGGACTTTAATTATGGACACCCTGTATATATATATATATATATATATATATATATATATATATATATATATATATATATATATATATATATATATATATATATATATATATATATATATATATATATATATATAAGCGTAAAATAAAAAGACAACGAAAGACAAAGTTTCATTAACAGTGAACAATTTGGTAAATAAAAATATTTGTATTTATTTATGTGAAATTTAAGTAGATGCTTGCATAAATACAAAATGATGTTTATATAATTATATTTAGAACGTTTTATTATTATGCCAAATCGTTTCCCCCTTCTTCCAGTATATTCAGTTCAAATTTGAAGTCACTCGGACCAGTGGTTCTTTCATTGCAGCCTTTTGAAAGTGGGACTTTAATTATGGACACCCTGTATATATATATATATATATATATATGTAACATGCCGACCCAGCCCCGTATTAACGGAGACCGGAGTCGGCATATCACACCTCAAAAACTTGTAGTCGTAACCAGAAAGACGAATATCTTCATTAACACATGTTTATTTATCCATTTATAGACATCGATGACGGCGGTTTACTAGGCAACAGTGCCACGCCAAAATCTGCTCTTCGAGGTATGCTGGAACTTATATAAACTTTGTCATGTGATCATCATAGCGATTAGGGATTTGCTGTTGTCGACAAGTCACATGGTGCTTTATGTAATCTGCGCAAAGCCTATATGAAATCTCGAATGACGCTGCGCGGGTTTGAAAAAGGAAGCCATTTAACATTTTCCTCTAGAGGCCTTTTAGGACTTAGATTTGAAAACGAAAGTTAGCTCGTACGCCCAAGGGAATTTAGAATAATGTTAGATTTTAAAATGGTATGGGGTTTTTAATGTTATAGAATACCCCCCCCCCCGTCCGAGAAGAGGCTGACCAACAATGCCTGCTTTGGAGGACAGACTCACCCGGCCATGTGAGGAAAATGGGCGTCGACCACAAATTTGGAAAAGTTTGAAATGGAACATATGTTTTAAGTTAATTTAGTATGATGATCACATGACAAGACATTGCACATTTCAATATTGAATACACAAAAATACACTAATGATTTACTAATTTATGAACACAATAAAAGCAAAAAAAAATTATAGTAATTAATGATCAACTATAGAAAGTTGTAAATTATGTAAATTTCTTCTTATATTGTTGCGGTGAAAAAAAAATTAAATTTAAAAATGTATTTATCATCAACTGAAAACAATGTTGAGCAGGGCTGCAGTCCCCACACAACACAATCTCAGAAAAAGATATCAATTAACATAACCAAAAATTTGTAAACTACCAAAAATTTTCACTGGAAACATACATTTAATACAATATCTACCATCATCTCGATTTGAATAATACAAAATAACAAAACATAGTAATAAAAATATTAAAAAAAACAAAAATTAAGTAACTGAAGTTGACTTTGATAACAAGTTGAAAAATTCAAAAATTCTTCCTCAACGTTCACTACTATGGAGTGAGTCCAAAAAAATTTTTTTATTTATTTATCTTGTAATGAATTATCTGTGCAACATTTTTAGTCTTTTCACAGTCATTAGGATGTTGAGGAAAATACACCAATTAAAAAATCACAGTCTTTGTGTTGCTGTGTCTTATTTCTGCTTCACCAACGTAGAATACATAAAACATAACATTATTTTGGCTTGTTTACATATCAAGAAAAATAGTTCTTCAGTTATATAATAAAAATCACAGTTTATAATAAAAATCACACTTTCAATGAAAATCACAAGTTTTAATAAAATCACATTTCTAATATATAGATAGTATATAAAATTACAGAACATATACATTGTTAATCAAATAACTCACTCTTGTACGAGTTCTCAGTATATCTATCCTTTTCTATTATATCTAGTTTTCATATTTTTATTTTCTTATTACTCTCATTTCAATATTCATTTGTTATTCCTACAATATTTATTTGTTAAAATAAAAAATCTCTATTCAATATTCATTAGTTATTCTATTCATATTTATTCTAACTTTATTTATTTATTCTTAATACTTTTCAATGTATTTTCAACTTATTTATTTACTATTCATTTGTGTACACTTATTTTAATTCTACGTGGATATCCAATTTTTTGTGTTGAAGGTACCTTGTTGTATGTGTGTCACCCAAACTCTTAGTTTCAAATTCTTTAATTCTACCTTTAAGCAGTGAGGGGTTGTGTTTATGTTTGTGTAACAAGTGGGTTTTCCTTTCTCCCTATTGTTCTCTGACTAATAAGGAGGAAGAGTCTTTTAGCCGTACAGTGGACTAACCGTGAATCTCCGACAGAATATAACTGCATTGAAAAACAGCATCTTGCATAGTACAAAGATGGAGAAAAAGGAAAATGTGCAGTTGTCATACCTGTGGGAGTATAATATACAGAAATGGGAGGACAAAAGGAGTGGCCATCCCAGCCCTGTTTTAGTCATTACTCAAGCATATGATCTTCAGTGCTTTAAGTGACTGAGTTGATGAATTAAAAACAAATAGCAAAAAAAATTAAATAAGATCTTAAACAGTTGGGGCGACATCCAACGCGCTTCTAGAGGTGGGTAATAGGAAAGTGTATTCAAGGAATAGAAAATTTACTGAAAGGTTAAAGAAGTAGAGTTGTCATAGTCGGTGTTTAAATTGAGATCCAAAAAAAATTCACAAATAATAGTATTCTTAAGAAGAAAGTTTAAGTAAGACAGTTTTTTTTAAAATAAATTTTATCTTTAGTAGGACAACACATAATTAATTATATTAATTAAAAAAAGTATAATGATGTTAAGCATCACATAGAAAAGAAAAAAAAATGGATCTAATGTTTGTCATTATTCGTGGTGTAGTTTTAAGTTCTCTGGTGCATTATAATATCTTAATCTGCAAGCATGGACAATTTCAGAATCTCGTTTAGTGTGAAAATTTGGTTTATTAATTTTATATTCAATAGAATCAAAAATACACAACATATGAAAGTATTAAACACACAATAATAAAATACTCCTAATACCAATGATAATAATAATAATAATACCTTAATATTCTCTATCAATTGCCATAATTTAATGTTAATGTTCAAATTTCAAACTATTATTCTATCAATTGACACAAATAATTAAAATTACTTTACCAATACCCCTCTCAGTTTTATTAAGTTAATCATGAAATCGATAGGCCAAAAACAATTTCTCTTTTCTTATATCACATTTTGGTATGAATCCTCGCTGTAAAGTTCCCAAATATTCATTATTTGTATTTAATATCTTAAAAAATATCTCTTATTATAATATTCTCTTTTCTATTTATTTATTATTCTTCACTATTTCTATTTCGAGAATTTTCTGGGCCGGATGAACCAAATATAACATACAATGGTTTTTTAATTCTCCAATTGTGGTTTTTTGGCACCCTAAGTCATGTTATAAAGACGTTCCGTTTATATGAAAACCGCAATACGCCTTTTAACTGTCGACTAAAAACCTCCGGAAATCTCCTTTACTTAAATTCGTAGAACAATTTACGAGGTTTCAACATCAAATGTAATATGTCAACAGTGCCTAAATTATAAAATTTTCTTGAAGTTTGAAATAATTACTATCTTATCGATGGAGATATTTTCCAAAATCAAAACCACAAGCATCAAATGTTTAGATTTAGAACCGCAAAAATTATAGGTTAAATGAATCAAAACAAGTTTGGCTCTTTTCGTGATCGTGTGTACAAAACTAATGCTGAGCATTCAAATTTATTGCGGAGGCGACCTTCGAAATGTAATACAACGGCGCTCGAAAACGGAAATGATTTACGTTATTTTATTTATATATTTTTTCTCCGCGACGATTCAGAACTGCGTGCAAAATTAGATATTCATAACATTACTTTACTCATTTAATATTTCAATTTAACGTAACCAAGGATCATTAATTATCTTAAAACACTAAAATATTCATTATCAGAAAAAGAATATGGAAATATTATAAAATTACACTAAAACCACACACTTATAATAAATTTATCAAATATAAGTTTCAAAATTTTCTTTAGTGAAATCCAAAATAAAAACAAAACATTCATATTACTGAATTCAGTTCAATAGTCAAATGAATCTACTGAGAACATGAATTACTTAATTTCTCTGTTCACAAGCTAAAATGAAAATGTGTCAGTTTAGGTTTATTCATTATTTCAAATTCTAATATTTCCAAAACAAATCTTCTATTTCATTAAATCTGACACATCCATTTAGGGTATAACCACCCCTAAGCATTACCTTTCCATTAAATACTTTCAAGAAATCACGTAAGACTTTATTTTTATACTATGAACAATATACACTTAAAATTCTATCAAAATGTAAATCAAACTTAAACACTTTATCAATTCAAAATATAAACACAAAAATCAAATAAGAGAAACTAAAAAGGTCATCAGTTCTGAAGATCGAAATTTGTAGTAAATTATTCAAAAATTTTCTCAATCTCTAATTATTAATTACATAATTTATAAAACGTGCTTACCTGTTGAAGTGGTACTCACAAAATTTCTGTTATTATTATAACTAGTATTATTTAATTATTTTCAAATTACTTCTATGTATTTTTTTTTCATTAATTTTACCCATTTAAAATTTCCCCGACACATACAAATTATCTTTTCTTCTTAAAATTTCTTTATCGCTGTGTGCTCCTCTGCCATAAGTCATGTACGGTGAACAATGTACTTTCCGAAGTAAAGTTTGTAACATTTGCAGGAATAACTCTTAGTCAAAATTTTTTCAATTCAAAAGTACAGTTGAGTTCTAACTAAGAAAGTTTCTGTCAAATTAGCGATCGTAGCACAAATGTTTTCAGAAGCATTGTTATCCACGCTGGTTGTATCGAGTGACTCGAAAAATGTCCGTCGACCAGTTCGCAGGGGCATCTCCCTCTCGTCGCATGTTACTCGGATAACGCACACTGTCGTCAGACACAATATTTTTTTCTTCGGACGGTATTCGCAGTTTGGGAACCACTGATCAGCAGAGTTCATTTCTCCTCCCATCTCAATAGCTGTTTTATCCAAAAATAAATGTTGAAGAGATGATATGGGACTGAAATTGTTCGTAATAAACATCACCGTAGGAGCTGAAATATTCCACTCGTAAAATAGAAATTCGTTTAGATCGGAGCTCCCACAAGTCTGGACTAGGGACGCCGCAGACTGATGTTGTACCCACAATCGTGGGAATCCGTTGGCATCATCTCGCCGGCGTCGAAGGGACGAAACACTAAAATAATAATTTTTTCATTGAAAATCCCGCGCATAAACAAAGTTCTTTACCTCCCGCACGACTCTTTGTAACATGCCGACCTAGCCCCATATTAACGGAGACCGGAGTCGGCATATCACACCTCAAAAACTTGTAGTCGTAACCAGAAAGACGAATATCTTCATTAACACATGTTTATTTATCCATTTATAGACATCGATGACGGCGGTTTACTAGGCAACAGTGCCACGCCAAAATCTGCTCTTCGAGGTATGCTGGAACTTATATAAACTTTGTCATGTGATCATCATAGCGATTAGGGATTTGCTGTTGTCGACAAGTCACATGGTGCTTTATGTAATCTGCGCAAAGCATATATGAAATCTCGAATGACGCTGCGCGGGTTTGAAAAAGGAAGCCATTTAATATTTTCCACTAGAGGCCTTTTAGGACTTAGATTTGAAAACGAAAGTTAGCTCGTACGCCCAAGGGAATTTAGAATAATGTTAGATTTAAAAATGGTATGGGGTTTTTAATGTTATATATATATATATATATATATATATATATATATATATATATATATATATATATATATATATATATATATATATATATATATATATATATATATATATATATATAAGCGTAAAATAAAAAGACAACGAAAGACAAAGTTCCATTAACAGTGAACAATTTGGTAAATAAAAATATTTATATTTATTTATGTGAAATTTAAGTGTGTGTGTGTGTGGCTAATGTCCCTGAGGGATGACGACATTACACCCCAGTCCGGTGTACATATGAATACAAGACATAGAAACAGAAAAAAATGACACAATCACAGAAGAATTTTATTGACAAACGATGACACCGGCGATGGACGATGGGTTGCAGCTTCCCTTTCTAGACGGGGTTCCATTTGCAGGCGGAAGACTGAATACAGTTCCCCAGAATACAGCCAAGTCTTATGCGGGAATCGAACCCGCACCCCCGGCGTGGCAGGATGATATCTTTAACCACTTAGCCACTGGGCGACGAAATTTAAGTAGATGCTTGCATAAATAAAAAATGATGTTTATATAATTATATTTGGAACTTTTTTTTATTATGCCAAATGCGCACCAAATTTGATATTACCTGTTTAAATATTTATAGCCTTGTGTAAAATGTTTGATAATAAAAGAAATGCATACCCTTTACATGTCTTCAAAATTTTTCTCTCATAACTGCTTCTATTTCAGCTTGCAGTTTGTATCATTCACAGTTTTGTCACCAGTTTTCACACTGTAATTTCTTATCACATTTGAAAAAATACACAGATAGCTCTAACATCTGAGACATATGTTATTGACTACGAATCTACCTCTTGGTATTTCCCCAAGAGTTTGCAATCCAATTACATGTCTAATTGATATTGGCAGGACTATTTACTTTCAAGGAAAACCGTCTGTTTATTGGTCTGCTCTAATCTACATCTGTGTATCAATCGATATTTAGGAATATTTTATTGATACTGCATGCTTTATCAATATGTCGTGTATGAAAACGAAATGATAGAATATATATATATATATAACAGTTCCTTAACTGACTGATTGCCAAATAACGCACAGACTAAACCACTGGACCTTTTTTTTTCAATTCGGAGGCACTTGTCGCGAAGACATTCGCCTATAATTCACCGCAGTTTTGCTGGCCATTTTATTATGGGGCACCATATAGGCGGACCAGCATTGCCTCCTATGAAGGGACGACACAAATGGAGGCATTTTAGTGGCGCTTCGCGGGGTGTAAAGTGACAGGCCTCCTCGTGATGCACCCTGGTTAACACTAAATCTGTCACAGCGCTGCCCGCTTTCCTCCCATTTTGTTGGAACCTAGTTGATTGACACTATAGCGAATGAGCTCCGAATTCTACAGTGGAATTCCGGTAGACTTTCCCAGGCTAAAAAGTCCCAGATTTTGAATGTTGTCCACTCTATGGACATTGATGTGTTTATTATTATTGAAGCTAATCTGTCTAAAGATAATTTATGTCGATACTTGTTACCAGGTTTCTACTTGAATCTTCTACCTAAATCTAGAGGAATCGCTAGCGGTATTCTGATCGGTGTGAAACAGAACCTAACGTCCTCTTTCTCGATTATTAGTAACTTAGAGCACTCTACCAGTGCTGAAATGGTTAGGCTTAATGTTTGGAAAGATGATAATGCCTTTACTGTATACGCTTGCTATAGCCCACCGGGCAACAGGAAATTAGATTTTAGGCACATCTCCTTCCCCAGAAAATGTCTCCTAATTGGAGATTTTAATGCTCATTGCAAGCGTTGGGGTTATAAGGACAGTAATACTGCTGGCATTGTCTTAGAAGACCTTCTTAACTCTGATAAACTTTCTCTTATTTACAACCCATCAGATACTGCCTCTTATTTACATTATAATGGCTCTCAAACTAATCCTGATTTAGTCCTTGTTTCAGAGGATATTGCTGCGAACACGTCTAGAAATGTCATCTATGATCCAGGTTCGGGACATCATATGATAATTTCTTCTACGCCCATTCACGGTAAAAACAAAACTGTCAATCTCAAAAACAATACTATTAAGAGGCGGCAGAATTTTAAGAAAGCTAAATGGAGGGAGTACACTTGTGACCTGGATCTTTCCTGTGAAAATTACTCCTCCTGTAATGAGAAAAGTATTGACGGTGCTCTATCCCACTTTTGTTCTCTTATAATAAAAACGGCAAAAATGTGGATTCCTAGAGGAAAGCCCAAAAGATATAAGCCGTTGACACCTGAACTTGAAAGTCTGAAAAAACAATCCATTGGAGCACGTCTGTTGGCTGAGGACACAAGGGACACAGCCCATATTCGCGAATGGAGAAGATGTGCTGCGATTATGAAGAGAGAAATAAATTTGGCAAAGCGCACTTGTTTTATTAATTTTATTAATGAAATTGATTTTAGAAAAGATGGAAAGAAGGTTTATACCTTTTTAAATCAGCTAAAGAGCAGTACCCCAAAGTTGACCAGAGAGCCTATGAAGATTTCTAATAGAATTGTATCAAATGATAAGGAGATTGCTGATTCCTTGACCAAGTTTTATGCCGGCTGCCAAAGATTGGAACCCGAACTAAAAAAGCAACAGCGCCATTTTAGTCGAAATGTTAAGGCTGTGCTTCAGGAAAATAACCCTGGTCATCCTGTGTTCTACTCAAATTTTGACATGGCTGAGCTCAATGAAGCTATCCGGATGTTAAAACATGGCAAAAGCCCGGGACCAAATAATATCCATGCAGAGTTCTTGAAAAATATGGGGCCTTTTGCTCGTACAGCTCTCCTTGAACTTTTGAATAAGAGTTGGCACTTTGGGGCCCCCTCTGCTTGGTTAAAGGCCACCATTATCCCGAGTCTTAAAAAGGACAAACCTGCTAATGAGAGTAGTAGCTATAGGCCTATTTCCCTAACAAGCGCTCTGGCTAAGACGATGGAGCGCATGATCACATCCAGATTAAACTGGTTCTTGGAATTTTATGGTCTCCTAGACCCTGCGCAGGCTGGTTTTTGAACTTACAACTGTACAGCCGAGCAGGTTATCCGTTTTAGCCAGGATGTAAAGGACTATTTTGACAATCGAGATTCCACCCTGGCCGTTTTCGTGGATTTCAAATCTGCGTATGATAAAGTCTGTCGATTAAAGCTTATTGAAAAGCTTCATTCTACTGGCGTGACAGGTAGAATGCTGGCCTGGATTAAGAGTTTTATTAATCAGAGATATATTAGGCCCCGTTATGGCGAGACCATGTCCTCTTATAGACAGACTGAAACGGGACTCCCTCAGGGTGCTGTTATAAGCCCGTTACTTTTTAATATTTATATTAATGACCTTCCTGGCATTTTGTCTACTGATGCTTCTGTTAAGACAGCACTGTTTTCTGACGATTTGGTTTGTTGGTGCTGTGCACCCAAGAAACGTCAATAGAGCTTGAATACAGTTCTTAATAGTGCTATGGAGAGATTATATCTCTGGTGCAGGGACAACAATATGTCAGTGAATTTAGACAAAACTAACTGTCAATTTTTTACTTTGAATAGACAACATTTTATGCCCTTAATTCTCTATCGCGGGAGTTTCGTCAAGGATAGTAATGACGTCACTTACTTGGTTTGCAGACTTGACCCGCATCTGAAATGGACCAACCACATTGATTTTATTAAGGAGAAAACTGAAAGGAGACTGCCGATTCTGAAACGACTTGCTGGCTGCCGCTGGGGGTGTAACCGAGAAACTTTGGTGAACACCTTTAAATTGTTTATCCAACCTCTAGTTCATTATTGTAATGAAAATTTAGTGACTGCTCCCACTAGCTCGGTTAATATGCTAGAGAGACTACAAAATCAAGCACTTCGTCTAATTACCGGTGCAGTTAAATCCACTCCCATTGCGGCTATGCAGGCTCTAACTAATTTGTCACTTGTGGTGTTTGATATTCGTAAAAACGCTGCAATCTTGTTGCAAAAACTCTGCAGGCTACCAAATAATTCTTATTGGAGAAACTATAACTTTGAGAAAAGTAGAAACCTGAAGACTCAGATAGGTTTTAATCAAGTCAGTTTTCAATTAGCGGAGGACCTGGACATTGTTCGGGAAAGTAGCTTACTGCCGTTGCCATATTGTCCTCTGGACTATGGCAACTTTTGCGTACATCTGGAATTAGACGAGAAAATCGATAAGCGGGGGATGCCTGCTGAACATGTTAGAGCCATTGCTCTTGAAACAATTGAGAATAGGTACTCAAAAGATTTGTGGACCTATGTTTTTACCGATGGCTCAATGATTGAGAAAAATAAAGGAGCCGGCGCAGGGGTCTACTGTGAACACTTCGCATTTTATAAGGCGGTGGGCTCGAATACCTCCAGTTTTGATGGCGAAATTGAGGCTATATTTATAGCGTTGAGCCAAATAAGCTCCCGAAGAAGCGAATTTCCTAGGGTGGTCATGCTGTCAGATAGCAAGGCCGCCCTGCAAAGTATTTCCAGCAATATATTTTCCCCCATCGAGCGAATTAATGATTGCAGAAAATTCCTTCACAGCATGGCTGACTCTGTTGTTCTGCAGTGGGTACCTGCCGATTGTGGAATTGAAGGAAATGAGAATGCCGATTTCCTTGCTAAGAAGGGTACTGCTATCCTGAATATTCAAAATAACCTAATGACTTTCAACTCTGCAAAAAATTTTATTAAACTGGATTTTAAGAAGAGGTTTACCTCTTATCTTACTGGCGAAGCAATGGGAAAGGCCTGGGAGTGTCTCACTCATTCGAAGTCTGTAGTTCCGGATTCCCCGCGTCCAGTGGCTGTTGCGTCATTTCGACTCCTGACGGGAAACGACTGTCTGAATGCCCATTTATTCAGAATTGGTGTGAAGGACTCCCCTTTGTGTACTCTATGTGATTCTGGACAAGTCATGGATTCTAGCCATATTGACGTGTGCTCTGCACTTAGTTCTTTTAATTCCATTGTACAAAGATACTGGGAGGTAAGACATAGGCTAATGACTTAGTGTCAAATGCTTTGGCATTTGTATAAATAAGTGGCGCTTCGCCAGGATTCGATCTGAGCACCCTCAGCACCGAAAACCAGCGCGCTGTACCACAAGGCCGCTATGGCCCACCACTGGACCTAAAGGGCTGAAATTTTGCATGGAGATTCTTCTCTTAGTGTAGAGGTGCACTAAGAAAGATTTTTGAAAAATTCTCCTTAGATATTTTAAAATTAAATTTTTAAGCTGTTTTTGTAACTTTTTTTAAGGTTGCATTTAAAATAATAATTTGACAGTTATAAAATTTATATCACAAGAAAGATAATAAAATCTCCGTTATAATGAAATCTTTTTCGAATCTTTATCTCCATTTTCTGATTTTTGGTGAATTTTTAAAGATTAATTTATAGAATTTAATTTATTAAATGCTGATCACGTGGTTTCTTTTCTTTTTGTCATACTTTAAATTAATTTTGCGTCACGTGCATAACAACAAAATTAATTGACAAAAATATTAAAATTCAGTAAAAGACAAAATTTAACCTCTGGACTTATTGGGATGGAATTTTTTAAAGAATTTAAATCAAAATAGTGTGTGTTATGCATATTAAACATACAAATTAATTGCATACATTGACAGTTGTATTTCATTTGAATATTTTCTCCTACATTATTTTGTTTGTAGAAATATCTTGCGATTTTTTTTATAAATTTTCTTTTTGGCATTAGTTGCATACATTGACCTTAGTATTTAATTTGAATGTACTCCTTAGAGAAGCACGAGTATTGAGCTAGTATATTTATAAATATTATCTTTTTGTTTATACAGGTAACTGTTAACACATATTAATAATGTGCTTAATACGATAATTATTACCACAGTTATTGGCCACTATTATTTACAGGGCAACTTTTACCGTATTGGTATGGTGGACTCTCCATTGTGCATGCTTTGTTGCATCAACAATATGACTGGTGCCCACCTCCGATGTTGCCCAGAACTGAAAGACGTAACATGATTTTCTGTAGTTGATTTTTCCTTCTGCTTTTCTTGTTTTGAGTCTTTATTGGGCTGCCCGAAAAACACTCATGGCGTAACTTGGCTAATGTCTGACGTAAGAGAAATAAAAATTGTTTAGCACTTTCAGGGGCAACAGCCTTCAACGTTTGCACGATGCAGATTTTTTTTCCCGATATTTTTTAATCTAAAAAATCTTGAAAAATTTTCCAATTAGAGATTGCAAAATGTTTTTACTTCTTTAAACTGATAACAGATAGCAGCACTAGCCCTTTTTCTGCTAATGTAACTGGAATACATAGAATGCAAGTCAAAAGAAGACTAGATTTTGGCGTTCGCACTGTGCGAACGGCGCCCCTGAAAGGGAACTGAAATCTGTCATCACCATCCTTTATATTCTCTCGAATATGAAGATATGACTACAAAGAGTACATTGACTATATGTATTTTTAGATCGTAAAGATACTTGGTGTTGCGTCAACATGAATTTTAATGATGCGTCACCATGGACTTTAGAAAAACTAAGATGACGTATAGCACTCTTGTAACCGAGATTTAAATGATTGCTTTGCAACGAGCTAGAAAATAATTTTGTTATACAGAGACTGTTCACACATTTTTAGATGATGTATATTGTATTCACAAAACTAAATTACATAAAATTCTTGTGTTTTAAATGTTCTATTTGACATCCCTTATTGTGAACTATCTTTCGACACCGCAATTTCCAGGATAATAATGCCTTTTGAAGTGTCAGAAGAGGTATTCTATCCCATTCCTCCTGAACAGCTTTCCAGAGTCCTGTAAGGGTTTGGGGACGACGTTTGGATAACGCAGATTTTAAATGTCCGAAAGCACAAAAATCCATAGGTGATACATCGGGAGATTTAGTAGGGATATCAGTGAAGGGTATGGCCTTGATACCAGTTTTTTGTTCCATTTCTTTTAGGAAATTTACAGTGGATTTTGATGTGTGACTGCTAGCTTTGTCCTGATGGAGTCTCACAGATTGATGGCACTGTGGGTAAAGCGATGGTACTTCATTCAGAAAAATTGGCGATAAAATATGTTCCTGATAGTATTTGGAGTTAAACTTCACATTTTTTTCCACTCTCTTTATTTTTAACTTGCCATTATAAGAAAAACCAGCAACAATCATGAATCCCTTAGAAAAACTTTCTTTCGATTCTTTGAACCATGTACTTAAATTTTTTCTCCCCTTTTATGATAATAAATGGCTCTTTTTTTGTTGCAATCATTTAAATACACCCATGATTCATCTATTGTGATAATTGTTTTCCATTTTTCTTGGGATAAGTTTTTCTCATATAGAATTTTGCAGCGTGTCCTGCGTTCAGCGATATGATTTGGAAGAAGACGATGCACATTGCGTTTTTTCGCTTTCTTAAGATTTAAATCAACCTTTATCATTTTGTTTACAGTGGACACCGAGCATTTTAATAATTTTGCAACTGTCCTTTGACTAGGGGGATTTTCTTTTACCATTAAACTACGTACCTTTGTAATAGTCGAAGATGTCCGTTTTTTTCTTGGATACTTGTTTGGAATTTTTGTCCCACTTGACGCTCCAATTTGACGTTGTTTTCCTTTCTTGTTGACGATATTACCTATCGACGCTTTAGCTATCACAAAACCATGACTCTCACATGGTTTTTGGATAACGGAGTATGCATATTTCTCTTCGGAAAGAGCATAAATGTAGCCTTCGAACCACTGCTTTGTTAAAAACGCCATTTTGAATAAAAACAAAACTTTCAAGCCGCAGATTATAATTTTGACTTTTAAAAACATTGTACAATTTCAATTATTTCTTTTGCATCAACGATTTTTTATTACCGCTTACCAAAATTGTCTAAAAAATGTGCGAACAGCCTCTGTATATGTGTAATGTTAGTTCATTAATGGGTGGTCTTGTGTTGTGTTCGTGTTCTTTTATGTAGAAACAAAAGATAAAAAGAATGGCTTGACATGTTTATTCCCCCTGACAGTATGCTATGCATACGTTTTTAGGAGCTTAAAGGAACGGATCTAGCTCGGCAAAGTGGCAGTCGAGAAGCACTATACAGGTAAAATTCCTTGTCTCTAGTTGCTACGTAGCACTTGGATTGTCCAAATATTGGACTGCTTACCCTCCCTATCTTATGCTGCTTCTTCAGTTTAAGACTGTTCGCACACAGCTATAAATAAAATGATTAGCATGTTATAATACATCATGCTTAATTGAAATAAAGTAACTGGTCTGTTTCCCTCTAACTGGGGGAATCAATGGAAAAAAATAATGGTTAGAAATTATTGTATTTTACTGTGATCATACATTGAGTACAGATCCTGTTTAAATGTGGATGAGTAAACTTATCTCCCAAAATTTCTAATCTTTCAGTTTAAGGCACTGTATCATTTGAATCATCTATAGCCAATGAATTAACGTTTGTTTCATCCAAAGAATTATTTTATGAAGGTGAAACGCATTTGCAGGCTCACTTCTTTGTTACAAGAGGACATTGCTAACAGAGTTGTAATACGTGTTACTAATCTTAGTTGAAATACTGGTGCAGCCCTGAACGTCATTTTTGAATATTAGGTTTTTTAAAATATTAATTTCATAGTCAAAATTTCTACAAAATCTAATTTCAAGTTTTTAATTGAAGGCAGATGGTATATAGAGCAGCTGGAAATAACCTTTATGGTCGTCTTCGGATGCGTACCAAACTTTTATGTGCCATATTATTATGTGCATTGAAGAGATGGAAAAGGCCACTGATGTTTGAGATATTACCCAATATATACGAGGGCAGATCAAAAAGTAAGTTGTACTTCCAAGTTATGGTCATTTATTACACTGCTGGCCACCCAAATTGCAACACCAAGAAAGACAAGAGATATCACAACAAAATTTATTTTGTAGATAACATGTTGACCAAGTATCAAATTATTAAATTTATAGACTTCTGTGAAGTGTGGTTCCTGCCAAAATCAGTAGCTGGAGTAGCCGCCATTGTTGGAGATCACCGCTGCCACATGCCTCGGCATTGATTCAAAGAGAGTTTGGATGAGTTCTTGGCGTACAGCAGACCAAGCAGCTTCCATACGTTGCCAAAGTTGATCTGCTGTGGCAGCTGGGGGTGGAATCTGGGTCAATCGTAGAGCAACCATGGACCACATGTTTTCTATCGGCGAAAGATCCGGAGAGCGAGACGGCCAGGGAAGCAATTCAATCTGGCGATTGACGAAGAACCGTTGGACAATGCGTGCCACGTGTGGTCGCGCATTATCCTGTTGAAATATGTCTGTGGGCAAGCCCTGAAGGTAAGGAAGGCCAACTGGCTCCAACACCTCGGAGATGTAGCGCTGGCTGTTTAAAGTACCGGCAATGCGTACTAGAGGTGTGCGAGAGTGATATCCAATACCGCCCCATACCATAATACCCGGTGCAAGATCAGTGTGGCGGTGCATAACGCAGCTGTTCAGCATCCTCTCTTCACGGTGTCTCTAAACTCGAATGCGACCATCGTGGTGTTGCAGACAGAAGCGTGACTCGTCAGTAAAGACAATTTCCTTCCATTCTGCCGTCCACATCCTTCTGTCATCGCACCATTGGCGGCGGAGACGTCTATGGTTCTGCGTCGAGGGTAGACAAAGCAATGGACGTCTTGCGGACAGACCACTCTGCTGTAAATGGCGTCGAATGGTACACGCAGACACTGGATGATGCGTTACAGACTGCATGTGCTGCGCTATGGTTCGTCATGTGACTGAGCGATCCGTCACTGCATGCGGACAATTTGCCTGTCATCACTTGAAGTGGTGCGCTGAGGTGGATGCGATCCAACACGCCGGTCCGTCGTACCCTCCTGCATCCAACGATCACATATCCGCATTACAGTTGTTTGGTTTCGTCCAACACGACTACCGATTTCCCTGAAAGATAATCCACAATCTCGGTAGGCCACTACCCTTCCTCTGTCGAACTCGGATACTTGATCGAAAGATGATCGCTGTTTTCGACGAGGGATAATTGATCGTTTTTTTTTGAAAAAACCACAAGAAAAACACAATTACCGAACTTGAAATCGTCGAAATCTCCAAGACTTAAATAGCGCTTTGAACTGGCGCCACAGGCGCGGTGATGTGCGTCTGCGCTGAAATTCTAATCATTTGCATATCTCACCTCCGCTAATGCATGTTGTAAATTTCATGTTATTTGCATGTTTCCTTCAGGGTGTTGCATTTACAGTGGCCAGCAGTGTAAATAACCTATACAAAAGCAACACGTCTATGACAGCATACAATGTAAATTCACTTTTCCACATAGTTCCCAAGAGACTCTAAACATTTCGCCGAACGGACAACCAACTTTTCAATTCCGCATGAATAGAAATCTCCTCCAGCGCTATGTAACCACATGGATACAGCTGCTTTCACCTCCTCATCATTTCGGAATCGTTCTCCACCGAGATCCTTTTTGTGCTTACCGAAAACATGGAAATAACATGGCGCTAAGTCGGGACGGTATGGAGGGTGTTGCCATACCTCCCACTTGAATCGCTGCAGCAGTTCGCACGTTTGGTGGGCCTTTTGCGGCGAGTGGAATTTATGCCGAAAGGAACGACAATCAATTCGGCTTCGTATTGTCAAACGCTGAACCGTATGCGTAAAGCAATTAAAGAGAAGCGCCGGGGAAAATTGAGTGACGGTGTGATTTTGTTGCACGATAACGCAACACCTCGCAAGTCCCGCCAAACGTGCGAACTGCTGCGGCGATTCAAGTGGGAGGTATGGCAACACCCTCTATACAGTCCCGACTTAGCGCCATGTGATTTCCAGGATTTCGGTAAGCTCAAAAAGGATCTCGGTGGAGAACGATTCCGAAATGATGAGGAGGTGAAAGCAGCTGTATCCGTGTGGTTACATAGCTCTGGAGGAGATTTCTATGCATGCGGAATCGAAAAGTTGGTTGTCCGTTCGGAGAAATGTTTAGAGTCTCTTGGGAACTATGTGGAAAAGTGAATTAACATTGTATGCTGTCATAGCCGTGTTGCTTTTGCATAGGTTATTTAATAAATGACCATAACTTGGAAGTGCAACTTACTTTTTCATCTGCCCTCGTACGTTACTCAAATGCAGGTTGCCTGTCCACAAATATCATAGTATCCCATTTCATGTAATTATCGTTACATACACGTATAATTGATTATACATAGAACTATTCATTCAAATGAAGAGAATAAAGATTTGAGTTCTTCATTTAAAAAGTTGTAAAGTCTAACATCTGACATGAGTAGATCAGAATTTTAAAGTTCCTTTTTTTCATTAATTATCGGTCTGTATATTAGCGAATGAAAAAAAAAACATTGAGATGATACATATATAATACAGTTATAATATACAAGTTTTAATACCGTAAAAGTTATACAAAGATATACACAAACATGCCGGGCAAAAGACATATTCCTCTTAAGCAATGCGACTCAAAATTTAGTGTAAATACTTACACTTGTGATTAAACTATATTACGTAAAAGAAAAGGACTAAATTAAAAAAACGAGTTTGCTTGCATAATTTAATAGCGATGCTAGTCATTGGCACTATAAGTTAATTTGGCTAGTTTCCGACTGTAATTACACAGGTAGACTTTAACCGAGACATTAATATAAAGTTCATCTCAAACTAAACGCTATTATGTTATGTTCCATCATTCCAAAACAGTAGGAGAGAGCACATTATGTTACATAATAACAAAAAGAAAATAAAGATGTTATTAACTATACAAAAAATCAAGTTTCCTGCTGAAAAGATTTTTCTTTTAAGAAATCATTCCTTTTGAAAAAAATACAGGGAAACACTTATAAATACTTTAACCTTCCTTTAAGTACTGATTCGTAACTCACAGATTTTTTTTAAAAATATGAGACACGACTGTTCTTTGTTAAAGGCCAAATGGACCTGATACTTGATAAAAATTAATCTGAATGATCTGCGGGTTAACAAGGTGATTTTTTTCTTTTTAACTTTTATTAATGTTTAACTCGTATAACACTCTACAGAATTCCACGAATTCGCGCTATTACCATTTTTAAGTTTCAATACTTTAACTTTGTTTATGAAATATTTGACTTTGAAAATTTACAAATCAAAATAAGTTCTTTCCTCTTTATAACGCTTTCGTGAATATATTTAGGCCTGAAGGTAGGGGAAAAAGAAAAATATATGGAAAATGCACTAGATATATTTTTTATGAATTTAAAATTAACCCTAACTAACATGAGATATATGATCAAATATTCTTAACTCTAAATGCTTAGCTAAGCACACATACTTTCAACGAAACTTTTCGCAAAGTTATAAGCCCTTATAACGCGTTATTCTTGCACTTCAGTATTTTTATAGCTCTCGGGCATTGTTACGGCACTAAAGTAGAACAAGTAATTAAATTTTCTTTATGAGTTGTTTGAAGAACGAACTTCTAGGAAATGATCGCGTTACTTGATGAGCCGATGTAGTCTAGAAACCGTGTTTAAATGGTTTAATGCTAGGACTGGTGATCTATTAAAACTGCCATCACACAGCTCATTAGAAGTGGGGCTTCATTAACTTGAAGTTTTGTGTGTGCTTGATATCGCATAATTTTCGCTGGCGCAAGTGTCTCATTCTTAAACTTTCATTAACGACTATGTTATGGGTTTATATGTTTCGGGTTCTTTAAAGTTGAGGTCTCGAGAAGCTTCTATTAATTAAAACTTATTTCGTAGAGAGTTGAGCCACCTTGGAACTTCATGTGAAGTTAGAGATATGAAATTGTTAATGCTTACATATACTGGTATGTACATTTAACGCACTGAATAAAATCATTTGAAATGTTTGCTAAGAAATTAAAATTTTCTTTTATCTCTTTGTGTGGTGGGAAGTTACATAAACAGGAGAAAATTTACAGTGTTTTAATCAAATGAAATTTAGATTTTTATGATAAGCTTAACCCTTCAGCAGACGCTCCAATTTTTGGAACACCAGCAGACGTGCGTGGCACAAACTGCAACGTCTCTTTCAACCTTGATTATTCCTTTTGTAATAATTTTTTTTCAAATTGAAAATAATAATAATTCTGCATTTTATGACAAGATATAAAATGTTAATAATATCGAGATATATTTATAATTAAAGGCCAAAGAATGCAGATACAATCGTCTTATTTCAAAACTGTCCGATTTATTGGATCTAAAGACAACTTGGGAATACATTCCTATTATGTCCAAAACACTAAAAAACAATGAGATTGTCCATATTCGTGATATGCTGGATACCGTTTAATAGCTGCACATTTTATCGACTACATCAACTCCTGCTTTTGTCGTAATCTAATCCAGTATAATCGTTGGTTTACCACGGTTAAATCATGACTACCAATGAATGGAAAGGAATACAAGGGTCAGAAAATCAGACATGCATTAGAAAGACCGTAGCTATAAATAGAAACTGTTTAGAATATTCAAACCTTACACGCAAAAACAAATAATTCAAAATTACAAAAATGTTCCACACTATACACAGGCGCGCCCGCTGAAGGCCAAATCTGGTATTATTAAATGAAGTTAGAACATGTAATAATTAGAATATTTTGTATAGTGGCTTTTTTTTTTGGCAAAATTATTAATTTGAGAAATACACTCTGACACATGTCTGAGAATAACTAAAGGACACGAACTCAAATTTAATATCTAATGTTACCATTTAATTTCTCTTAATATTACTTAACATTAATTTAAATATTGATTACAAACTTTTACAGAAATCATCATATCACTTGTTTTCATACATTAAAAAAAATATTAGAACACATAAAATTCAAGTTACATATATTCAATTAGCACTGTACTCTCGCCTGATAAATATAACACAAATAATTATGACTTACCACCACCCTCGTTTGAGACTGAAGAATCTGATCGTTTCTAACTAAGTTGACTAGCGGAATCGGCAAAGCAGGAAAAAATGGCGGATAGTTTGTAGGGTTCGCGTGTTGCTCAGATGCAAATTTCGACTAGCAGCGCTGTACATGCCAGCCAAAGTGAGTTCGGCGCAGATGTTTGAGCTATTTAAAGGGCACACGCTGAGTTGGCAAGGGCCCAATACTGAAAAAGCCCAAGACTGGAGTAGCGATACTGAGAGAGCCCAAGACTGGAGTAGCGATACTGAGAGAGCCCAAGACTGGAGTAGCGATACTGAGAAAGCCCAAGACTGGAGTAGCGAGACGGAGAGAGCGAGGCAAGCTCGTTGGAAGGTGATAGCGGGTTTTAACTGATAGAGCGTGTGTTGATATTTAGCCGAGGTGGCTGCACGACCTCGAGAATCAGTTCAGGCAGAGAGTAGTTTCTAGGGGAGTGTAGGAAGTTGCATAGACTCCCAATCGCGGGGGGAGTTTTATTAAAAATCCGCGCCCGCACCCCGTTAAAGGGGTGGCGGTCTAAATTTTTTTGTTGGGTCAGGGAGAGTGTAGGGTTCGCGTGTTGCTCAGATGCAAATTTTGACTAGCAGCGCTGTACATGCCAGCCAAAGTGAGTTCGGCGCAGATGTTTGAGCTATTTAAAGGGCACACGCTGAGTTGGCAAGGGCCCAATACTGAAGAAGCCCAAGACTGGAGTAGCGATACTGAGAGAGCCCAAGACTGGAGTAGCGATACTGAGAGAGCCCAAGACTGGAGTAGCGATACTGAGAAAGCCCAAGACTGGAGTAGCGAGACGGAGAGAGCGAGGCAAGCTCGTTGGAAGGTGATAGCGGGTTTTAACTGATAGAGCGTGTGTTGATATTTAGCCGAGGTGGCTGCACGACCTCGAGAATTAGCTCAGAGCCGAGGTGTACGTGTATTGTTAGTAAATGCCTACTCTGCCTGAGGGATTCATTGCGACCTTTAGTTTCTTAGTACCGCGGGTGGCGGTACTGTTGTGTATTATTTTGGAAGCCCCAAGTCTGTATATGTTAGTCTGCCTCTACGTAGAGAATAAAGAAGTTATTCAGAAGTAGCCCTCGTACTTTATAATGTGCCTGGACCGTTAGAGATAGAAAGGAAGAACCACATAAGTTCTAGGTCGGACCACCGCGAGGTCCTCTTCCTGTCGCTGCTTATTCTTCAACTGACTAAGAAACGTTTCCAATTTTTTTAGAATCGGAAAGAGCAGAGGTCAGCTATGTCCTCGAGCAAACAACACCTTTCAGCTCTCATTGGCTAAAAAGATGTTGCGATGGGGAAGCTAAGACCCTTTTACAGCCGAGAAGGGGTAGCAAGTCACTATTTTCTTCTGTGCACAAAACCTTGCTACAAGTTACGCTAAATTTGCCTCCCGGAGGTACATTCCTTTCTTATGGAAACCGGTACAAAATAAACCATAGGCTCGATCCCAAGCACACATACATCTTAGGACATACATAATAAAACAGATACACTAAAATGTGCATGGAACCGAATCAATGCTGTATCAAGCCTATGAGATTAGAAAATATATTTACAAAGCGAATTCCTTGTCACATCCCCCCCCTTCCCATAGAGAGAAAAAAAAACACAAATATAAAATTAACCACGTAGATAAAAAAATCGCAATTAATCCAAATTAGGATTTAAGACCTTGTATTGTGCCAAGGGTACCATATTACATGCCAAGTCTACCAGAATCAAAACCAGTTCATTTCTTGGAAAAGTTCTGTGAATATAGCAAAACAGCCTCGAGTATGAAACTCGCACCTCAGAAAATCTGGCGGGTCGGCGAAGATACTTCACTTGCTGTGAAAGAGGATTATAGAGACCATCTGTTGAGAAGAGAATGCCGCAGCAGTAACTCTGGCGACGTCAGCAGAGACAGAAATAGCATCAGGAAAAACTCCATCGGGATCTTCTGGATCTTCCAGGATGTAGCATAGCCCTCGTCGTTTCGATGATGCAGTAAGAGAGAAAGGAAATGATAAGTTGAATGTACAATTTTTATGTGGCACGGAGTCTCTCCAGTAGTGTTAGTGTGCGATATCATAACCTCCTCCTTGAACTGCAGCAAACAATTGATCCCAGACAGTGTTCTCTTGCAGCACACATGATTTGTAGAACGCTCAGCATGATAATAGCAGAATAGCAAATAGTAGGTGGTGGTGGTGGTAAGTAATGGAGTTACGGCAAACACACCATGGAGAGCACAGTGGCCACAGTGAGCATACAAAATTATTACAATGCACAAAAGGAGGATATGCAAAAAAAAATAAATAAAAAATGTAGTTAAAAGTTTGTTATTATTATTATTATTGTTTATGGGCACAAAGCAGATGTACGCAGTTCATCTTGGTAGCTAGCTATACATTTTTAATAAATAACATAATTACTGCGAAATTTGTTTCCCACTAGTAGCTTTATTTAAGCTATATTAAGCATTGACCAAACCAGATCACAAATTTTCACAATAGTAGCAGAAACCAAAAACAAACAAAAAAAGAGATTTTTTTAGTGTCATGTTAACTAGCAATTAAATAGCATAATAGGAACCAGCCCACATTAGCAATATCACTAGACAATACAACAGCATGCAGCGTCGACTTAACATGTGATGCAAACAAAAGAATAAAAAAGAATTCTTGTGACAGCTAAACAAAATTAAATTCGTTTTGGTAACTACAAAGCAAAATTTTTAGTCAGTGAAATAGCTGTTAAATTTTCAAAGTCCATTATTATTAAATTCTTTATTTAATTAAAGCTTGTAGCAACGACCCATAGATAGACTTCAATAAGACTTAAAACAATAGTTTAAAACAAATATGAGCCTTCGCATATGAATTCGGAGGCTGAAACAATAACTTCACCAATATAAACAAACACACATGATGTGGGAAAAGTTGGGTCGTCCATTAGAAAATCTAACGCCTTTCCTGTTAAACGTGATTTTAAAAGAATGTATTTTTTTTCATCATTCCAATTTTTCTAATTAGGCGATTTCCTCAAAATGATTTTAAAAAAATTTAAAGTTCTCCTGTGAAGAACCACTAAAAGAGGGCAGAGAAATCATAATACTTGCTGGCGCTATTATATTTATGGTGTTTGAATCAGCCGTTGAAGGTGATGGGGAAGGACTAGCCTGCCTATTTCTAGTTCTACAACCTTTCGACATGTTTAATTATTTCAAATTTCAGCAAATAGAATTTCTAAATTTATCTTATCAAATGAATAATAATAAAAAAACTTAACTCAATTTCATAATGCAATACATACAATTCAACAATTGAAATATATTATAAACATTTTACATACAATTTACTCAGACAATGTGCAGTGAATTATATAATTATTTTTATTATTAAAATCCCAGAGCTCGAAGAGCCTATTGACGGCACCATATATTAAATGAAGTTAGAACATGTAATAATTAGAATATTTTGTATTGTGACTTTTTTTTTGGCTAAATTATTAATTTAAGAAATACACTCTGACACATATCTGAGAATAAGTAAAGGACACGAACTCAAATTTAATATCTAATGTTACCATTTAATTTCTCTTAATATTACTTAACATTAATTCAAACACTGATTACAAACTTTTACAGAATTCATCATATTAATTGTTTTCATACATTAAAAAAAATATTAGAACACATAAAATTCAAGTTACATATATTCAATTAGCACTGTACTCTCGCCTGATAAATATAACACAAATAATTATGACTTACCTCCACCCTCGATTGAGACTGAAGAATCTGATCGTTTCTAACTAAGTCGACCAGCGGAATCGGCAAAGCGGGAAATAATGGCGGATAGTTCTAGATCGGACCACCACGAGGTCCTCTTCCTGTCGCTGCTTATTCTTCAACTGACTAAGAAACGTTTTCAAATTTTTAGAACCGGAAAGAGCAGATGTCAACTATGTCCTCGAACAAACAACACATTTCAGCTCTCATTGGCTAAAAGATGTTGCTAGGCCGTTGCTATGGGGAAGCTAAGACCCCTTTACAGCCGAGAAGTGGTGGCAATTCAGTTTTTAGTAGTAATGCAGAAATCGCAGAATCAACAGATACAGGCATTCTGGAACCCGCAATGCCATAAACTTCCAGTTCCGTACAGCTACAGCCTCATCTTCCAACTCTGCCATCTTCCAATTTTGGACAGGTGGTATCAACGAAAAGACGTAAATATGATACTAGTTACCTGTCGTTTGGATTTACTAGTACTGGTGACGAGGAGGCTCCAGTTGCGGTTTGTTTGCTTTGCAACAAAATATTGGCAAACAGCTCCTTAGCACCAGCAAAACTACTGAGGCATTTTTTAAAAAAATCACACAACAGATAAAGGCAAAGATAATACTTATTTTAAAAGAACTTGAAAGCCATAATAATTGCAAGAGTTTTGATGGTAAAAAAAATCAAAGCAGATAATCAAAAGATAACGGAAGCGTCGTATAAAGTATCTTATCGTATTGCTCTAGCAGGCGAGGCACATGTTATTGGTGAATCACTTATTAAACCTTGCGTTCAAGATATCATTTCGTGTGTATTGGGCGAAGGGTATAGTAAACAGGTTGAAAGTGCGTCTCTTTCTAACAATACTGTAAAAAGGCGTATTAACAATATTGAGGATGACATTGAAATAGAACTTATTTCACGGTTGCAGGCGTGTGATGCTTATGTATTACAAGTAGATGAGTCCACAGACGTTGCTGGATTAGCAATTTTGCTTGTTTTCGTTCGGTATGATTTTAATAAAATAATTGAAGAAGATTTGCTTTTATGTGAAAGTGTGAACATTAACACCACGGGGGAGAATATAATGCATTGTTTAACTGCATTAATAATTTTATGACAACGCATGAAATTAACTGGGGAAAATGTATTGAAGTATGCAGCGATGGAGCAAAAGCAATGACAGGAAAAGTGAGTGGTGCTGTAGAACGGATTAAAAATGTTGCAAAAAACTGTAGCAGTACTCATTGCATTCTTCACAGATATGCATTAGTAACAAAAATGATTTCAGTGACATTTAAATCTGTTCTAGAAGAAGCAGTGAAGATTATTAATTTTATTAAAAGTAAACCATTGCAATCACGTATTTTCAAAGCCATGTGCGAAGATATGGATAGTCTTCACACCACTTTACTTCTTCATTTGGAAGTTAGATGGTTATCGCATGGTAAAATTCTTGTGCGAATATTTGAATTGCGAAAGGAACTGTTGGCGTATTTTATTGGTCATAAATTTGAATTATCAGACAGATTAAATAATATGACTTGGCTATCTACACTTGCATACCTTGCTGGTATATTTGGAAAATTGAACGAATTATGTTTGGCTCTGCAAGGAAAACAAGTCAACATATTGCAAACAAAAGATAAATTGGTTGCCTTTTCAAGGAAAATACAATATTGGATTTCAACTGTGAAGCAAAATATCTTCGAGTGTTTCCAGACGCTTACTGATTTTCTCGAAGAATCTGAAGTGGATTTAGATATGGAAATCCGTGATGGTATAAAACACATCTGTCCAGTTTACAGCTATCACTCAGTGATTACTTTCCAAACCTAGAGAATCAAGATAATTACTGGGTACAAAATCCTTTCAAAATAAAAGAAAAACCAAAAGGATTTCATTCCATGGATTATGAAAATTTGATTGAATTGAGTTCGGATACACAATTAGAAGCCAGATTTAGAACAGTTTCATTAACAATATTCTGGTCAGATGTATTCGATGAATATCCAAATTTATCAAAATAGGCTATTCAAATTCTATTGTCGTTTGCAACCACTTATTTGTGTGAAGCTGGGTTTTTAAAACATGTTGCAACAAAAACCAAATATCATAACAAACTTGATGCTGCACCAAATATGCGAGTTCAGTTATCAAGCATAACTCCCAATTTTAAGAGAATCATGGAATCAAAGAAGCAGGTGCATTCTTCAAATTAAAGTTTTTTCATTTATTTTAGTTTATGTTTTGCATTTTTATTAATTATTTCTATGATGAATTGTTTTTTTTAGTTTCGTTTAATTCAATAAAATCTGAAATACCAAAATAATACTTGTTTCATTTAATATCAGATATTAAATTTTGAAAAGTCGTTGTTTAAAAAATATTCAGGGTCTAACAAATTTGGGGGTTCCACGACCAAAATAGTTTGGGAACCACTGTGTTAGATCATTTCCGAAAAATGCTGTTTGGTTTTGCTTATTTCATCGACAAAGATTATCTTGTAAAATTTGCTGACCAAAAATAACTGGAGAAATGCTTCGTTGCAGTAATTGAAAGTTACAATAAACAAATTAACTTTAGTACAAAAAGCTGCTTTATTAATCTTGATGGGGAGAATTGTAAGCTTGATTGTTATTTCCTGCATACAAATTGATAAGCATTCTTTTGTTTTACGTGCATTAACCATGGCTGTGCTAATCATATTCTAATATATTCCCTTTTATTTGATATAATTTATATTATCTTATATTGTAATTCCATTCATGAGAAAAAATTTAAATTACAACTATAGAGCATATTTTTCTTTGTGAAATAAGTTTGTTATCAATCCTTAAGAATGAATTTCCTTTTCGTGTTTCCTTTAAATAGAAGGTACGTCAGGTTTTGTCATTTTTGATATTTTCGCTTCAGTAAGATCTCAAAACTGGTGATAGCTGGTAATCGGGCCTCAAATTTCTGCTACGTGCTGTACATTTTTTAAGCTTAAATACACGATAAAGAATATGCATATTCTGTATATTAGCAGCATATTAAAACTTAGCATATAAGTGATAAAAAAGAATCTATTATTTATGGCTCTGTTCTATCGTGCTGTTCATTATTAACGTTTACACGGTAATCATAAAATTGCCCTTTTTCTCGCAGACTTCAAGTCTGTTAAGTCCTGTTCTTATTGTAGTTCATTTCTCGAGATGCCTGTTTCTTTTTTAATGTTTAATTTGATTTATTCCGATATAAAAATACTCGCGTCATTAAAAAAATTCAAACTGTTTGAATAGAGATGGTTACCTTGTTTTTAATTATAATAGTGATGCTGCACACAAAAGATTGAATAGTGATGCTGCACAAATAGATCAGTTACTTTTATCAGCATATATTAAAAACTAATTCTTTTAATATTATTGTAAGTCACTGATATACTAAGACGCAAATTCATTATGACCTTGTTTATACATTTGAAAATAACACTGGCAATTTTGTGCAAATAAGCCATGACGTCATGTTATTACTGCAAGAAGGTGATATTAGTGCAAAAAAGGATAGCTAAAAAACAGATGAAGTGTATTGTTTGTAAATGAATAGGCAAAATTAAAGGGATTTAACGGACACTGCATTTGGAAGGATTGAGGACGGACTAGGGAAGTATCGGTGAAACTGCTTTGCTTCGAAGGTAGTCGAGATCATCTCTCGTTAATGTCTATAAACAAAAGGCTACCAAACAAAAAAAACCGAGTGTGAACGTAAAACATGTTGTCGTTAACGGCTACTGAATACTCCAGCTGAAAAGAGTAGTGTCCAGACTTGTCGAGTCCAATAGAAGGGTCACAGTACATCCAAATTACAGTTAATCTTAATCAAGATCAACTCCGGCCTATCAACATAGTGTTCAACACACTCTACAATGTATTGTGTATGAAAGTATAATACCGCTTCGAAAGCCTTTATTTTCTGCAGTTAAAAAATCAAACATCTTCAGTTCGCTGGGGATCGCAAACATTGGATAGCAAAGGAATGAAAGAGGGTAATGTGGTCAGATTAAACTTTTAAACTATACCATGCAAATGACAGGAACGACAGCATGGACCTTAAGTGCATTAACGTAACACATCAAGCTGATGTAAGCAATATTAGACCTTGGGTGTTGGTTCCATAGCATTAATTCGGGAGAAATAACGTCTGATTGCCAAAATGTATTTAAGTATTGCTGAGACCAGATATATCTAGTTTTGTAAACGTTTTGCTCCACTGGGCATGAATTCTTCCAGGTTGGTTTGGTTTGGAACGCTACAGTCAATTTCTCCTTCACGAGGGCTAATTAGACCGGGACCTACAGCTTAAAGCTAATTCCGAAACGATACGAATGTCCATGCCAAGAGTGGTACTCGAACCCATAGACTCTGGTATCGGAAGCCAGCACACTATCCATTTGAATACTTCTGGGAAGACGATGATCCATGTCAGATAGCTGAAAATAACCAAATATGGTGTGAAGAGTAGGGCGGAGACTTCATTCTGCTTAGTAGTTCTCCACAATCCCCAGATCTTAGTCAAATTGAATATTTGGAGGATGAGGTCGAAACAGGCATCAGACAGATAGACCCAGAACCATAAATTTTAAGGGAACGGGAAAGTGCAGTTCATCAAATAAAGAGTCAGATTCCTCAAGTCACCTAACAAGATCTCGTAGTGTCCATGCTAAACAGAATCTCCGCAGTATAAATAGACAAAGGTTGTCCAACAATATACTAACTCATAATAAATTTGAATTCATTATATATACATGATATATGGATTAATCAGGTTTCTCTGTTGATTGCGTTTGAAAAATAATTTTTAATTTGTAAATTAGCAATGTGGTTTATAGAGTATTTCTAAACTTTTTGATTTATTGAAAATTTTTACTGCTTTTAAAGTAATTATTGTAAGTTAATACGCAAGTTAATACGAATTCAGAAAATCATTTAATACATGCAAGTAAAAAGCTATAGCTATATAAGTTTTTAGATTAGGGTTTAAGAAAAAACTTATGAAAATATTTATTACTTGCAGTTAAATATTTAATACTTGCAAATAAGTGTCATTGCTACTTTTTATATTTTATATAGAAACATAAAACATGACTGAAATGCTCCTGCTTAGGTTCTAAAGCAGGAGCTTCAGGACCATAAGAATCGAAATAGTAAAAAGTATAAAAATTGATACATTAACTAAGAATATTCGTGTCAGTTTAAAGTTAACGCTTTAATTTCCCGTTGAGTCTCTAACGGGGTAAATATATACTTGTATCTATTGATCGATAACGGGAATTTTTCAGTGCATGAAAGCCGATCGCAAGAGTTGACATGTTGACTACACCTGCAGTGTGGGAATAAAAACCAATCTTGTACGTTTCAAGGTAGTGTTGCTGACAAGTTTCAGAGTAAGTTGCGAATATATAAGAAGAGCAAATACAAAATTTTGTTCAGCATAAAGCAATACATAATTTTTTTGGCATTGTTTAGAATATGAGATTAAAAGTGTTTAATTTAAAACAGGAACACATAGCTTATTAATATCCACTATAAAGATAAATAAAAGAGTGGAAACTAGTTTCAAGCTAATTAAAAGTTCATAATCATTCGCATTTGTGAATTGTCGAAAGAGATATACAAATACTCCTTGGACTGATGATAAACTATGACTCACCTCGAAACTACTTACTACCCCTTTATTTATTTTTTACAGGGGCCTTCAATAAGCTGTGCACTCCTGTTTGGGGTTTTTATAACTATCATCTAAGTTAAAAGTATCATTTAAAGTCTTGGGTATGATTTTAGAAATCAAAGTATAAAACACAAAACCCACAAAATAAACCAAAACACAACGAGACAATCGAACTGTCTCTTCACCAGGAGGCCTAGCCAAGTCGGTAACCCCAACGGGGTGCTTTCTAAATAGGATGTAGGTCTAGTCAAAAAAAAATTCCCAACGCTCCGATATCCACACATTGAAAACAGACAGTCAAAAGCATTAGAAATTACACCACAACATTAATTAAACAAAAGAACGACACAAAACATAAATTTACGAGCAAACTTACCTTACCTCGATTATTTGCCTCGCTATGTTTTGGTTTATTTTGTGGTTTTTATTTTTTATACTTTGATTTCTATTATGGAAGTAGAATCTTGCATTTATGATGCATAGAGTGCTAATTGCAGATTTCTGTTAATTTTTTCGACTGCCAGTGCCTTCTTCCTGCAATTTAATTTTTTTTACTATATTTGTTGAGTTATTTGTATAGCATTTGAGTGTCTTTTTAGAATCATATATTCTATAGTTCTGTTAAGAAAACGGAATTAAAACAAATCTTAGTTTCATTATTTTGTGCATCAAAACTCTGATGATAGAATGTTTCGATTTCCTGCAGAGCGAAATATAAGGAATTAATACATCGTATCAGCTATTAAATGCCATGATAAAATTATCTTTCTATTGTAATGTAGGAAATGTAATTAAACTCTCTTATCTTTAAGCGTCAGTCCAGGTTATGTGAAAAGGAAATAATGGCGTCATTTAATCGGATAGCGAAACCTGTAAATGGGGTTTAAACGCTTCGATTCAAGGATTTCTGATCTATTAAACCGGGTACATTTGGAATGCGGTACGCTTCATTTGGTTAATCTGCTGTGATTTTCATGTTATATACTTTCAAGACTGAAATTTGAAGGCTGCCTTTTTTTTCTGCTTGGGGTTTATACCATAAATATACATGGGGTATTTAACTTTTAAAAATTAAAAAAAATTCTGTTGGTATATTTTATGTTTACAATCAGTGTGTGGTTTTTATTAAGTCTATAGGTAAGCTAACAATTTCCGGATCCCCTCTCTTGCAACATGTACGAAAATATTTCTCTAAAAATTTTAAAGTTCCTATAATGTTGCCTACGAGATATCTTAAATTTGTGGTAATTACAAAAGACAGAGTTCTTAACAGGTAAAGAGAAATTATATTGAAGTGTTTCTTATTGTACACAAAGAATTGTCAAGGAACGGCAAAACATAAGCTAAATACGTTTTTGTACCACTTCATAGTTTTTTCAAAAATAAATATTTTTTTTTTATAAATGATCCTGTAAGAATACTTGTTACTCCACATACCATCTGCACGTTAAATATAATTTTCAGGTTAAATCTTTAAATTAGAAATATCCTAGTCTAATTATTACTTACAGATATTATATATATATATATATATATATATACATATATATATGTTCATTCTAATGCGCAGACACTATCGGTAGCCATTCGAATTAAGGATTTTAAAAATAACTCATGAGAAACACACATTTGATAAATCTGCTTAATTACTATTACATGCACTTTATATGTCTTTTTAGATAGTGCTGTGTGTCTAAATGTAAATCAAAATTAATATTCTAAATATATCATTGGCGATGCTATGATTTTACAATTTCATAAAATTATAATGATGATCAAGTTGAAAGAAAATCTATCAAAGAAATGTTTTCATGAAAATTATTTAATTACCAATGTACTTTTAGTTCTCTAAAAGAGACCGCATCTCTTTAAAATGTGCCGTTTATTGTTCTACAAAATGCCAATTATTTTTGATAGAAAAAAGAAATATTTGTAAATTTAGAACATTAAATTACTTAAAATTAAATTTTTCGCAGTAAGGAAATAACAGTTATATAGGAACAGAGAAATAAATATACAGTGAAGGGTGTTATGTATAAATAAGTAAAACAGTAAAAGTGATCCTTAGTTTACATATTTTACAATCAAGAGCAGTTTCGTTTCAAATTTCCGGGAAAAGTTTAGTATAAAATGACACTATCTTTCATTTAATACTACAAGAAATATTAGAGAATTCTTCATTGTCACACGACGTGACTAAATATGTTTTATCCTATTGCTCTATGTACAGAACATTCTGTACCTTATTACAGATTTATATAAGAGAACCGAAGAACGTTTTTCGTTTCTTATAAGTATAATATTCTCATATTAAAATTTTTCGCAAATAATCAGGAGTAGAAACATATATTAGAGTGAATTTCAAGCCTTTATATACCCATGATAGGATAAATTTTTTATATATATATTCAGGTAACTAGACGATCAGCCTCTCCGACAAAAACATTAAAAATAATATAGAGAGATAAGGTCTAACAAAAGCCATCAGGTACTTGCATTATTTGTTGCAAATAGAGCAAAAATTGCAACTCTAAGAAATACATAAAATTAAAACATATGTTTACTTTATCATCTCTTTCAAAATATTTTTAAAAAATTCTGAACTTTGTCATCTCTTTCAAAATATTTAAAATATATATATATATATATATATATATATATATATATATATATATATATATATATATATATATATATATATATATATTGAACGTTATAGTCTAGAAATAGGATTTTTAAAAGTATTTTTATACAACTGATGTACTTCATTGAAAATATATACTAAAACTTATGTAATGAAATATCAGGACTACGCAACTGCTTAATATCCACAATAAAATTAAAGAGTGGAACTAGTTTGGAACTAATTACTAAGCGTTTTAACAGGCTGAGGAGCTTAGGAGTAATTAGCTCTATGGCCAGTTCACAAATTCATTAATTAATTTGAAATTAATTGCCACTTTCTGTTTTCGTCGTTGCTATTAAGAAACTGCGTGATCTTGTTTTGCATTTTACACAAGTTTAATGCCTGTAATATTTTAATTATAATTTAATTCCTGTTAAGTATAGGCAATTGCTAAATATACTATTCATAAGCGTAGAAGTCCTTAAATATGCGCTGTTTATAATTTAGTTGAGTAGTAATTTACTGTGTTTGCGAATACACTCCCCAAAACATTTCGATCAGACAATAAATTTTAAAATAATTGTTCATTATATTGCAAGACCAAAGTCCCCAATTTGAAACAGTATTATATTTTCACCAAGTGTGGAAAATTTTCAACTAGGCTAATATAAATTATTAATTTACAGATAAAGCTGAGCGTGATCGAAATTTAACATTTGAATCATTGTATTCTAAAACAGTTATCGCATTCGTGTTTTCTAATTTAACTGATGATGTATATATTGAAGATGTGATAACATTATAACCCCCCCCCCCCGTTTTCAGCAACTGCATAATTAACTATTAAAATCATAATGGTACTATAACAATTTAATCTCACTAACTATTTGTCATTTTTCTCATTACTGAAAACTGGACCTTTCCATATTTCAACATAAATCAATACTGATATATTGCATGCGACAAAGATCGTGTGATTTTATTCTGTATTTAAAATACTAAATCAATTTAATACAACAGATTTTAGAGCAACAATCCTTATAGAGCTGATTCAAAATAAAATAAAATTACAAATATGAGATATAAAAAGTTAAACAAGTAATATTATTTTAGAGTTTAATGAAATAAAATTTAAATAGTGGGAAAAATAGATCAGTAGGCAATAAAAAATATTCAACAAAGCTTCAAAAATATTCTAAAAAGCTTCATGTCTCCGGGAATGTAATTATCCAGTTAGCTATTTTCTTTTATGGCAGGCGATAAAATTTAACTGAAAATGAGATAGCTCTCAATAACCATATAGTTAGGGTGTTAAAACTTAATAAAAATGTAAACAATTCAAAGAGACATTTCAGTTTTCCATCATTTTTAGGTAACATATCTGATACAACCCTTCATATTCCAGTAATTTTTTAACTCGTTCATTCGAAATTTTTTTAGATAATTTTAGGCAATGTTGTTTGAGTGAAAGTTCAAAAATGGTTTCAAAGTAGCTTGTTTTATGATCATATTTAGTTTTTTTCCCCCCGGCAATTTAGAAGCTGCTTAGCTTAAAATCTCCAGCTACATTATCGATCGCAAAATAGTTTGTCTGTATTAAATTAACACTATGATATTTGCGTGATTTAGTTTTTCAATCAGGTATGGAACCCCGTAAAAAATTATGTACTATAATTTTTTTTAAAATTATGCAGGGCCCTTTGTTTCTACGAAAATAATTAATTAATGTATATATATATATATATATATATATATATATATATATATATATATATATATATATATATATATATATATATATATATATATATATATATATATATAATATATATATATATATATAATATATATATATATATATATACACTATGTTATAAAACAATATATGCACCCAAAAGAAATTGAGCTACTATCACGAAACTTGGCAGGAATGTAGTCTGGTAAGATATATGTAAATGATTAAAATTTCGACGGCAATGAGACAAAGCGTGTTATGGGCATATGACATACGAAGCTGGGAGAGTTTAAAAGCATGATTGCTCGTGCCATAGGGTTATTCAAACAAATCTGTCGACTTGGATAGACGGTATTGGGACTAGAAATGCCTCTGAGACGTAACCGGCGACAGTACGAACACTTGTCGGACTTTGAGTGGGGGCGTATAGTAGGCCTAAGACAAACAGGCTTGTTTAACAGGCGTATCGGCCGCGACCTCGGTCGGAGCGATATCGTAGTTGCTCAGTGTTGGCAACAATGGATCACAGAACGAATAGTCTACCGTCGTGGACGATCAGGGCGTCCCAGGAACGGAAATGCGCGCGAGGATCGCGCAATCATAAGAGCGGCCACGTCCGCACCAACGACGTCGATAAGATCGGTTCGACGCCATTTACCACCATCCAGACATCCGGTGGTATCAAGGGAAACCATTCGGAGACGACTGGCCGACGCAGGTATAAGGAGCCGACGTCCATTAAGACGCCTATCACTGACCCCAAATCATAGGCGCCTACCACTGACCCCAAATCATCGGCAGTGTCGATTGGATTTTTACCGACCTCGGGCAAGCTGGAGTGTTACTGACTGGAGGCGTGTGATCTTCAGTGTTGAATCCCGATTCAGTCTCATTTCTGATGACCACAGCATACGTGTGTGGAGGCGACCAGGCCACCGGTACGATCCGGCATTTATTGTCGAGAGGCATACGGTGATTACACAAGGTGTGACAGTGTGGGGAGCGATTTCTTGGGAGACTCGATCACCTCTAGTCGTCTTTCAATGTCCATTGACGGCCCGCAGTTACGTGGACGATATTTTAACGCCAGTTGTACTGCCTATGCTATCAAGTCGCCCAGGTGCCATTTATCAGCAAGAAAACGGTCGTCCACATACTGCGTGACTCTCACAACAATATCTACAAGGATATGATGTACTCCCATGGCCTACCAGGTCACCAGACCTCTCGCCAATAGAACACGTCTGGGACGTGCTTGGAAAGCGATTGCAGCCATCCCGGAATTCTGGTGAATTAACTGCCCAGTTGCAAAGATTATGGCATGATCTACCGCAGGATGTCATAGGTGAACTCATTGATTAGATTCCACGCCGTGTTTCGGCTTGTATAGCTACCAGACGTGGATTTAATACTTATTCATTTGTAACCTTTTTCATGACATATCATAATAAAACGGTCTGTTCTTCTGAATTTGCAATAATTTCCTTATCTCCTCATACACTACATACACGTCAAGGTTCGTGATAGTAGCTCGTTTCGTTCTGGGTGCATATATATTTTTCTGACAGAGTGTATATATATATATTTATATATATATATATATACACTCTGTCAGAAACCCTCTGTCAGAACACACATTATATATATATATATATATATATATACTAGCTGTACCCGTCCCGGCGTTGCTCGGGTAATGTAATTACCAATTTTTTAGTAGCCTTAACCCTTTGTTAATAGGCGTCGCTGTCATCCTTTTCCTCACCACGATACATTATTTTACCCATATAAATTTAATCCTTTCTGGCACATTTTGGCAAAATTTTTGACATAGGATTATTAATCGAATATCACTACAATAGTAATCGATTTCCTTGAAAGCGAATATATCACATCCTCCACATGCTGAAATTCTTTGAAATCTTCATAGATTTTTTCCACAAATACACCACAAATTATATGATATTAACTAAGTGCTGGCCAAAAAAATTACGGCATTACTAAATGTGATTTTTTAATCGATTATCACTGCAATAGTAATCGATTTTCTTTAACCACTCAATCCCTCATAGAAAAACAAACGCCCCAACACATCACGTGCATTAAGTCGAAAAACTGGTTTTTCTCCTATTTTCACTCGCTGTACCTTCGTCCGGAAATGAAGAACGAAATCTCCAAAATGAGATTTCTCACAAGAGTTTCCGAATCATAAAATAAATTATTAAAAAATAACTACAATTTGTAAATTAATTTTGGTTCTGGCTTTCGAAACTGTGATGTCTAGGGTCTCTGAGATAAAAATTTCGTAAAAATGTAACAATATTTACGTATCGATTCGACAATTTGGAAAAAAGGGTCACGGACAAAATCCCGATTTTTTCCGAAAAACGGGTGCGTACAGGCGATCGAAAAAAAATCACAATTAATCGATAAATTAAGACAGACAATTTTAATTGTGATTTCCGTATAGTGTCATCTTTCCCGTATAGGCTCGTCCGAAAAAAAAAAATTCTTGGACGGATACGTTAGGATTTACAGAGCTTTTACTCGTCCGGGAGCTCCAAATCGTGACTAAATATTAATTACGGAAAATCTAATTAAAAAATCGAAAAAAGGGCTTCGAGGTGCATAATGAGACCTCGGGAGGCTTCTTCGTGTCGAATCTCAAGACTGTCCGACCTACCGTCTTTGCGCTGCGCCGCGAGCAGACAAAAACTCGGTCACACACACACAGACTTTGCCTTTTATATATAAAGATATATATATATATATATATATATATATATATATATAATGTGTGTGTTACGGTAAAAGTATAATGCAGATTTATTTATTTGTTTACGACGTTCTCGGACTAATAGATTGTGTGGTAATCGATGTTAAAATTTGTGGAAATAGGTAGAATTCATAAGTTTCACTTTGAATGTTAATATGTTTAGAGTCGTTAACTTTATTATTGGTTATAAAAGTTAAAAATTGGATATGTTATTTCTTAAGCAAACATTTGTACAGAAAAAATTGTCGAAAATTTATGTTTTATTTTTTAAAGACATATTTTGGAATAGGGGCACAATTCTATCTCCTACCAAACTACTAGTGAAAATTGAACAAGCATAATCAGAATGCGGAGTTCGCTTATATACACTGAAGTGCCACTGAATTAGGGATACCTACCTAGTAACGAGTTGGGCCTCCTCTGGCCTTGATAACGGCTGCCACACGACGAGGCATAGATTCAACAAGTTTCTGGAAACGTTCCACGGGAATGGCTTGCCAAATATTGGCTAAAGCTGTCCATAATTCAGTAAGGTTCTTTGGTGCTGTGTGATGGCCTTTCACGCTTTGTTCCAAAACATCCCAAAGATGCTCAATAGGATTTAAGTCTGGGCTTCTAGGTGGCCATTTCATGACAGAGAAGTCAGAGGAATGCTCATCCGACCAGCCAGTAGCCAACCGGGACTTGTGAGAGGTACAGTTGTCTTTCTGGAATACTCCATTACCGTGCGGATAACAGAACAGCATAAACGGATGGAGGTGACCACCCAGCAACTCTACGTACCGAATTGCATTGAGAGAGGTTGGTACACGCACCAAAGATCCCAAACTGTGCCACGAAAAAGCACCCCAGACCATGTTTGAGCCACCATGCCCTTGTACAGTTCCAGCCAGGCATGCAGGATCCATGGCTTCATGAGCCTGACGCGATATTCTCAGCCTCCCGTCGGCGTTAAGTAGTCGGAATCGAGACTCATCACTCCATGCTACTCGTTTCCAGAACTCTAAACTCCAGTCTCTGTGCTCTCTTGCCCAGGCAAGTCGTGCAGTGTATATTAGCCCGATGTCGAGTATAGAGCAATGGTACTCTCGTAGGTCTACGGCTCCCGAAACCCATACGGTGAAGCGAGCGTTGCACAGTCCGTTTACTGACTGTACGACTGGCACCGTCATTAAACTGGGTGGTAATTTGAGCTAATGAGTGGCTTCGCTGGCTACGTACAATTCGCCTGAGCCGTCTCTCACCACGCACTGTCAAGGCTAATTGTCCTTTGCAGTTTGCTCGATCGCTAGTTTTTTTTTTCCAACATCCATGTATTCTTGGTATAACTCTTGACACTGTCGACATTGAAAATCCTAGCTGTCTGACGATTTCGGAAATTGAATGGCCCATGCGTCGCGCACCTACGATTTATCCGCGATCGAAGGCGTCTAAATCAGGCAGTTTACCCATACTGGCAATTCCAACAACTAATTCAGAACAACTACAGTACGCGCTATATATGCAGTTACCACAGCGCCCTCACTTGTGCATACATGATGCGCAGCGCTACACAATTTGCATAGGCTTTGCTATTCCTAATTCAGTGGCAATTCAGTGTATATTACCTATTGCCTTGAGGTAAAGCCCATTATATGGGGTAAGCCTTTTTCCAAGGCTGCTGTTTATGCTGGAAGAAATTGTAATTGCATTAGTGGCCCTTCCCACGAATGTGTGCACCATGCAGTTTTTGTTTCTCTACAGTCTAAATAACAGCAGAACTTCATTTTCATCATCTCTCGAAAGTTCTAGAAGAAGCTTTTTCACAATTCCTTACATCACATAAATCTGATTTAACATAGTGAGTCCACTGACCAAGCAATTATTGATATATTTGAATAGTGTATATATACATATATATATATATATATATATATATATATATATATATATATATATATATATATATATATGAATTATTTGAATAGTATATATTTGAATTGTTTCAAGGAAAAAAACCTGAAAAGGGAAATAACCATCATAATAAACCCCTCTACAGACAGTACCATAATGTTTTCATAAAGGTATTGCTACTAGTTACAATCAAACTTTCGTACTCAATGTGTGAACCCTTTGCTGTCGTAAAAGCAATTGCAAAGGTCCCCAGTTTTACTGAACCTTGAATTAAATCTCAATTATGCGTTACTTGCTGAAAACGTAAACATGTATTTATTTAGAAAGAACATGGAACACCAAAAACACATGCACCCCATCACTTACCGATTTCATCTTGGGGAAGTGAATTCCAATAACCTGTCTGAGGTCAGCAAGTGCTTGTAGAGAACAGGTGGCAATCAGGAACATCGGGAACTCCTACAGGTAGGGGTATGAAGAATCAAACACCTTCTCCTCTTACATGTCTGGGCACTAGATGAAATCTGCTGTATATCTGGGTAGAAGGCTTTTCCGTCGAGGCATATCAACCTATCAAAAATTAAAGAAATACGAGTTTATTTTGTGCTACACTACTAGGATAAGTAAACATAAGCTTTATTTAATGTAAATTGTGGACATTATATCGAACAGAAAAACTGGCAATGGAAAATATTCGGAAATATCGTAATCTAATTGGGGAAAAAAATGGTAACTTCTGACGTTGTAGTTTTGTATTATTGTAATTCAATACAAAATGTCCCTTAAAAAGATTATTCTCCGGTCTATTAACAATGCATTTATGCAGTTTTCGCAAATATATAACCTAAATGATTATCGGACGTTTTCAAGAGTAAATATCAAAATGCTTAACACAAACAGATTTGTCTTGAAAAGCCTCGTTAGTTCTGAATAATTTAATATTCCGTTACAATATTTAATATTAATATACACGTTTATCTCTAATCTTCTGAAATTACTTTAGCTCGATGCTATGATCAAACTATGCACGGGAGACGATTTAGATGCCTACCGAATTTCAGACGATTAGTAACTTCCATAAAACTTTGCAGTCTTACTCACTGAACCAGAAAATTATTCATAATACGTCAACGTTAAATGCTTTCATTTAAGCAGATCTGATTACTCCACTAAACATGACAATATCCCAGAAGGATAATTTGAATTGTCAACTTCTGGCACAGGTGGATGAAAATTTAATAATTGAATTTCGATATTATAAAACAGTTATAATCGCTGAATGGGAGGAAATTTCAGGTGCTGTATAAGGAACTGGTTAAGTTGATGCTTTGAAAATAAACGGATTAATATTTATTCGTAAGTTAAAAAGATAATTTTCAATCCAAGTGCAATAACAGCAAGTTAAAAAATTAGAATAAACTGGCTAAAATATTGGTTTCAACGAACTGTAATTCTTGGAATTCTCAAGCTTACTTCTAATCTACTTCATAATTTCAAGAATGTCTTTTATAATGAAACTAGCTGAAAACCTGCACTTCTCTACGGAGTACATTCAAATTAAATACGACGGGCAATGTATGCAATTAATACAATATATATATATATATATATATATATATATATATATATATATATATATATATATATATATATATATATATGTGTGTGTGTGTGTGTGTGTGTGTAGAGTGAGTTACATTTCCCCTCCTCATTATTCATAATTTACTCGCCCGTGACGTCATGCTGATGGGAAGCTTTCGCTCCATTTAAGAAGTGGCAGCGGCGAGAAGAAGGGACAGCAGTGACAAGAAGAAGCAGGGGCGGCGGAACGAAGGCAGATCGTGAGCAGAGCGAGCTGAACAGCCTGAACCAGCGGACTGAGTGCAGAGCGAGTGCTGATAAGACGGACTTAGGTGTAATGTCAGGTGCAGGTTTAAACGACGGCCTTTACTGTTTTAAAAAGAGGAAAGCTTCAATACATAATGCTATATTGACCTATTTTATAAATGTAAATGTGTACATGTGTCGTCCAGGAACTTTTAAATAAATGTTGTGGTTTTTGTATTATCCTGCTTAGCCAGCTGATTCCTGACCTACAATAATATCAGAAGTGGGATGAACTTGTAGCCCTGCAAATATATAAGAAGCGGGATGGATTTGTAGTTCCACAGTTATATCAGAAGCCAGATAGATTTGTAGCCCTACAATTGCTTTCAAGTGTTTAAAGACGTTTGAAGAAGTTGAATGAAGATTAATAGCACTTGAATTGTGACGCTGTGTATTCAGGTTTTATAGTGTGATTTTTTAAATTGATGAGGACTTGATGAACTGTGCATAGATAGTTGTATCCAAATGTGAAGAAGATGACTTTTGTTTTCTGACGAAACCAGAAGTGCTTAAATACGTTCGAAGAAGTTGAATGAAGATTGATTTTATAATTCAGCGTTGTGTTCCATAGGATTATTGTGCTCCCGAATTTGCTGATTTTAAACGTGAGTAACTCTGTTTTATTAACTAATTTTTACTTGTGATTTTAAGATGGCTACGTTCGGCGAAGTGGCGCGTATAAAGAACAATTTAGCTTTATTTTCTGCCAATGCCATAAAATTATTGCATAGAATTGTTTTTGAGAATGATCCGTGTGACAGAAAGAATAGGGAAAGACTTAAAAAATTTCCAGGATTTAATTACAAGGTTAATTCAAAAGAGTATAAATATAAAATTAAATATGTAACTGATAATTTTACTGTGAATAACCTCATTACCGTTTGTAATTTACTAAATTTAAAAGATGAAGGCAAACCAAACGAACTTGTTGAGCGTATTGTTACAAATTTAAATGATTTAGGACTGCTAAGCTCTAGTTCTGTTGACGTTGACAAAACGGACGAAGAAGCCACTGGTGAAACAGAAATTACTGGTGAATTAAATTTTTCTAACGTTGGGTTAGTTCCAAACTTTAAAGAAGTAATGGTTAGTTTCCGTGATGTAGAAGGTACAATTAAACATTTTGGTGCTGATGATAATTCCTCCGTAGAAAATTGGATTTCTGATTTTGAGGAAACCGCTACATTATTATCTTGGAATGATATTCAGAAACTCATTTTTGCTAAAAAATCTTTAAGTGGTATTGCAAAATTATTTTTACAGAGTGACCGTAACGTTAACTCATGGGATAAATTAAAAGTACTGTTAATAGAAGAGTTAGGAAATAAACATAATAGTGTGGATATACATATGATGTTAAATAACAGAAAGATGAAATTTAATGAATCATTTCAAGAATATTTTTATGTTATGAAAGAAATCGCGATTTAAGGTAATGTCGAAGATGCAGCTTTAATTCATTATATAATATATGGTATTCAGGATTCACCAATATATAAGTACGTGCTCTAGAAATCTAGAAATTTAGCTGAATTTAAAGAAAATTTAACCTTGTATCAGAAAGTGTGTGAGGATAGACAACGAATTAAAAGCCGCTCAGAATTTAATGAAAGAACAAGGACGAATGTTGGTTTTATGCAAAATAGAAGTAATTTTGAAAACACGAGAACAAAAGTTGATAAACACCATGTCATTTCCCCTGTTAGGTCTGATTTTGAAGGAGTTAAGCCGAAATATGATAATGTTAAAGAAGTGAAATTTAGTTCTAATCATCCTCAATTCCTCAAGCGTAAAACTTGTTTTAATTGTGGATCTGGAAGTCATATTGCAAAGTTTTGTGAACACAGATTTAAGGAGTTACAGTGCTTTAGGTGTTCTCTGTTTGGGCATCGGGCGTCAGAATGCACATCAGATATTAAGCCCAGAAACAAATCACGTCAGAAACTAAACCTGAAGTAAACTCCGTATGTGTTGGCGTCGTTTCCAACATGAACCAAACCGTTGAAATCAATAATACAAAAGTAGGTGGCCTGATTGTCACAGGTTACATTAATTCGAAAGTCGATTTATGAAGAATTAAATGTTAAGAAATTATATCCGGTAAATTCAACTTTAACTGGTCTTGGGAAATGTTTAGTTAAACCATTGGGATCTTTTTCTGGTAAAATAGTTATTGATGATTTTAAGTGTACAGCTGATATATGTGTAGTAAACGATTATTGGCTACCTTATGATGTAATAATTGGATTAAATGTGCTCATGCATGGTGAAGTTTTAATTAATGAAAAAATGGAGTTATAGTTCAAAATAGACCTCAAAATAATGTACTTGTGAATATCATATCTGTTCTACCAATCTTAAATGACGATGTTTTCGAAATTGATATTGAACCAAAAGTTCCTATGGTCGTCAGGGATACGGTACGCAAATTAGTTCTCAATTATGTGCCAAGTAAAACTAAATCAACGAATATTGACCTGAAAATTTTAGTTAAGAATCAAGATCCCCTATTCCATCACCCTCATAGACTCCCTTTTTCGGAAAAGAAGGTACTTGAAACACAAGTGGCCGAGTGGTTGGCGCAGGGAATAGTAGAACCAAGCTCCTCGGAATATGTTAGTCCAATAGTTATTGTCAAGAAGAAGGATGAATCGCCGCGTATTTGTATAGACTACCGGAAATTAAAGTTGTTGTTAAGGACAGATTCCCTCTACCGTTGATCGGGGACGTACTGGACCGTTTGCAGGAAGCCCGTGTGTTCAGTACTATCGATCTTCAGATCGATAAAATAATCGATAAAATGATCGATAAAATGATTGATAAAATGATTGATAAATGATCGATAAAATGATTTTTCACGTTGACGTACATCGGGATAATAAAAAGTACATATCATTTGCGACCCACGGGGGTCAGTATCAATTCTTAAAGGTACCCTTTGGCTTTTCTAACTCACCAGCAGTATTTCAGAGATTTATTAACACTATTTTCCAACCCTTAGTTAATGACGACATTGTTTTGCCCTACATGGATGACGTGATCATTCTATCTTCCAACGAAGAAGGAACCGAACGGCTGAAACAGGTTTTGGATTTGGCAAAAGAATATGGTTTAGAGATAAACTTCAAGAAGTCTCACTTTTTAAAACCATGGATCGAGTTCCTGGGCCATGTGATAGAGGGAGGTACAATTTCCCCATCTCCTGCGAAAACCAAGGCTGTCATAAATTTTCCAGAGCCTAGAAATTTAAAACAAATTCAGAACTTCCTCTGGCTCACGGAATACTTTAGAAAATATATAAACAAATACTCCATAATAGCTAGACCGCTAAGCGAACTTTTAAGAAAGGACGGTAAATTTAGATTTAATGAATACGAACGAAACGCTTTTAATCAACTTAAAATTGTATTATCGGAGAAGCCTGTCCTAAGAATTTATAAATCCAATTAAGAAACAGAAGTCCATACGGACGCTAGCCTTGAGGGGTACGGCGCAATTCTGCTGCAAAAGGCACCGGACGATAAACATTTTCTCAGCTGAAATGTTTGGGCGCAAAGCGGTTCTTGATGAATTATGCAGTGAAATGTTAAAATTTCGTGGTTTATTTTTTTCTGAAGAATTGATGTTACCTCTCTATGTATTCCTGTCATACTTCTGGCTCCATCAGTTGCTATAGAAACTATTTTATTTATATCGATTCCATTGTCTTCCAGGCATTTTGCACAGCATTTGCTATATCTACTCCACGAGTTTGTCCTGAGAGCGGTAGCAATCCTAGGAGTTCTTCTTTAGGACCTTGGGATGACATATACCTGACGAAAAGGGTAACTTGTGCCGTGTCTTTTATGTCGCAAGACTCATCTATAGCAAGTGATAAGACAAAAGCCAGTTGAATGTTTTCCACTTCCATATGTGTTACATTTGAAGACATTTTAGCAGTTCTATCTTTTACTGTTTTAGCAGATAATGGCAAATCTTTGATTTTTTTCATGATTTCTGCTTTGTTTTTAAAATCACGAAACAGTTCTTCAGATGCACGTATAAAACAATCTTTGACGTACTCACCATCTGTGAATGGTTCTCCTCTTTTTTCAATTTATAATGATACTGCAAAGCTTGCCAGATTTACATTATTGGAAGATTGTGCCCAGTTACTTAGCATGGAAATGGACTGTTTTTTTAGCTCTTCAACAGCTTTTTTTTGTGCGTCACCGGTTGGATATTTACCAGCAAACTGGGTACGTTTTGTAGTGAAGTGTCTCTCCAAATTTGACTTCTTATTGAGTGCGAGTTTTTCGTGGCAAATGAGAGAAGTCGGAAGGCCATCTGTGTTGCATATGAATGCAAACGACTCCGTCCAATCCTGATTGAATTCTCGGTTTTTCTTCTTCAGTTCTTCTCTTTTTTTAACCAGATTCCATGCTGGCAGCGGAGCTGAAAAAATGATTTTTTTAAATTTTACTTAGCTATCTAAAACGGCAAACAATTTATTTACCATTATTACTTCGTTAACAAGATCCTCAGATATGTAATCCAATTCTGTTACTGATTTTATTATATTATACGCGTACATACCTTTGAGAAGATAATTCGCTTCTAAATCGTATTCTTCTTGAAACAACAAGCGAAAAGACACGCAAAAACCGCATGCGATTAAATTAACACACATGCAACTTAACGTCGACCACGCTATCCGAGGATGACAGACTGACAACACGTCTAGAGTCTGGTCGTGTTGTTTAGACTCTAAATGGTGGCCGTTTGGGTGAGACGGAAATGGAATGCAATTGGCTGAAATATAAACATGGTCACGGAGTCTCATCTCTAAGAACAAAACAATAGTTCAAATTTATTTCATTACGGTCATGTTAAGCGGAGCGATTTGTAATTAACGATTATGCAAATAGAAGCTATTGAGAAATTAGGTACTTAAAAATATGTTCTTATTTTTTAAGGGTTTTGATAGTAAATTATTATTTTTTTCGTATGGAACTGGAGATCCGCAACTTTACATCAAAAGAGCCGCATGCGGCTCGCGAGCCGCAGGTTGCCGACCGGATATCCAAGCTAAACATACAACAGGCCGTATTCGGGAATCCTTTCCAAATAATCACAGATAGAGGAACGGCGTTCACGTGCCAAGAATTTACAGATTACTGCACTAGTGAAGACATCCGACATCACTTAATTACAACGGGCTTACCCAGAGCGAATGGCCAGGTTGCAAGTGTTAACCAAATAATAATCTCGGTCCTTGCAAAATTATCATTACAAAACCCAGATCAATGGTACAAGCATGTTAATGAACTACATCAGACGATTAACTATCAGCGTAGTATAGATTGCACACCATTTGAATTACTCTTCGGTGCCAAAATGCATGTGAAAGGGCTTAACCGCCTTACGGAAATCATAGAAACCGAATTTCGTGCTGATTTTGACATCCAGTGAGATGAACTTCGTAAAACCCCCAAAAAACAGATCTTTAAAATTCAGGAAGAAAACAAAAGGTCATATAACCTACGAAGACGGCAGCCACGACCCTACAACGTCGGTGATTTGGTCGCAATCAAGCGAACACAGTCAGGACCACACCTGAAACTTAAATCTGAGTACTTCGGATCCTATAAAATAACAAAGATCAAGGGTGGTAATGCATACGATGTGGTTAAGGAAGGCTGTCATGAAGGACCTACTCACACTACCATCTGTTCTGAATTCACCAAACCATGGCTACCTGGAGACAGTGTAAAGTTTTAATTTGGTTTGACCTTAAAGACAAGAGCGAAAAATACGGCAGCAGCTGCGTTCTGACATCATTAAGGGCTGTCTATAATTATAGTGGCATTCATTTGTGTTCTTTGTTTGCTTTGCTTTGGTTCTTTTTTGGGTTTTTTAGATATTTTCCCGTCGTCAGAAGGACCTGCCGAGAAGCAGGTATAGCCGAGTGTAGAGTGAGCTACATTTCCCCTCCTCATTATTCATAATTTACTCGCCCGTGACGTCATGCCGGTGGGAAGCTTTCGCTCCATTTAAGAAGAGGCAGCAGCGAGAAGAAGGGGCAGCAGCGAGAAGCAGCAGCAGCGAGAAGCAGCAGCAGCGAGAAGAAGCAGGGGCGGCAGAACGAAGGCAGATCGTGAGTAGAGCAAGCCGAACAGCCAGAAACAGCGGACTGAGTGCAGACGGAGTACTGATAAGACGGACTTAGGTGTAATGTCAGGTGCAGGTTTAAACGACGGCTTTTACTGTTTTAAAAAGAGGCAAGCTTCAATACATAATGCTATATTGACTTATTTTATAAATGTAAATGTGTACATGTGTCGTCCAAGAACTTTTAAATAAATGTTGTGGTTTTTGTATTATCCTGCTTAGCCAGCTGATTCCTGACATATATATATATATATATATATATATATATATATATATATATATATAATGTGTGTATGTATAATAAATAGGAAGATCAATGTATACAATTGATGTAAAAAAACAAAAAAAATATATTTATAAAAAAATCGTAAGGGATATTTTTATAGACAAAATAATGTAGAAGACAATATTCAAATTAAATCTAATATAAAGAATACTAAAGAATCTAGTACAGTTAATATATATAAAGTTTGAGGAACATATCTTTTACTGTATTTTAATATTTTTTGGATAATGTCCAATCGTCTGCCACATTAGCAAGGGAAAAATATTTTTTTTGTCTATTTCATTGTTATGGCAATGACGATAAATTTATTTAAAGTGCCAGAAAAAGAAACACGTGATCAGCATTTAATAAATTAAATTCTAAAATTTAATCTTTTACCCTGCAGGACGCGCGCAGACAACACTGACGCGGGGACGCGCGTCGGGTCGAAGAGGCCGGTCACTCAATTTTGCACTTTTTATCATTAAGTAGGTTTTAAATATTACGAATAAAAATGAATAGAAATAATAAAATTTTAGACAAGAATTTCAGAAAAAAATATTGACTTCCCATTTAATAGCATAAATGGGAAGAATGGTTTTTGATTTTCTATCTCTCATTTCAGCTAGAGTAGCTTTTTTAGCATCGTGATCTCTTTGAAAATTACTGGCTATGCCATCAGCGTAGACACTGGTGCAATTTACAAGGTTTCGCAAAATTGTATCATCAACTAAAATCTGCCAAGAATCTAGTGGAGAAGATAGGTTTTTGGCTATACGAACATTTCCTGGAAGCTTGGTGATAATATTGCCTGGTGGGGATCTTACGTTTTGTTGGAACTTTTGCTTATTCCATTTTGTGAGCCCATCTTTACGAATGAAATATTCTTCGGGGCCCGAGAAACCAGTTTTCGACCGGAAGAGTGGTAGAAAAATGTTTGAAATTCCAGAATCTGAAAGAATGGGACTTAAGGGGCAGCTACAAAAGGAATTGCTCATTTCTGAAAAACAGGGGTGTTTTTATCGTCATTCCATTTTGCGGTCAGGCCTTACAGGTCCGACGCGCGTTCTCGCTGGTTAAAAATTTACCAAAAATCAAAAAATGGAGGTAAAGATTCGAAAAAGATTTCATTTTAAAGGAATTTTTATGGTCTTTCTTGTGATATAAATTTTATAACCCTCAAATTATTATTTTAAATGCAAACTTAAAAAAAGTTACTAAAACAGCTTAAAAAATTAATTTAAAAAAATCTAAGAATTTTTCAAAAATCTTTCTTAGTGCACCCCTACACTATAAGAAGAATCGCCATACAAAATTCCAGCCCTTTAGGTCCAGCGGTTTGGTCTGTGCGTTGTATGTCAGTCAGTGAGTCAGTCAGTTACGGAACTGTTTTATATACATAAATGAACGTTTTCTTTACATGTGTTGTTATTGTTGATAGAATCTATTCCAGACCAGATCCATATAGGCTATCGGGCAGAGGGAAGTGGCTCCGGTTTTATAATAGCATCATAAGGGCCGGAGACTGGTTTAGCCAGGTGCCACCTCAATTTTGACCGACCACCTCCAGGAGTGACACCTGGGGAATCGTACCCTCTCCCACCCTCACTGACCTCATACCTTTACGGTCTGTTTTTAACTTTCCCATATCCAGCCTATAGACGGAGGTATTTAATGGCGCGAGTCGGGATTCGATCCCATCACCCACAGCACCTAAACCCAGCCCGCTACCGCAACACTACCTCGAGCCTTCCTTTAGATATTATACTCGTAAATACATTTAACATATAATAACTGCAATTAATAATCTAGAAAATAAATGAAAATTTGACAGGTAGTGAATCTTCTTTAGGACCTTTTCAATAATTTAAGAACCTGAATGGAACAGAACCTGAAATTAAAAAAAAATCGATGATAAAAAATAACCGGTAAAACATCACTACACTGCATCAGCTGTATTACGTAATGAATAGTTTCGCATTATTTCAATTTTTTTTCTAGTAGAGGATATCTAGCTGCGTACGCACGCTTTATACCAGTAATCATTATCATTTCAAATGTTGGGTTCAAAACTGCCGTTCTAATCGTCCAGTTCCAATCCATAAAGCTGCTAATACTGATAAAGTTATGAAAGATCTTGCTGCTGATTCTCTTTTTTAAGAAATTTAAATCTTATTCTTAAATGATAATTTTTTGTAAAATTTGTGCTGTGTTAAACAAACTAAAATTCAAAACTTAATTCTGACTGAAGCATCAAAATTGATTTTCTTTTCTAATATTGAACTCACAAAATGCCTTCATTAGATCTAAAAAGTTTTTCTTCTTAAACCAACAAACAAAAAACTGTAGAAAACGTTTTGCTCCCTCACCACAATTACTGTCTAGGCAAACATGATACTAATAAAAATTTTTGTTTTAAAAACTTATTGTCTTACTCTATCCTACATAGTCCACGACCCTCTCTAGAGCATTTTTTCCCTATATAAGTCTTTGTTGATCTAAACGTATCAGAAATTTTTTTAACGGATTTATCCAGTATAGATGATCAATTGTGATTTTCTAATTTATGCTATTTATCTTTTCTCCTATTTCATTGAATATTTTATTAGCAATTTCTACGAAGTCGACTTTGTTGACATTAATAATTGATCATATTTAAGCCACTTATTGGCAAATGCTAGATTTATGAAGTTCACGATAAATTTTTAGATAATTTAACGCAGTATTTATTTCAAGATAATAAGGTCTTTCATTTCGTGCATTTAATGTGAAGTGTAACGTGTCAATATTGCCTACTTAAAAGGGCAATTCTCATTGAGTAAATTGTTGCAAAATTTCTGTCTAGAGATCTATTCTTAGTTTGTCTCTGCTTAAAAGAGTTACGATTTTAAAACCGTACCTTGCAGCATAATTTCAACATCTAAAGCTACTGCGATACGGAGAAATTTTGGTTGTCTTTAGATTATTCAAGTGGTCATAAATCCAGATTCCCCGTGGAAAAATTTAAGTAGGATATTTGGTTTAACAATTTTATCAACTCTGTGTGCAGAACATAAAATTATGTCTGTTTGTCCTCCTCCATTATCAATGTAACATATCGCTTACTCCTTTCAACAACGTCATATCTCAAAAAGTTATTCTTGTTTTCAGAATGCCCTGAAAGACTAGTATATCCCTGCAAGATCGTTATATCTCACCGCTCAATATTTAGCAGCTAGAGAGCATTATAAAAATTTATTTTCAATACGTTTCAGTGTCCTTTTCAACTTTCAAATCACTCTCCTGAAATATCTTGTTTTTTGAGATATGACGTTGTTGAAAGGAGTGAGCGATATGATGTTTCAAATTACGTACGGTAATGTTTACTTTTGTATACGGTTTTATAACTCCAAAAACTTTATATACAAAGACGTATAATTTAAACCTTCAGCGGGCGCGACCGTATTCAGAGTACAACATTTTCGTAATTTAGAATGGTTTGTTTTTACAAGTAAGATTTGAACGTTCAAAGCAGATTATAGCTACACCGTTTCTAATGCAAGTCTGATTTTCTGATCCTTCAATCCCTTTCCATTCATTGTTAGACGTGATTTCGCCGTGGTAAACCAGAGATTATACTGGATTACAATACGACAAAAGCAAGAGTCGATGTATTCGATCAAATGAGCAGCTATAACACGGTATCCTACATATCCCGAAGATGGAATCTCTCATTGTGTTTTAGTTTTTTGGACATAATAGGAATCCATTCACAAGTTGTCCTTAGATGTAATAAACCATACCGTTTTGAAATAAGGTGATTGTATCTGCATTCTTTGGTCTTTAATCATTAATATGTCTCGATATTATGAAAATTTTATTTCTTGTCATAAAAGGCAGAATTATTGTTTTCAATTTGAAAAAAAAATTATTACAAAAGGAATAATCAAGGTTGAAAGAGACGTTGTACTTTGTGCCATGCACGCCTGCTGATGTTCCGACAATTGGCACGGCCTCTGAAGGGTTAACATATATCTTCAAAATATGTTTGGAAAGAAACTTAAAAGATAATGCACACTCTTTAAACATACCAGAGTTGGTTGAAAAAGAAGGCCGAAAGCACTCATCAGCTAATACATGCCTGTAATAAAGGTGTTGTAAACTACTCACTTGTAATAACATTAAGCTTACAGTCGTTACTTAAAAATCATTTGTTATTTAACCCCTTTCCTCTCTCTCCCGTCAAAATCACAGGGGGAGGTTTCACCTTCTATTTCTCGTGCCCGTGATATTTCCGGGTTGGAGTGTTTAAAACTAAAGCACCAAAAAAAAATTAAAACAATTCATTTCATTTACTCTGAATTTTTTATATTTTTTATTTTACATACCAGATGGCAGCACCAGACTATTTATAATGCAATTCGTGGTGGGTTTTTTTAAACTAGATGTAGCAGGTCAATAAATAAATGGAATCCTCCGGAAAAAATAGGCACTTTTATTACCGTTTTCTTGAAAATTATGAGATCTTTAAGGGGTTAAATTTATATAAAATTTAACACCTGAATGCAAGATTAGCTTGCAATGAGAGTAAGAAAAAATTGTATCTAACATACTCTCCGCTGTACCATGAAATAAAGGTATAAACATAAATTTTTGATATTTTATTTAAGTAAAAGAAATTTTTGAAATTTAAATCATAAACTTTCAACTTAATTCATATCTGCACTTAAATTTAAAAATAAATCTTTCATTCATTCTTACTACTTTGCCTATTATTTAATCTACTCATCACTATATTAACATTTTTTAATCCAGTATAAAGTATAGTCAGAAGTGGCCAATATTCCCAATTAGGAACACCATGAAAATTATATATAATTTTTTCCCCATTTACATGACTAATATCCCTTTACTAATGAATTGGAAGGGATAATATGCAAAAAAAAAAAATTAAATATACCTGCATCTGAATTCGGCCTGTAAAAGGTTAATAAAACTGTCAGGATTTCAAAATATATGAGGGTGTTATAGCTAGTACTCAAATATTCATGATGCGGATGAATTCACAAAATTATACAAACGCAAAATCGTGGACTCTGACTTGTATACTTAAAGCTTTTAAAATTTTTCAGATGATCATTAGCTATGAAGCATAACAGACTTTAAAAATAAAAATAAATACCTACATGTTATCATCTGCGCAACATTTTGATGACCTTTGCAAAACTCGTTTCAGGGTTTTCAATTTTATCCACAATTATATCACAAACAGATTTGACGAGACGTTTCTTTGGACAAATTCAAGCGTTCTTTGAACTTTGATAGAGTCATAAAACTTTTCGTGCAAAATAAGTTTCAAAATCACTTATAAAACAACATTTAATTCGAGGCACTTCAAGTGAAGAAAACGTGACTAGTATATAGGAAAATTAAATGAAAATATCCATAATATAGAAAATCTAGAGTGGAAAAAGAGTCAAGTTCAAACCAAAGTGTCAGTGTCTGGTAAATATCTCAAAGCTCTTAGAGTTATTCAGAAAGTTATAAGTTACTAATTAAAACACATTTTGAAAAAAAATACCAAAAAAATACTTAACTATTTTCTTCATGTGAAAAAAAATAATTCATAGTGATTCAACATTATTATAAGTGATGCTTCTCAGTATTGCTATAAATGAATGTGTTTTATCAAAAATACATAGCAATATAAATTTGTAAATAAATATGGCAACACTTCTTACTTTCTTTATTAATGTTACAGTTGTATGTAAATTTTATATAAATGTTATTTTTATTTGGTGTGAAAAAGCAGTAGAAGATGTCATGGAAATTTTTAGTATAAATAAAATAATATATAGCAATATAAATTTGTAAATAACTAGGGCAACTCCTCTTATTTTCTTTATTAATGTTGCAGTTGTATGTAAATTTTATATAAATGTTATTTTTATTTGGTATGAAAAAGCAGTAGAAGATGTCATGGAAATTTTTAGTATAAATAAAATAATATATAGCAATATAAATTTGTAAATAACTAGGGCAACTCCTCTTATTTTCTTTATTAATGGTGCAGTTGTATGTAAATTTTATATAAATGTTATTTTTATTTGGTATGAAAAAGCAGTAGAAGATGTCATGGAAATTTTTAGTATAAATAAAATAATATATAGAAATATAAATTTGTAAATAACTAGGGCAACTCCTCTTATTTTCTTTATTAATGTTGCAGTTGTATGTAAATTTTATATAAATGTTATTTTTATTTGGTATGAAAAAGCAGTAGAAGATGTCATGGAAATTTTTAGTATAAATAAAATAATATATAGCAATATAAATTTGTAAATAACTAGGGCAACTCCTCTTATTTTCTTTATTAATGGTGCAGTTGTATGTAAATTTTATATAAATGTTATTTTTATTTGGTATGAAAAAGCAGTAGACGATGTCATGGAAATTTTTAGTATAAATAAAATAATATATAGCAATATAAATTTGTAAATAACTAGGGCAACTCCTCTTATTTTCTTTATTAATGTTGCAGTTGTACGCATATTTTATATAATGTTATTTTTATATGGTATGGTAGTACATGGTATTAACCATACATTACTAACAGAAATACATTTAAGTATAATTTCCGTAGATAATTTGAACCCGAGAGTATATTTAAAAATACATACGGAATGATTTAGCTGTACAGCGTATATCTGAAGATTAATAACTTCTATTGGACTTCTAAATCTATCGGAATAAACTAGAGTAAGATTTATGATACTGGGACGTTAAATAATCTTATACCAATTGGTTAGGTTAAACCCGCTAAACGTGACAATTTCCTCGTAGCCAAACTTGAATTGTGAACTTCTGAAATGAAGTATGGCCTGATGAAAATTTAGCACTTAACAGTAAATTCCTAAACAGTTATCAGAAATTATTTTGAATTTTAAAGCGTTCTGTAATGGGTTGATTACGCTAATGCTAGAAAGGGGAACTGAATTACATCTGAATATTCCATTTGGCGAAAATGTAGTGACGGATAATTCAGAATAATTGTGTCTCAAAATAATTGTATCTGTTCATTGATGAGTTTCTAAATGTCCATATCTAGAATAAGGCATGAGAGGAAAATTTTGCTAGCGATGTGCATATTTTTCTAAAAGATGTATTTTTTTTCTCTGCAAAAGTGTTTATGTACACAGTATATCTTTTAACTAGCAGAATACCCGTGCTTCATTATGGAGTAGATACATATTAAATACAACGGTCAATGTATGCAATTAATGCCAAGAACAATATTTTATAAAAAAAAATCGTATCGGATATTTTTATAGACAAAATAATGTAGAAGAAAATATTCCAATTAAATACAACGGTCAATGTATGGAATTTATCTGCATGTTTAATATCTATAAAACATACTAAATTGAATTAAGGGGACGGTGGACGTTAATTTATTTTTTTTACTTTTCAACATAGAGATACGGAATCTTGTATATATGTACATTTCACTATAAATATATAGAATACTTTAAAAGAAATTTACAATCTCATTAAAATTTTAAATTTAAAAAAAAATTAAAATTTATAACCAAAATTTTAAAATGCTCCTTGCGAAATGAATTTTGAGACATTTCCTCTATTTTGTATTTTAATTACTTAAAACTGTATAACAAACAAATATGTGCATCCAATATATAATCCCTTGAGTAGTTAATTTTTTTTAAAAAAAATTTCTGAATTCCATCCCGATTTTCATCAAAATTTTGCCTTTTAATAAGTTATAAATCGAATTTCATTACCTTAATGAAATCTAATTGTAAAATGCATGCCCAGTTTTTTTGTAAACAGTATCAGGATTTCTCGTTATCAATTTAATGAATTTTGAACAAAAATTAAGTAGCATGGAACATTTAAAAATTCTAAAAACCTTGAAAAATCTGATTTGGGAAAAACGGATTTAAAGTTTATTACTACACTTACCCTTTATAAATTACTTCGTAGAAGCTTAATAAATGATTTTTGACTTGAAAAAAAGTATTTTGGCACTATCAATTTACAGAAATATATATATATATATATATATATATATATATATATATATATATATATATATATATATATATATATATATTTTACTATAACACAATCAATATCACAATAACAAGATTTGCTCAAATAAAGGTCCACCATCCCCTTAAATTCTTAAAAAACTTCCATCACAATTAGTCTAGTGGTTAAATTTTATCTTTTACGTTATTTTAATAACTTTTTTGTCTATTTATTTCTTGTTATGCACGTGACGATAACTTAATTTAAAGTATCACAAAAAGAAAAGAAACCACGTGATCAGCATTTAATAAATTAAATTTAAAAAAATAATCTTTAAAAATTTGCCAAAAATCAGAAAATTGAGGTATAGATTCAAAAAAGATTTCATTTTAAAGAAATTTTTATGATATTTCTCGTGATATACATTTTATAACCCTCAGATTTTTATTTTAAACGCAAACTTTAAAGAATATTACAAAAACAGTTTAAAAATTTAATTTTTAAAAAATCTAAGAAGAATTTTTCAAAAAACTTTCTTAGTGCACCCCTACACTATAAGAAGAACCGCCATGCAAAATTTCAGCCTTTAGGTCCAGCGGTTTAGTCTGTACGTTATTTGTCAGTCAGTCAGTCAGTTACGGAACTGTTATATATAGGGTAACTCTAGGATAGATGGCCATAGAGGAGAGATGGCCAATCTAAATATTTCCATAACTTGATCATACATGGCAGTTTAAACTTTTTTCGTAGGAAATGTTCAACGAGTTCATTCATTGCGAGGTACAGCTGTGTTTTCTGATTATAAAATATACTGTTGGCCACCCAAATTGCAACACCAAGAAAGACAAGAGATATCACAGCAAAATTTATTTTGTAGATAACATGTTGACCAAGTATCAAATGATTAAATTTATAGACTTCTGTGAAGTGCGGTTCCTGCCAAAATCAGTAGCCAGAGTAGCCGCCATTGTTGGAGATCACCGCTGCCACACGCCTCGGCATTGATTCAAAGAGACTTTGGATGAGTTCTTGGGATACAGCAGACCAAGCAGCTTCCACACGTTGTCAAAGTTGATCTGCTGTGGCAGCTGGGGATGGAATCTGGGTCAATCGTAGAGCAACCATGGACCACATGTTTTCTATCGGCGAAAGATCCGGAGAGCGAGGCGGCCAGGGAAGCAATTCAATCTGGCGATTGACGAAGAACCGTTGGACAATGCGTGCCACGTGTGGTCGCGCATTATCCTGTTGAAATATGGCTGTGGGCAAGCCCTGAAGGTAAGGAAGGACAACTGGCTCCAAAACCTCGGAAATGTAGCGCTGGCTGTTTAAAGTACCGGCAATGCGTACTAGAGGTGTGCAAGAGTGATATCCAATACTGCCCCATACCATAATACCCGGTGCAGGACCAGTGTGGCGGTGCATAACGCAGCTGTTCAGCATCCTCTCTTCACGGTGTCTCCAGACTCGAATGCGACCATCGTGGTGTTGCAGACAGAAGCGTGACTCGTCAGTAAAGACAATTTCATTCCATTCTGCCGTCCACATCCTTCTGTCATCGCACCATTGTCGGCGGAGACGTCTGTGGTTCTGCGTCAAGGGTAGACAAAGCAATGGACGTCCTGCAGACAGACCACTCTGCTGTAAACGGCGTCGAATGGTACGCGCAGACACTGGATGATGCGTTACAGACTGCATGTGCTGTGCTATGGTTCGTGATGTGACTGAGCGATCCGTCACTGCCATGCGCACAATTTGCCTGTCATCACGTGAAGTGGTGCGCTGAGGAGGATGCGATGGAACACGCCGGTCCGTCGTACCCTCCTGCATCCAACGATCACATATCCGCATTACAGTTGTTTGGTTTCGTCCAACACGACTACCGATTTCCCTGAAAGATAATCCACAATCTCGGTAGGCCACTATCCTTCCTCTGTCGAACTCGGATACTTGATCAAAAGCTGATCGCTGTTTTCTACGAGGCATAATTGATCGTTTTTTGAAAAAACCACAAGAAAAACACAATTGCCGAACTTGAAATCGTCGAAATCTCCAAGCCTTAAATAGCGCTTTGAAGTGGCGCCACAGGCGCGCGTGATGTGCGTCTGCGCTGAAATTCTAATCATTTGCATATCTCACCTCCGCTAATGCATGTTGTAAATTTCATGTTATTTGCATGCTTCCTTCAGGGTGTTGCATTTACAGTGGCCAGCAGTGTATAAGTGAAATTTTAATGTTTATTTAATTTAGTGGTTAAATATTTTTGTCGAATTAGGTATCTGAATGTTTTGCAATACGTACGTTACATTTTTTTTTAATTTTACGGACTTTGTAGTCACGTATATAATCCAATCTTTGCTTCTAAACCTAAAGCAAAGACGTACAAGGGTGGAGTGACGCTTTAAATTGGGTGGCCATCTATCCTTCAATTTCAGGATAGATGGCCACATAAAATCGAGGAGAGATGACCACCTTTAATCATTATTTCAAAATTATACGGAGTGAGGATTTTAACTAAATATAACTATCTATATTTAAAATAATTATAACTTTTATGTTTATAATTATATTTATGGATATAATTGTTCCAATTTTTAACTAATATAAATATTTCAATAATAATAATAATATAATATGCCGAAATATGTTTTTTTCCAGTTTTTCAAGATGCCGAATAAATACATAAAATACATAAGAAGTGCATATGAATACATATAAATACATAAGAAAGCCTCATTCAAACGGAGGAACCGGGAGTCAAAGTGATTTGTCTAAGGCAATGGAAGCTGTGCAAACGGGATCATATACGGTAAAAGGAGCGTCTGTAGCATTTCACATTCCACGCAAGACTTTGGAGCGCTAATTGAAGACCAATAATTCCAATAAAGGCAGCATGGGTCCTGGTCCGATGTTTGGAAAAGAAAACGAAGAAAGATTAGTAAAACACAATAAACGAATGAAGAAACAAGGATTCCCATTTACTCGAAATGATGTGAGAATTCTCGCTTTTGAATTTTCCAAAAAACTGGATATTAAGCACCGTCTTAAGTGCCGTTTACATGTGCCAAAAACCCGGGTAAAAGCAGGGTGGTTTCTTACTTTTTCCCTACGATAGGGAAAAATGCAGGGTGGATTTTCGACCCTGCTTCGACCACTGCCCTCTAGATCACTGCTTTCTAGAGGGCAGTGCTTCGACCCAGGATAAAACCCGCTAATTACCCATGATGCATTTCGAAGCTGGGAGTAAATAACATGGCGGGTTTGAACTTGTGTGAATCCATGAAAATGCAGCTAAATGATAGATGGAAGGATCTGAAACCCCTTAACGATCGCATAATTTTCAAGAAAACAGTAGAAAAGTGCCTATTATTTAACCGGATTTCATTTATTTCTTGATCTGCCCATCTAGTTAAAAAAAAAACCCATCCCCAATTACATTATAAATAGAATGGTACTGCCATCTGGTATGTAAAATAAGAAATAAAATTTCATTTCAATAAAATTTCAATAACATTTTCATTTAAAGTGTTATGGTAAAATTAATAAATTTAATAAGTATAATCAATAATTAAACGTAACATTAAAATTTATTTATAAATTAATTATTTTAGAATTCACAGATAAAAATTTATTTATATCTATTTATGATTTTTTTATTTATACATGACTAAAAATTACTGAAACAAAATTGAAATCAAAATTACATTTTGATTTTATAAAAGTATTTATTAAAACAATAAGTATCTTACAATTAATCTTATAATTTAAAAAATGCACCTATCGATTGGAAAATTTTCTTTCCAGTCTTTATTACTTCAGGAATTTAAAACAATTTCTTCCCACCAAACAGAGCTTCGTAATTTTGCCCACAAATCTTTGTTGTGGAAAAACTAAATTTAGCGATGAAGCCATAGATCGTACGATTATATCTAATATCCGCATCAATCTTCTAGTTCTTATATTCCTTTTTTCCTATCTATTTTCTAAATTTATTTTTAAAAACAACAGAAAACAATCGTAAACATTCTATAATTATCAACAGCGACTGACATGTGCTGCATTTAAATAACAAATAGACGCAGACGTAATTGTGTTTTAGAAGAGGAGTGCATTGGTCGTGTCGACTTTATCTCCTGTAAGCAAGATATATGTAATCAAGGTGGGAGTGCTCAGTAGTTAAAATTTTAAGTAATGAATTAAAATATTAAGGTAAGAATAACGCGGGTAAAAGAAAAAAAATAATAGTAAAGTTAAATTAAAACAAAAAAGTTAATTTTTACAGAAAAAATATAGAGTTACAAGTTAAGAAAATTTAGAAGAAAATTAGATAAGACTAATGATCCACGGAAAGCAAAAAAGTAATAATATTAAGAGGCCCAGAAAAGCAGATTTCATAAGAATACAAAAAATATTTTTGCAAGTTTTTCAATCTTTTTGGATTTTTAAAGTTTTATGATTTTTTTTGTTGTTATTTTTAAAATTTAAGAATACGAGGTCAAAAGAACAGCAATTGGAAAAAAAAAAGGCCTTCCCCAGGACCATGCACTTCGTAACGAGATAAATGCGGAGTTCGAAGATGGAAAGCTAAAAATAGCAATACAGTGAATTTGGAAAAGTATGACACCGGCTGGGATCGAACCCATAACGTGATTTACAAGGAATGATGGTGTATGAGGATCACTTCCGCTGAATAATGTGACGGCCTTTACTTCCGGTAAGACGGGTAAAAGCATGATGAAAATGTGGTCCCATGTAAACGGACTTCGAAGGTTTTCCCTATTAGCGGGTAAATCCCGGGTATTATTGTTGTCCATGTAAACGCAGCTTTAATGATACAAGAGAAAAAAAACAAAAACACGACACTTCCAGTAGCGAAGAAGATGAAATACATTTGAAATTATCAGATTCTACAGATTCCGAGGGAATAGAATTTGATGAGGATCACTGTGTTGGTAGTGGAGAAGAATAGGGTAGGTGGGGGCAAAGGTTTGCAGTTTTGAGTTTTGGGTTTCTTACGGGCCTCCGTTAGATCCTATCGCCCCAAAAAGTCACTTGTATTGTAGTTGGGTATCCCCTCTACCTTCTATAAAATAATGAATTTTTTCCCGAAATATTTAGTCACCGAATTTTTAATTTTACCAAAAGACCTGTTTGCGAACCTTTGCCCCAATCGGTGGGGCAAAAGTTCGCACTGCAAACCTTTACCCCACTCGTTGGTTTCTTACTGGATAGGCATCGAAAATCACAAAAAGAGTTGCTTAAATAATTTTATTTCACATTTTGTAATCTTTTTAAAGGTGTTACATATATAGAAAATCACAAATTGAACAGGTTAATCTGAATAAATTTTTCCTTAAACTAAATAACTTCAAAATGAAATATCAACTATTAACACAGAAAGTTGAATCTAACAAAGAAATTCACAAAATGAAAAGGAGTTAATCTCAATAATTTTTTTCTTAAACTAAAGAACTTCCAATTAAAATATCAACCATTAACACTATCGTTATATCACATCTTAGGCTTTACTCATTCTTTTAGAACCCGTAAAAATTAAGCAAATTAAGGGGATGGGGGACATTACAAAGCAATTTTTGAAATTTTTACCTAAGAGATATGAAATTGGGCATAAATATTCATTAAAGTAAAACTATTTCAAACACCTTATAAAATTTTATAAATATTTAAAATTTTATTTTTTATATTTAAAAAATTGAAATTTTTATTATGTTTTTTAAAATGCTCCTTGCGATCCAATTTTTAGCCTTATCCTTAATTTTGCATTTAGATTGCTTATACATTTTGATCAGGGTTATGTTTTGATTTGTGCTTTCGTTGAATAATTAATTTTTAGGAAATATTTTTATGCTTGTACACTGAATTCTCGTGAAATTTTTGTACTTTTCCACGCTTAAGTTAAACTTTGATAATCTGAATGATGTTGAAACCTGAAATGGATGCATAACTTTATTTTAATGTATAAGAGGAGTCTTTGTAATAAATTTTATAAAATTTCGTCAAAAATTGTGACGCAAGGAGCATTTCAAAGACTTGCAAATCTGAAAATTACTCATTTAGAGCTTTTTTCCCTAACCAGACCTTCGAAGCTTATAATGTCTTGTAACAACATTTAATTCTTTTATCTTGTAAAATGGGTCTTTGTTCAGAGCTATTTTATTTTTGTGTTGTACTAATTTATTTTATTTTTAATTTATGGATTTTCAAGCATTTTACAAAAAATTTTCTGATTAAAAACAGGCAGTTTTTATCAAAAACCATAATTTTTTTTCAAATTACAAAAATGTGAATTCCCATTAATAATAAAAGACGTTGTTAATAAGGATTCCTAATGAAAAGAGGACATGAAACAAATGTTAATAGTTAGAGAGGCAAAGGTTTGCAGATGGGGCAAAGGTTTGCACTGCGAACCTTTACCCCATGACTCCCGCAAACCTTTACCCCATTTCGTGCTGGTTCTGTTTCTGCAGAATGGACGCCACTGTATTTGAGTTAACCCCAAACTTAAGGTAGGATCTGAAAGGTTATTTACCACCCTAACATGCGAAAATAAGCCCAAAACAGTTCGTGTGTTTGAGTAATGCTCAAAATTACTCAAAAGTTGCAAAAAATTACATTAAAAGAGACGAAAATAAACTTACCTCATTTTCTCTGCAAGAGGGGGTCTTAACTCCAACATTTTTTACGAGGCAACTGACTGGAAGTAGAGGAATGCACTGCCTACCCTATTCTACCTATAACTCTTCCCGGTCATCTTAAAATGTATGTGCGAACCTTTGTCCCATGCGAACCTTTGCCCCCACCTACCCTACAATACCACAAATAAAAAGAATAACTGGATAAAATGCATAAGGTTCCTGAAGTGGTTCCATGAAACGTGTACAAACTATCAAGACCTTTGCCAAAAATGTTGTAAACTTTTACGAAAAGTGAAGGGTTGAAATTATACTTCAAATGTTGTTTATTCGAACTTTATTCACTCATTTTCCGTGATATAATTGCATCTTTACAAATTGCTATATGTTTTTCATGATTAACTGTATGAAATGTGTTGTTTTTTGCTATTTTAGCTTCACTTTTTCTTTCTGGTATTGGATGGCCATCTCTCCTCGGCTTGAAGGAGAGATGGCCGTCTGCCATTTTAATTTCAAACTATGTTTCCCACTTTTTGTTGTGATTTTTAATTTTTTTTGCCCAAAATATGATGAGTATATGTATAAGAATTTTAAATAAGCATAAATATTTCTTGTGTTTGCATGTATAAAATTTTTATTTCAATCTTTAAAAACTATGGCCATCTATCCTAGAGTTACCCTATATATATATAGAGAGAGAGATTATATTCGTTAACATATCTTTCCATCAGTTCCAAATATTTAAATTAACACTTGTTATTTGGAATCTCGGCAAACTGTAAAATAATTATATCACTGAAGGAAGTAAGTTAACAATAAAAGATTTTCTTATACCACCAGAGTAGTCTTGTAGCAGGAAAACTGGCTTCAAGCCCAGAGGTACGAAGTATAAATTCCGTGTCTGTAGATAAAACTGTTCTTTTATTTAACACCCAATGACTATATTTAAGCAATTGACTAATATTGACTAATATATTTAAGTAATTTTAAATAAAACCCTTATTTAAATAGTGGTCCAACTCCATTCTTGTTCATTTTGAGATACAGACCCTTAAAGTCTAATAAATGCTGAGAAATTACTGCTGAAGTCTGATTTGTAATGCCCTCTGTTGGAAGCCAAAATAAGCTGGAGGTGTACCAGTTTAAATTTAAGAAAGAAATTACTTTTTTACAATTTTTTTAAAAATTGGAATTGGACCACTATTCAAATAAGGCTTTCAAATATTAATGTGGTGATTATATACGAGAGTAAAGAAGGACGAAAAATTGCATGTTATATTACTAATTCGAGTAAAATTTAATCTTCGTGTGATTCCACTGACAAGTATTAATAATAGTGAGAAAATAAAGTCGAAAGGAATAAGATTTCATTTTTTACATTTAAGATGTGACGATTAGATAAGCTTTAATTTTTCAATGCAATTATTTTACGTAAGGAACTTCTATATTACTTACGTTCTTAAAGATCTTTTTTACTAACAATGGTATAAAATTTTGATGGATAAGATAAAACCACCTTTATTCAAAAGTAAATATTTTAGTTATTGGATTTTCTTAAGCCATAAAAACGATATGGGAGGTCTAATCTAAGTTATTTGACAGAAAATCTTCCAGAAAACATACATTTTAAGAAACTATAGCTTTTTTATAATAAGAAAAATTAAAGGTGGTATAAAAGACGAATAGTTTTGCTTTTCGGGAAAGCAATCTCATGGGTTTTATTTTGGAGCATAATATACTGGCAAGTGTTTTCATCTTTTCTTCTAGATATTTTGAGCTAAAATTTAATTCAAATATTTTGACTGTTTTATACGTATGCAAAATTGCGATTCTTTTCTAAATATCAATAGCACCGCTCCTTTTAACATATAATAGATGCATCATACCCACAAAAAGTTTACGATTTCATTTAAATAACATGAAGGAATATTGATCTTTGAGACAAACATCTATGAATATTAAAATATTGAAAATGAAACTACGAATACTTTAAATTTCTATATTCCGTAAATGTATAAGGTATATGGTTTATATTAGTTGGTGATATGAAAATTTCAATGTATTACATGGTATTTTGTTAATAACTTTCTCTTTTAATATTTTTAATGAATATTGTTTACATGTATATTTACAGTACGCATAAAAAATTTTATTATTGGCATCATATAAGATATTTTAAAATCCAAATGGGGCATCATTTAAAAAAAAGTTTATAATTTGTATAAAACATTCTGGGACTTAAATGAAATGAGTTCAAAATTCTCTCAATGCTTAGAGAATATTAACGTTAAGATTATACAATTATTAACATTTCTTTCGGCTAAGTAATTCTGTGTATCATTTAATAAAAAATTATATCACAACACTTCAAAAATTGTATCAAAATGATATCTACTAAAGCGTTTTGTCGTATATCATAAAAGGTATCATACACAAATGTACTGATTTAAAAATGATAATAACTATCACATTAGGTATATCTAACTAATTCCTACCTAAAGCGTTTATATATCTTAATATTTGGAATGGGTAATTTTAATGAAATCAATTTCCTGATAGCCCTATCAGTTAGTGCATATGCCCTCTTTCATTAATGTGCAGTGGGGTATGTGGCCTCCGTTTAGTAAATTGCCTTTAAATGAGGTGTATTATATAAAATCTAATATATAAAAATGAATGTTTGTATCTCTGTAATTGTATAGAAATCCACAGTTTAGGAGCAACGATCGTGAAATTTTACATACAGGCGTCTTTAAAAACAGCCGAGGGTCTGAAGAACTTCAAAAATCGAAATTAATTACCGTTGATTTTTAATTAATAAAAAACCAAAAATTTTGAAACTAAATGTAAGATGTTACACTTTGTGGAATCACCACTCTGAATATGGCGTCCACGTTAGGCTTAGCTGGCAAACAGCGAGCGAAAAGATAAAAATAAATAAAATCAAAAAGTTTCAAGTTATATATTAAACCAGAATAATAAATGAAAATAATAATCTTTCAAGTCAGATTTTATACTCTAAAATAAATCGGATCCAACGGCATATTGACACTATCACACGCGATGGAAAATTCGAATCAATCACGCTAAGTGTCACAAGATCATTTTTTAATCGCTACTGCAACCCCCCTCGCTTATGTCTTTGTGTCTATTGAAGAGTTAAAGACTAAGCTTCTATCCTGCTAACTTATTTCTAACTTAAAACTCCTCTTACTCCATAAATACATGTATATTCACCAACCCATAGCAACTTTCCAGTAATTTTAATACAAATATTCTCCTATTTACACAATACACCAGCATGTTATTGTGGCGCATTCGGTAAGAGCGTTAATTTACTATACAACATGACGCGGGTTCGAATACGGATCGTACAGATTTTGCTAAACCTGTATTTTCAGCTTTTTTATGGAGGCTTTTTTGTTTCAGCTTTTATTTTATTATTTTTTAAATTATTATTATTATTATTTTTATTTATTATTTTTTTTAATTATTTTTATTTTATTTTATTATTTTTAAAAATTATTATTTTTATTTTATTTTATTTTTCATATTATTAATGTGTATAACATTTCGTATACTTTTTTTTGTATGTTATTTATACTGTGTTTATTTTTTTAATGGATTTTGGTAGGTTTATTATAAATTTATGTATTTTATGTTTTACTTTTCAGGAATTTTTGCTCCAATGATAAAGGCTAAATCTTTTCTATGTTATTTATACTGTATTTAGTTTTTAAATTGATTTTGGTTAACAAGCATTCGACAATTTGACATTTTTACTTTTCAGCTTTACTTTCCTAAAGACAATTTGACATTTTTCCTTTTCAGGTTTTAGTGGTTTATTATAAATGTATATATTTTATGCTTTACTTTTCAGGGTTTTTTTGCTCCAATGATGAAACGCTAAATCTAGCTGAATTCTGAAGATATTATTGTAAATTTATGGTTTTTTATGTTGGGTTTTCTTTTTATTCATGTGTATAACATTTCACATGCTTTTTATTCTATGATATTTATACTGTGTTTAGTTTTTAAATTGATTTTGGTTAACAAACATTCTTAAAATCCCGGGCAACGCCGGATAAATTATCACCTGTGTAAGTTGATAATTTATAAATTTTAAAAATGTTACCACAGGTATATTTACAGATCCACAAGAACTTTCCAATATTTTTAATTAATAAATAACCAACAACTCTCGATTCACAAGCGTACAGTAGATGGCGCCACTATTTTAATTTTTTGTGTGTCTATTTCGTTGTTATGTGACGATAAATTTATTTAAAGTACCAGATAAAGAAATCACATGATCAGCGTTTAATAAATTAAATTGTAAAAATTAATCTTTAAAAATTCACCAAAAATTAGAAAATGGAGATAAAGATGCGAAAAGAATTTCATTTTAAAGGAATTTTTATGATCTTTTTCGTGATATAAATTTTACAACCCTCAAATTATTATTTTAAATGCAAACTTGAAAAAAGTTACAAAAACAGATTAAAAATTTAATTTAAAAAAATCTAAGAAGAATTTTTAAAAAATCTTTCTTAGTGCACCCCTACATTATAAGAAGAATCGCCATGCAAAATTTCAGTCCTTTAGGCTATGTACACATGAGAGCGTTGCAACGCGCGCTCTGGGGCAGTTGACTACTGTTTTTTGACAGGCATATTTCTATTTTTTTACAAAGTGCAGAATAAATAAGATATGTATGAAATACATGAATTTTTCAAAATGAACTTATGCGAAATTTTCAAATGTTATTATTTTTAAATTTTTTTAAACATTTGAATTAAAATAAGGGAGTTTGATGTTACATGAAAGATACGCAACTTCGTGCCCAATATGCTAATGTATATTTTTTATTTTATGATTTATGTATTTTATTATTTTTCTGATATAGAACCACAATAATACATTCCCTGAGTACATTATAAATTTACATTTCTTTAAATTTTCTCTCCCCTTTCTATCTACAGATGATATTTTTTGAATGTTTTTCGTGATATAAATTTTACAACCCTCAAATTATTATTTTAAATGCAAACTTGAAAAAAGTTACAAAAACAGATTAAAAATTTAATTTAAAAAAATCTAAGAAGAATTTTTCAAAAATCTTTCTTAGTGCACCCCTACATTATAAGAAGAATCGCCATGCAAAATTTCAGTCCTTTAGGTTCAACGGTTTGGTCTGTACTTTGTATGTCAGTCAGTCAATCAGTCAGTTAGTCAGTTACGGAACTGTTTTATATATATATAGATTTTTATTACTATCTCTATATCGTAACGTTAACTTCATGCGCACACATTATTTTTAACTGGCATTCAATTGGCTGTTAAAACTTTATATTTACATCCTATTTAAAAGAAGTAGGGTGTAAATTGTAGGGTGGAAAGTTGGTAAAATTAAAATTTTGTGCAATGTATTTTAATTTCTCGATTAAAAGTAGTTTTTTTCTAAAAATCAATTTATTTCGCTTGAAAAGCTAAATATTTTATGCACGCGGTTTATATTATTATTACTATCTTTATATCGTAACGTTAACTTCATGCGCGAGCATTATTTTCTTATGCTTTTTTTATTATTATCATCTTTATAATAGCTTTATTTTCATATGGTTTTAAGCAACTATCGTTGTTATTCATATTATGTTGGTTTTTTATTAATTAAAAATTAAGGGTAATTAATTTCGATTCCGGAAGTTCTTATCTTTATTTTCATATGCTTTTTCATTTACGAATTATTCAAATGTTGGTTAAAAAACTTTTGCGCAATTTATATATTTGTGTGTGTTTAATTATTGAAATTAATAAATTTATATTTCTGGAGAGGATGTTTCAGATTTTAGTGGTACTATGATGAAAGGCTGAATATACCAAAATTCTGAGGAGTTTATTATGGAGAGAAAAGGAATTTAATATGTAGAGGATGTTTATAGGAGTTAAATGTGGAGAGGAGTTGAATGGTTTGCAGCCCTCAATCAAACACTTCATTTTTTTAAGAGGCAACGCTGCAGTCATATCATTGTTCTATTGGAAATTTTTGCTGAACCTGTAATTGCAGCTTTTTTTTACCCCAATGATGAAAGGCTAATTCTAGCTGAATTCTGAGGAGTTTATTATAAATTTATATATTTATAGATTTCACAAGGTTTTTTTTCTATGTTATTTATACTGTGCTTAGTTTTAAATTAATTTTGGTTAACAAACATTAGAGAATTTGACATTTTTACTTTTCAGATTTTAGTATTAAAATGATGAAAGGCTGAAATTCTGAGACGTGTATAACATTTCACATATATTTTTTATGTTATTTATACTGTGTTAATTTTTAAATTGATTTTGGTTAACAACAAACATTCTTAAAATCCCGGGCATCGTCGGGTACTTCAGCTAGTACACATTATATTTTACATATATTCTGGACTCTCGTGACACATTGGTTTTTGCGTAACATATGGAGAAATCGTTTGAAATGAAAACCTAAATCATATTTACTAAATGTTTTTTAAAATAATCTGGATTGACTTGCCATCTATCAGTTTATCTACCCTAAATGTTATTAACTTGGATATTATGATTATATATGGATGTTGATTTCATTTAACTACTAATGATATTTTGTAAGTTATTTTTAAAATGGAAACTGGGGTATACACTTCAGTTGCATCACAGTGTTTCCAATTTTAGTAAGAGTTCAATTTTTGGTTAACGTGGATAAGGTAGAAAATAAAAATATTTAAGGCGACAGTGGACCATGACAAACTTTTTTTTTAAATTTATCAACCAATTGCTATGAAATTATGTATACTTATACAGTGTTGTTTAGAGGTGAAAATTTCAAATAAAAAAAATCAGAATGTGATTAAGATATTAATTAAAATCAGTTTGTTAATTACTTTATTTAAAAATACTCCATGCGCATCAATTTTTGACTTAGATATATAATTTTCTCTCTTAAGCTCTCTTAATTCTTCCCTCTTTATATAGTTATAATAAAAGTTACTAGCAATATTTGATTTACAGTCATATTTATAAAAACTAGAAAAGAAATCGATAAAAATAGGTCATTTTATGCAAAATTTTATCAAAAATTTTTTTTTATTATACAAATCTTAAGTTGTTTTAAAATAGTATAATGAATTTATCAGTAAGTTTTATTCTAACATATATAAATAATCATTTTGTGAAATTTTATGAAAATCCAAGAACAATTATGACGCTTGGAACATTTTGAACTTACCGAAACGACATGAAAACTTGTTTTGAGAAAATAGCAAAGTTTTAATTTGACTAACATTTCCATTGTTTAGATTTGAAAGAAATACTTATAACACGGTTAATAAGGATCGAATCAACATACTTTTTTTAAAGTTTAAAGCTGATGAGCTGCAGAATCATTTTCTGAGAGGAAAAAAATCGTTTTGGGGACATATTTTTGTCAATCTCAAGGTCCATTTTCGCCTTAATGCAAAATCTTTACATATCTAGTTTTATACAAATAGTAAGTTAAGTTCTGTTATGTTCCTATACTCCAGTAATTACCTTAATCCTGTTAATCTTGCGGTATGAAAAGTGACGACACGTATCTAGGCGTAACAAATAATCATTTTTGTTTTACAAACATGAATACAGTGTTCTTTCTATGAAACTAAATTTATAAAAAATTGGAAGACACATTGTTTTCCCACAGTCACCATTTAGGACTTCGAATGATTTATTTATGTACACTGGTGTAAGAAATTAAGAAAATTTCAGACTTGGTCGATTACCTCTAGAACTACTGTACCGATTTTAATGAAATTTGATATGTACATACATTGATACAATACAAAACAAATAACCATTCAATAATTGTAATACACACGTATGATCGTGCGTAACACTCGTTGGAGTCGGAAGGTATGAAACAGCGGTTGCATAATAAACAAAAAAATGAGATAATAGATGGGTTAATAGGGGGTATGTTCCCCTCTTACAGATATACAGGTCTCGCAGCATGATTTCATACTTGAAATAAGGCAGTTTATGATTTCCTGGGGCAATTGGTCCCACTCGTTCAGCAACGCTGTTTTTATTCCGTGGATGGTTCTCGGAAGGGGGTTGCGAGTTGCAATTGCCCTCCCCAGAGCGTCCCAGGCATGCTCTATAGGGTTAAGGTCTGGAGATCTGGCTGACCAATCCATCCAGCGAATATCCTCACTCTCTAGAAATCCGTCGACCAGAAGAGCTCTATGTGGCCTCGCGTTATCGTCCATTAAAATGAACTAAGGGCCAACTGCACCCCTGAAAAGGTGAACATAGGGCTCCAAGACCTCATCCCTACACATCACACCAGTCACAGTGCCTCTATCAAAGACATGGAGAGGTGTGCGGCCATCCAACATGGTGCCTGACCAGACCATTAAACCTCCTCCGCCATAATGGTCGATTTCGCGGACATTGGAGGGTAGGTAGCGGGTCCCTGGTTCTCTCCATATGAACGTACGGCGAGAATCGGTGTTTAGGCTGAATCGGGGCTCATCAGTGAAGAGAACGGTCACCCTTTGATCCATACTCCAATCTCTATGCTCTCTGCACCATGATAAACGGATTCTCCTGTTCGTAGAAGTGAGCGGGACGCAAACAGCAGGTCTTCTTGGAAACAACCCTCTCTCATGAAGTCTTTTGGAGACAGTCATCCTTGATACACGGGTTCCTGTGGCTGCATACAAGTCACGAGAGAGCTGAGAAGCTGTAGCACTCCTGTTACGCCTCGCTATAATCGGCAAATGGCGATCTTCTCTGGCTGTCGTGGCTCTTGGACGACCTTGCCCAGGCTTTCTCTCGATGGATCCGGTATCCTGGAACTGTTTTCATACGTTACACACGACGCTGGGCGTTAAATTGAACTCTCTACAAATTTGGACTTGAGATTGGCCTGCTTCTAGCCTCCCCACAATTCGCCACCTCATTTCCTCATGTAAACGTTGATGGTTACTCATTTTTACTGTTACAATTTGAAATTAACCGATTGTTGCAAAATAACACCAAGAATTAACCCATTTTTTGTTTATTCTGCAACCGCTGTTTCATACCTTCTGACTTCAAGGAGTGTTACGCACGATCATGCATGTGTATTACAATTATTGAATAGTTATTTGTTTTGTATTGTATCAATGTATGTACATATCATATTAAAATCGGTGCAGTAGTTCTAGAGATAATCGACCAAGTCTGCGAATTCTCTTAATTTCTTACACCAGTGTAATAGTCGTGTTACATTACAAAGAAACTTTGTATTTGTTCATGCTTTTATTTTCGGTGAATCAATGAATCTTTGACTTCTAACAGAATTCTAGATTAAGATTGCAGAATTTTCCGAATTTCTTGAATACTCTGTAACTAAATTGCTGATTTGTTTCCTCAAGGAAACATTTAAAAAAGGTTTAGATCTAGACATCTTATTTGAACTAAAATCTATGCTTGTTATATAGAGAATAAATTGATCTCCCATAAGAGTTTGGCATGTGAATATATTAAGAAAGATATTGATTGATTTCAAGGGAAACACATAACTATTGTCATTGTCTCTTTCAACAACAGTGTAGAAGCAGTGAAAGTGAATAACTTACTGATTGATGTATTTTATTGTAATATCTGAGGTCTCAATGTTTATGTCCGACTTTTATCACTCTGAATATTAGCCTCCTTTCTCTCCATCATGGAATTATGCTGTTTAATATATACTGTTTTTTAATAAATTTCATAATCGGTTCAATATTATCTGAATAAAAGTGATATATATATATACAGAAATATACTGGTACCCTTCTTTCCACATTGACTGATGAGCCGGAGATGTCCGAATGGCTAGGGCACTGGCAGTTGATACCAAAGACTGTGGGTTGGAGTCCTACGTTTGGCATGGACGCTTTTAGCCGTTCGGAATTGGCTTTAAGCTGTAGGTCCCGGTCTAATTGGTCCTTGTTCAGTAAAAATAGACCCTAATGCTCCACACCAAACCAAACCCCGTTGACTGATCAAACTTCCGTCTACCTATTTTCTTCTTGTGTGTGTAAAAGAGATGATGAACTATTAGTGAGAACTGTAAGCGATACATAAAAAGTTAGAGATTTGTGGAAATTATTTTAAATTTTCATATAATACGCAATTTAAATAAAAACCGGTCATATTTTTCAGTGATTATCATCACAAGTTTCCTCGTAGTCGGCTTCGTTTCCGATCCTGATTAAGGATTCGACGTTTCAGTATAGTACCATCATAGAGTGCGATGTTGGTTCACCTCTATATACTCCCCTAATAGAATAGGAAGGAAAGTCCACGGAACAGATGTTGCCAAGACAAGTGTCTGCCGTCTTGAAAACAAAATCTATATATGAGGCGGTGACAGGCAAAGTGGTGTAAGTCAGTAAGTCAAGTGGTGTAAGTCAAAAGAGTTTAACTGCAAAAAATACAAAAAATTCCACCATAAATTGAACAAATTATAATTCATAACAATTATCACAATACTGCAAAAAATAACTATTTACAATTACACTAAAAATTGAACGTGGAGATTACATATTTGCCCTCAAAGAAAAAAAGTTGAAAATGTGACTTACACCACTTTGCATTTCAACGCCTCATATACGTATAAAATGCGTAGGTATGCGTCACAAAATCGGCGATATTTCTACACTACGATAGGCAACGGCTGCAACTACTAGATGTAAACATTAGCGGCCAACCGCGTGTGTGTAGCGGTTCGACGATAGCACGTAATTTGGTGCATTTTAATTGCTGTATTTTACACGTGAATAATTTTAATTTATTCACGAGATAATTTATTCTTTTGTTCTATCGGTTTTTCTAAATGTATGTAAGAGGACAAACTTTTCACAAAATATGTTTAGACCTATAAAATCCAGTGTTTAGTCATGGAAAGTTGTATGTAGGTTTATCTAGAGGCCGTTCTTTTGATTCTGTCACTGTAGTACCTCATATTTCTGAAATACTCAACTGTATATATCAAGAAGTTTGAGGAATATCATAGTAAAATATTAATAATTGCATTATAATATTTTAATAGTAAGTAAGAGTTAATTGTCTACACTTATTTTAGTAGTACTTGCTAAATTTTTACTCCATTTTATAAGTGAAGAAATTTTCCCAACAATTTTTTATTTGGTATGATTAAGTGTAAATATCTGAATTGTGAACAATAATACATATAGAGAGTGATACAATCCACACTATATTTTAGCACTTGCTGAATTTTTTACTCTTTTTTTAGTGAAAAAATGTCTCTAACAATTTCTTATTTGATGTAATGATAAAGTGTAGATATCGTAATTTTGAAAATATTACATACAGAGGGGAATGTAATTTTTAAAATCTTTGTTGTTGGGTTTCTCAGTCTTATCTTTAACTCTGTTCTGAAGTAACGGAAATTCATATATTTTCAATCCCGATGTTTTAGAATCAGTCTTATAGAGAATTTTGCAATGATTATAAATTTTTTGTCTGAGATCGCACTGCCACTTAACAACGTATATTTATGATGACAGGTAATAGTAACATTCCTTACATACGTTTCTTTCAGATGAGTTGTTTTGCAAAACAAAATATAAAACTAAAAGCGATCATGCTGGTCACGTAACGGATAGTCTATATATATAAAACGCGTAGGTATGTGGCACAAAAATCGACGATATTTCTACACTCCAAATGGCAACGGCTGCAACTACTAGATGTAAACATTAGCTGCCGTCCGCAATTTGCAACCGCGTGTCAACATGGATTTACGCACTGAAATCAGGAATGCTCGAGAGTGAGCTGCACGATGAAGTGAAAATTGGGAACAGTCTGAAGGAAGAAAGTGAAGAAGAAATAATTCATTAAGAGAGAGGCGTGAAAGAGAGAGCATAAATGATCGCAATGTTAGGCTTAACCGTCGCCGGCACAGCCACTGACAGCCAGTAATAGTTAATTTTCTACAATTTTTATGAGTACTTGTTGAATTTTTACTCCATTTTATACGTGATGAAGTCTTCTCAACAATTTATTATTTGATATGATTAAGTGTAGATATCTGAATTTATTGTGAACAATAGTACATACAGCAAGTGATGTAATCCACGCTATATTTTAGTACGTGCTGAATTTTTACTCCATTTTTACTCCATTGTTTACCAAGTGAAACAATTTTTCCCGAACAATTTTTTATTTTATGTAACGATAAAGTAGAGATATCTTAATTTTGAAAAATATTGCATACAGAGGGGGATGTAATTTATAAAATCATTGGTGCTCGGTTTCCCAGTCTTATTTTTAACTCTGTTCTGAAGCAATGGAAATTCACAGTTTTTAATCACGATGTTTTAGAAACAGCCTTATACCCTTAATAACGTATATTTATGATGACATATTATGGTAACATTCCTTACATATGTTCCTTTCAGTTGAGTTGTTTTGCAAAAGATAATATAAAACTAAAAGCAACTATGCTGGTCGCGCAGCGGCTAGTAGTTAATAAATTTCTGCAGTTGGAAAATATTTAATTCTTATTAAAGTATTACATTTCAATGTTAATTTTTAATTGCTGAAAGTTCCCATTTAATTTACTCAACGGGTAAAAATATGACATAACATTTCTGAGGAATTCAAATGTTCTATATTTAAATAACTTAAAATGATCTCAAGAGGGAGTTAACACTGTTGAACTTGTTAAGTAAAAAATATTCATTTTGTGTACCAAGAAAAGATTAGTATACTCGTAATTACTCGAGTATAACTGAACTCGAATATACTCGAGCATTACTAAACTCATTGAGAAAAAATACTTCATTTTAAGAATTAAATTACTTGTGTATCATACAGAATGTGGCGTAGGACATATCCAAACTTTACAGATATCTGAAAAGCTGAAAACCACTTTTCTGTCATATAACATAGGTACCACAGTGAAAAGTAAAACTATTTTTCACATCACGTAAGCATTAAAAGAGATGCAATGTGGTTAAGATATATCATTTATTACTATCTGCTTTTTCTTCATCTGTCACCATCCAATAGAAAAGAAAAGTAAAAACTATTAAGAATGACAGTTTTAATATTCAAAGCGTGAGGGATATAAACGACCTTTCCATTATTCTGGAATTTTTACAATTTTTTTTTCATTCTTTGAACTAATTAATGTCATAATTAGGTGTAATGGCAAAAAATACAGAAAATAAAAACCAAAATTCTTCTCTGTACCCTGCAGGTATTAAAAGATATGTGTATTGTGATAGTTTGCACACACATTTTATTATATTGTTCGTTATTGTTATCTGTTATTTATAGATAAAAGCCAAAAGTTAATAATATAAAAGAAAATATATTTAATGTTAAAATGCCAGTGATGTACGTGCATTACTTGCCTTTTTTTCTGAAAACAGTAAAATTTGTTTATTCTATACTAAATACTATTAAAATTAAATATAAGAAATATAATATACGTGTGTCTGTATCGCTAAGCACTTAAATTGTCTGTAATACAATTCTGCGAAATAAATGGAATAAAACAATACATCATTTAATTTAATAATTCATTATGTAACACAGAATATCTTGTATAAATGCATCTTTGCCGAACTAATGATTTTGTTTCTTATTATTCTCATATAAAGCCAAAATAAATGGATTATACTTATTTATCTATTCATTGATAGCAAAGATCTCATGCTGCGAATACCATTACGGCCTTGTGTTATGGAGAAAAATCTATTAGCGCGGTTTTTAGTTTTATGAGAGTGTAATGCTATATTTTATAGGTAATGCATTTCAATCTATAAAGAATGCAAATATCCGTCAGCATATTCCCGTAAATGCCATACATGCATTTAATCACTAAGGAAATTGCATCGAGTAATATATTACAAGGGGGAATGCAAATATTTGTCAGCAAAGAAAGAGTGGTAAAAGCTAAATAAGAGTTCATTGCTAAAATCTAATGAAGATTTTATCTAAGGTTATATAGCCATCTAATATATATCTAGGAAATTCTAATTCCGTGTTTTATAAGAATTACATTTTAGATTATTAAACTCCTTGTAGTTAAGGTGACATCAATAATTGTAAGGCGCTAATACAGAAATGTATATTAACCTATGAAATAAGCTATTAATTCGTGATTCTGTAATTTACAGAAATTGTATAACAGAAATCATTGTAAATGATAGAGAAGAGATAAGTTAGTTTTCACGCAGTTTAAATTTTATAATATTTATTCTAAGTATTTTTAATTGCTGTTAAAAAATTGTAAAATGCATCGCTAGATGATAGTAATGGCTGAAAAAACTTATTTTTATAATTTTTTTAAGTTGAAGGGAAGATTGTAAGAAGAAATTTAACTGAGGGAAAAAACTGCGCTACTGTAATGTCTGCGGTTTGGCATTAAACCGAAATGAAATTCTTTGTGACGTAGAAAAAAATTCTCATGTAGGTATATAAGGGAATCTGCACTATATCTTCTAAATCGTTGATGTCATATTGAGCTTATAGAATGTCTATTTCAATTCTTCTAAAAGCACAAAATGTTTTTGTAAGTAACAATCGTATATTTAATACTCAGAAAATTTCTAGTAGGTTTTTGATGGAGCACATAGGCAGGAGCACATAGCATCTTAAAATCCACAATAAAAATAAATGTGGGGCAACTAGCCTTAGACTAAAGAATAGCTCAGTATAAGGCACAAAAGCATTAGGTGTGAATATCTCTGTTGACAATTCATAAATGCCAAGACGCATTCGTCATTTGTGACCCGTGTTTCATAATCCTCGCTTTTGCGAAATGTCTATATAGACAATCACGTCCAATGATCCTCGGTCTTAAGATGAATTAAAACTTCTTACGGATCTTGCTTATCTGGAGGCATATTCCGTAAGGAAATATTTAATATAGAGTACTTGGAGATCTCTCCCGGTCCATTGGTACATTGGTGTTTGCCCTGGCAGGACTCTTGTCTTCAAGTTTGACAGAGCTCAGCAGACTACAATCTCTCGGTTTGCAAGTGGCCACTTGAGGTGCCTAAAATTTTAACACCAAAACGAAATCTTTCCCACTTGTAAAATGTGTAATATTGAGCAGGCCACTCCTGGTCACATCCTAACTTGCCAAAATTTATCAGCGGACGACTTTATTACCGATCCTCGTCTTTTAATAGACCTACTGAGGATATATAGACTCATAGACCTGGTCTAGCGCCGCTAGACCATGCGGGATTAGAAATAACAACAACATAAGGGCCAGTTTCTTAGGACGACTATTTTATTAAAGATTTTATTAACGGATTTTATTAACGATCATTGCCGTTTCATGGACCTACTGAGGATATGTGGATTCATGGACCTGATCTAGCGGCACTAGATCAGGAGGGATTAGAAATAACAACAAAATCTTATGAGGAATTACACCAGTGACCCCCAACCGGTGTGCCGTGTTAGTTTAGTGTGCAGAAGATGTTTTGGGATAAATGAAAAAAATATAAGTAGGGCCTTACTAAAAGGAATGTTAATTTGGGTTAATTACTCTCCCGACCAATGGGTTAATACAAAAATCTACGTACTCAGCTTGCGAAAGGGATGAACTCATTAATCTCTGCTGATTCCACTCTCAAAGTTTACAAAAATGAGATATCGGTGGGTATGTTTTGGCTTGGACTACCCTGACATATGTGAAGACAGCAACAGACCTACTTTTGCTGTTTTTTTAACTTAGTATGTGTGGGAGAAAGCCATCTATTTTATGGCGACCATAAATTAGAAAGCGAGAAATAAACTGCTAAGCCTTGAGGTTCGTATGCGTATTTTATTGTCAACTTTTAGGTCTGATATCAAACTTTAGTGCTCTAAGCATCTGCATATATATATATATATATATATATATATATATATATATATATATATATATATATATATATATATATATGCAGATGCTTTGACCATTAAAGTTTGATATCAGACCTAAAAGTTGACAACAAATATTTATATATACACTGCTGGCCACTGTAAATGCAACACCCTGAAGGAAACATGCAAATAACATGAAATTTACAACATGCATTAGTGGAGGTGAGATATGCAAATGATTAGAATTTCAGCGCAGACGCACATCACGCGCGCCTGTGGCGCCACTTCAAAGCGCTATTTAAGGCTTGGAGATTTCGACGATTTCAAGTTCGGCAATTGTGTTTTTCTTGTGGTTTTTTCAAAAAAACGATCAATTATGCCTCGTTGAAAACAGCGATCATCTTTTGATCAAGTATCCGAGTTCGACAGAGGAAGGATAGTGGCCTACCGAGATTGTGGATTATCTTTCAGGGAAATCGGTAGTCGTGTTGGACGAAACCAAACAACTGTAATGCGGATATGTGATCGTTGGATGCAGGAGGGTACGACGGACCGGCGTGTTCGATCGAATCCACCTCAGCGCACCACTTCACGTGATGACAGGCAAATTGTGCGCATGGCAGTGACGGATCGCTCAGTCACATCACGAACCATAGCACAGCACATGCAGTCTGTAACGCATCATCCAGTGTCTGCGCGTACCATTCGACGCCGTTTACAGCAGAGTGGTCTGTCCGCAGGACGTCCATTGCTTTCTCTAACCTTGACGCAGAACCACAGACGTCTCCGCTGCCAATGGTGCGATGACAGAAGGATGTGGACGGCAGAATAGAATGAAATTGTCTTTACTGACGAGTCACGCTTCTGTCTGCAACACCACGATGGTCGCATTCGAGTCTGGAGACACCGTGAAGAGAGGATGCTGAACAGCTGCGTTATGCACCGCCACACTGGTCCTGCCCCGGGTATTATGGTATGAGGCGGTATTGGATATCACTCTCGCACATCTCTAGTACTCATTGCCGGTACTTAAAACAGCCAGCGCTACATCTCCGAGGTGTTGGAGCCAGTTGTCTTTCCTTACCTTCAGGGCTTGCCCACAGCCATATTTCAACAGGATAATGCGCGACCACACGTGGCACGCATTGTCCAACGGTTCTTCGTCAATCGCCAGATTGAATTGCTTTCCTGGCCGCCTCGCTCTCCGGATCTTTTGCCGATAGAAAACATGTGGTCCATGGTTTCTCTACGATTGACCCAGATTCCACCCCAGCTGGCACAGCAGATCAACTTTGGCAATGTGTGGAAGCTGCTTGGTCTGCTGTACCCCAAGAACTCATCCAAAGTGTCTTTGAATCAATGCCGAGGAGTGTGGCAGCGGTGATCTCCAACAATGGCGGCTACTCTGGCTACTGATTTTGGTAGGAACCACACTTCACAGAAGTCTATAAATTTAATCATTTGATACTTGGTCAACATGTTATCTACAAAAGAAATTTTGTTGTGATATCTCTTGTCTTTCTTGGTGTTGCAATTTGGGTGGCCAGCAGTGTATATATATATAATATGTGTGTGTGTGTGTGTGAGTGTTTGTTTAATACTTAAAAAATCGAAAAACTGAAATTCTAGTAAGGGTACTCCAAGTTACTAAGATCTTTCCCAAGGATGTCGCAAACGTAAAAAGAACGTAAAAAGGTTGGGAATCCCTGAATTGCACATTTGTTTGGAATCAGTTGTCAACCCTTTATTTTTATTGAATTTTAAGGTTGTTGTGTACTAGCCCTACGAAATACGCTCATCTCAATGTTAACCTATGGAGAAAGTTTGTCCACTATTTACAGCTACATAAATGGTGAAAATCCAATAAAAATGGTATTTTCAGATAGTCTGAACATTTCCGCACCTTGCTGCAGGATTCCTTGTATAAATTTCGTCCAGCAAGAAATTTAGGAGCGTTTAAAACACATCATACCAGATTTTTCCCTGGATATTTAAATTTAAAAAATATTATTTGCATTCTTTTAAAATAAAAAATGCTTCAAGGTGTAAAATTTTATTCTCTGTTTCGGAGTACAATAAAAAAAATCTTTAATCCAAGTCTCCAATCCTTGGATAAATTTTAGCACAGGTCAACATTGAGGTGAGCGAATCTAATAGGGTTAGTATACAACAATCTTAAGCTTTAAGCGTTACTTATGGAATAACAGATTTGTAGGAAATGATAAGAATATTCAACACTTTTGATTCTGTGTTATTCTGTGTTGTGTTTCTCTACAAGTTTTCTGTTAGTTTCTGATGAATACGTTGTGTGATTCCATGATTTTGAAACTTTAGAAGCACTTCAAAATTTTATGAAGTATGCTTTGGAGAAGGAGTTTCTTTATAAACAAAGTCTGTGCTCAGATGGCAAAATGTTACAAGAAACTTTTCTTTAAAAAAAATTGAGTTTTCACATTACGGATTCTCGTTCATCGATATTTTCTATTTACAGTAACTACTGTAAATAATAGCCAAATATTTTCTGAAACATTGGTACCACGTTTGCTCATGTAAAACAAATGACACACGGCATCTTGTAACTTAGAATTTACTGTCACGTAAATTTCTAATAACATTTTGCCATCTTAGCACAGAAATAATCTAGCGGATATGACGTCTGTGTACAACGCATTCTGTATTCAAAATTTTGTATTACAAGTTATTATCGTGTTAAATTAATTGCATGAAAATTCTCGCAGTATATATACATATGATACTTATAAATTATTTCAGTACTAAATATTTCTATTATGTAATCTTGACAATTTTTTTAGCAGCTTTACAAACGGTTAGCCCAAAAGATAATTCATTTATAATCATATCTGTTTCTTGAGAAGAACTTTACTGTTTAGTATAGTTTTATACCTTATACCGCTATGGGATATTTTTTAATACTGTCGGTCATCTTTCATAGCTATTGATGTTTGTTATTTACGCTTCAAAGAACAATTATGGGCGAAACTAAATTAAGGATATCAAAAACCTTATTTACAGGGTAGGTTATGGAGATTTAATAAATGTTGTTTTTTCTTTTGAAATTTCATAGCTTAAATTATCAAACATACAATACAATGTTAAAGTTTGTAGTATAAATAAGCAATATCTATGGGCTGTGAATTAAGTTATTATTTTTTTTTAAATATTTTAATATATTTTAACCGCTTTAAAGGAAAAGTTTCAGGAAGGGAACAATTTAAAGATGGAAAATAATAGCTTAAAAGGCATAAATCTTTATTTTACCTCTCTTTTATTTAGAATATTTTTTACACATATTTTTATATCATCTGGAACAATTAATCCACAGAATATAAATTATTATCAGACTTTAAGTTCTCATTCTGAACATATACTGAATTTTATACCATGATATTTTTCCAAGACTGGGTTTCACACTCAGTTCTCTTTAATATACGCGGGCGTATATATATATATATATATATATATATATATATATATATATATGTATATACATTAGAATATATTTGTTATCGCATACCCCGAAACTTATTATAAAACTTGTTTTCGGCTTCAAATTCTATGACATGGTGAAGAACAACTTCAGAATGTTTAATGAGGATTGGATGTGACCTATAATAACGAACAATCATTTTAAACTTTTATCTCCGTTCTCCTGTTTGGAATATTTTAGAATTCTGTAAATTTTTACGCATTTTTCTGGGCACTAATAAGCCTATTATAGCAACAAAAATCACACCTACACCCCATTTGTCATTTCTGACATAAAAAAGGATATATGCAGCTTCCGTTCGACAGTTCCACTTCAGAGATGAGGTGATGTAACTCGTTTCCCGGAATGATTGTCATCTAAACAGCGACAGAGGGACTTTCTTCCTCTCAGCTCCACATAAAGTTTAGATCGATGTCGCTGGCAATGAGCCAATCTCAAGTAAAGTAGGCGCCATTTTTGGTCTTCATAATAGAATTACTCAGATTTAACAGAAAATCCCGTGTAGGAAGTGCAGTACCTAGTTTAAAGAGCTGCAGATATTTTGGTTGGAAGGTAAAGTAAGTTCATTTCACAGAGTCAGGAGATATACATGGCCACGTAGATATCGCTTAGACAGTTGAAGTTGAAACAGTGATTTACGAAAGTTTGGAAGAATATAGCTTATTTGGTAAAATGGTAAAACTAGGGGTTAAATGTATAAAATATAATCCCATTGTTAAAATAAGGGATGTGAAAAACTGGTGGGGTCTCGAATCAATCAATTTTCGAATGCAATGCTATACTGCTCTGAGTCAAATGTTTTTGTCCTAAAATGAGCTTTTACAACCTCTTAACAATAGGAAAATGTCATAAATTGACTATTTATTTTCACTTTATGTCCTGTGATAAGAAAGTAACTAGCGTCTTATTTAAACACTTTTACGGAAAATTTCCTATCCTGTTTTGTATTCTTATGTATTCCTTAAAGAACTTACGTCGTCCAGAATAACCATATTCATACCTATAACTTGATAAGATTTCCTTCCATAAAGGTAATATCTCTGTTTTCACCCATTCCCAATCTATTGTTTACTCTTATTTAAACTATATAATGTGCCACTTCGTCAATGCATTGTCGTTTGATTAATTTTCTTATGACTGAAAATTGTCGTCCTATGTACACTACAAGTTTAATCAAAATGTACTAACATTCCAATCTTTTGACGATCGTAAATTTATGATGTACTGTTTTGTTTTTTCCAAAGATCAAAGCGCAACAGCAAATGAACTATCTTTGACACCGAACATTGCAAGAAATACTTACTCTGATTGGGAATATCAAATCAAGGCTTGCATTTCCCGCGTGTATACGAGTAAGTCAAGTTACTTTTTTCCTCCGTATCTAGTGAAACATTAATGTTCTTAAGCATATCAATGTAACAATCACACCAAGTAGCAGATTAAGGACACTGATATTGTAGTAATTTCTGCTTCTATGAATTCTTCCTATTTTTATGAAAAAAATATTGATTTATTGACTTTGGCGTTTTTATTTGCTGACGATGGATACGTGCTAAGACAGCAGTTAAAAACAATCAGTCCTTTTTAAACAACAACTTCTTCACAATATACTTTAGATAAAAGTTACACATGTAGAAATAAAACGCATTCATACCTACGATTTTTTAACGAAAGTAGCCTAATTTTATGCAAAAAATAGTTTTCTACTGACTCAGTTTTTTTTAAATTTATTCACGATGTATACGTGCATAAACAGTGAAAAACAACCAATCCGTTTTAAATACCTACTTCTTTACAAAATACTCTAGACAAACATTACACATACAAAAATAAAAACCAATTTCTACCTACGGCTTTTTAACTGACATAAAATAGAACTCAAGATTATTTTATTAATGGGATCTTCCTAAGAGTTGCATGAACTTCTCTTAGACTCTCAAGCAGTTTTATTTTCGGATAATATCTGAATTCACCGTTTATATAAAATATTCCTACATCTGTAACTCTGAAATGCCAAGGTTTCTTATCTCGAAGTTTTCTGTCTTAAGATGCAACGTCTGTGTTGTAAGTGTCCAGAATATGACGGTGACATTAAGGGAGACGATGTCTTGAACAGTAGTCGTGTGGTGTGAGCGATCAGCAACTTAGCGATAGGAGTAATGAGTTTATTTTCACACATTATGGACAATACTTTTGTATTTAATTGGTTAATACTTGTAGATGTTCACATATATACAAAGAACAGAGATAATGGGTGGTAGCATCAGGCCTGGCCCTTTTCTAAAACGCTATACTAGAACATTGGAACATTAGTTTCACTTCTGCACGTAACCACACATTGGGTGATTTCCTTTAAGGAACACTTATGCGCAAAAACAGAAAAGAAAGTGGTCGTAGAAGGGGAAAGGCAACACATATCTATATATCTATATATCTATATATATATATATATATATATACACAGACGTATATATATATATATATATATATATATATATATATATACAGCTTTTGAGACAATGAAATCATTTTACCCTGAGGAGGAATGGTTAAGAATATTTACTGACGGATCCAGAGTGAGGGGTTGTTTTAACACCGTTGCTGGTGTTTCCTGTGAACTTTTTTGCCTTTATGCTCCCATCGGCATCCATAGATCGGCTTTCCATGGTGAGATCGTGGCCATTTGCCAGGCCCTGTCACAACTCCGGCCTCGTCTGGACTCATTTTCGAAAGTTGTAATATTATCGGATTCAAAGGCCGCACTTCAAGCAATTGACGAACCCCGCCACTTCTGTACTTAAACCATCGATAATTGCTTAAATCTCCTCAACTGGCTTGCCAGTAATAATAAGATAGTAGTTCTCCAGTGGATTCTGGCCCACTGTGGAATCCAGGGAAATGAGGAGGCCGACTGCTTAGCAAAGAAGGGGGCCTCTGTCCTTCAAAGAATGAATCCCAGACTTCCTTCTAATAATATCAAATGTCTAATAAAGAACATCTTCAGGGATTCTTTCCGCGAAAAACTCAAAAATCGTAACCTTAATAAACCATGGCATAATCAGATTCTTAATGTACCTCAGAGGCCTAGGATGAAATATGTCGCTATGTTTCGTCTGATATCTGGCCACGGTTGCCTGCGTAAACATCTATGGCGCATCAACGTGGTTCCTGACTCTATTTGTACCTTGTGTGATCTTTACGAGAAAATGGACTTGCCTCACCTGTCCAGATATCCTGCTGTTCCTCGGACGTCAATTTGGGAACGCTACTGGATTGCTCGCTTTCATTTATAGATTTATTGTTGTCTTTTTGATGTTCAATTGTCTTTTAATTGGCCATTGGAAATAGAAAAAAGGAAAAAAAAATATATATAATATTAAAAAACTAGTAATTTCTTAATTCAACACTCTTAACATTTAAAAACTATTAATTCCTCACTTTACTATTCCAAATTACAAACCCTTTTTTAATCCCTTAAATTATTTAATTCCCTTTGGGCATTCGCGTTAAATTCCATTATTACAGCCTTCGGCAAAATCATTCAAGATGGCTGTCTTTTTTAACTAAAGGGACGTTTCGTAGCATCAGTACAAGTTTAAAACAGTTCTGCACATCAACGACAACTTTAAACTAATCAACTATTAAGACACACCCTTTAATCACATGATGGGGTGAAGTTTATATAACTCGTGACGTCCTAAACTAGGACGGATTCCTGTACTTTCTCTTGTTGCATTCATACCGACAGAGCGGTCGGTGATCTGAATAAAATGTAGTTCGTGAAAGTTGTGTTAACATTTGTGTCCGAGGGTTGAGATGAAATGCGGGAATGGACCTAAACATTTGTGATGCACGGCCGGGCGACAAGATGAACCATTACTCAAAACTATGCCACTCAGCCCTTCATTCGTCGGCCCGCGCTCGTGATATTACATATATATATATATATATATATATATATATATATAGTTTCTTTGATATTCATGTATTGGAGAAGCTAATCTTCTTCAAATACCATAAGCAAATGCTTTGTCATAAATAATTTGTAACCTGCTATATTGACTCATTTTGTGAGGGCGAGTTTACTGATAGTATCTGCAAGCCTTAAGCGATAAGTTTCTACATGTGTAAAAAATTAAAGTTAAAATTTGGTAGCTGTACTTCGAAAAACTTTGTAATTTTGCAGATTCTGTTTCCGATAAACAAATAATGTTTAAGCATTAAATTTTATGACTAGACAGATTTGTCTCAAACAGATATAATTTTAAAAGTTGTTACACAACTTTATTCCGTTTTTTACTAAAATTAAGAATTATAATAACTCCGTTTAACTTTTTACTTAAAATATAATATGTAAATTTTACTGAAACATTTTTAAAACATTCATGGATTTAGATATTTAAAATGTAACTTTGATCTTCTTTGAAGTTAATCAGTTTTTACACTTTAAAAATATTCAAATAGAATATAAAACATCTATTACTGAACGTATACTAAAGGATCGACGAAACTTAATTGCTTTTTTTTAACTGATAAAAATAATATTTTATTACAGATTCTTATTAAGCAATACTTCTTATGTCGGTTAATATCAGTACAAAATAATAATTAAATTAAATGAAATGAAAATTAAAAGACATAAAATGCACGAATTTTCTATACCCATAGGAGAGATAAAAAATTAATGGGAATTAAATATATTAAACATGCTGTGCTTTCATTTTCTATTTGTAATTAAGGGTAAAATATATAGCCTCAAATCTTCGAAACATTGTTGTCGAAAACAAAGTGATTTTCCCAAATTAAAGAAAGTAGAAAAAAACAGAAACAGAAACAAAAGCATTAAATCCCTCATGTGCATGCTTCAGATTTCAATAAATAATAATAATAATAAATGTTAGTAACTATTACTTTAAATATTACTCCATTAGTTAAATTAACATTGAGCAATAATTTGTAAAAAAAAAGTTAATTATTAATTCTAAGTTAAATATTTTTGTTTTGTATCTATCATTTGTAATATTTTTTTTATTTTACTTTGAAACACTTGGCGTAATTAATTAATTAAATGAGCTCTTGTTATTACGTTTTTTTCCAGAAATAAATTCGACAAAGATGAGAAGTTTCCATTTGAAAATGAATAGAGACCGAGAATGATAAACCGTGCTTGATTGGAAAATGGTGAAAACAGCTAATGGATAAATCATGTTTTACAGAAAAGATGAAAAGACGTTTTGGATAAATATTAGTATTTCCATAAGAAAGAAAGAGAAAGAAAATTTACTAAAAGGGTTGAGAAAGTGATTAATGATATAAAATACTCGATTTTTTTAATGAACATTTCATAAAAAAAGACCATTAGGTAAATGCATAATATTTCTCGTATATTTTAATATTTCACATGCCTAAATCATATCAATACAACTTGTGAATGTTAAAGAAAATAGTTTTTCTTTTTATTGAAATGTTTGAATTAAATTAAAAGAGTAAGAATTTTTATATAAAGTGTAAAAATTATGAGCTTATTGTAACAGATGTTGAGAGATTAGAAGACGTAATTTGTCTACATAGGTACTTGTTGAAGATTCGTTGATACCAAAATAAATATACTCTCAATTAAAAAGGGACAGAAATGTATTCATGCTTTATAAACAGACTAAAAACATGGCAAGAGCAGATGTCGAACATAAAATTAAAACGCAGGTGTAAATTCAACGCATGCAAGAAAGCAGCAACGCACATGCTCCCCACATGAGGTTGAAAAAAATCATATATATATATATATATATATCCTTATAATAGTTGCCGTGTTCTGTAGTCGACTCTGTCCGTAACGCGTCCGGAGCGACCACCTCATATCCATCCATTTGGCATCCATTTTGTTTTATGAGTTAGGCTTAACAAGTTAAAAGTAAAGTTCAAAAAGATTATTTGCCAACTAAACCCAAATAATTGTAATTAAAACAGCGTAATATCGACACAAATCAACTTTATTTCGATCAATTTTATTTCAAAATTATCTCTTCATTAGAGAATTATCTCTTTTCCGCCACCTTTCGCGTTATCATAGTGTTACTCAGAACTTGAAAATGTAAACACAAGTGAGTCATTCATTCACCGTGATTCGTTAATTTAAGAAAAATTGAATCAGAATTTTTTTCATAGTAAAACAGGTTTTCATTATTTTAACCATATATAATATATATATTTTAATATATACTATATATTTTTTAATACATAATATATAATATATATTACAATACAGTATTACAATTTAATATTACAATAATGTCGAATTTAGTTGCAAACTTGACGCATGCGCAGTGATATGTTCCAAACTGTACGTCACAAAAGCTAGCCGGTTCAAAAGGCCAAATCTTCAGTATACAGATTTTTTGCATTTACAACACATGGAATTTTATATATTCCACATCTAATACGTGTTTAGTAACGATTCAATAACTTTGTATGATTTTTAATCAGAATTTCTTTAGTTTATATATATTATTTTTGCTTAATATATATTTATACATATATTTATATATTTATACATATATATATATATATATATATATATATATATATTTAACAATATATAATATATGTACATTAAATTGAAATACAGCATTTAATTGAAATATATATACCATAAGATATAATATATGTACATTAAATTGAAATACACATGCAAAAATTTTTTGCACGTGAATAATTTGCATGATATTTTAATCTGATTTTATTTTTGCTTAATATATTTATACATAGCCTATTTATACATATATATAGCATACGATATAATGTCATTATATATATGTACATTAAATATATATATGTACATTAAATATATTCAGGTGCAAAAATTTTTTGCACGTGAATAATTTGCATGATATTTTAATCTGATTTTCTTTATATATTTTATTTTTGCTTAATATATTTATACATAGCCTATTTATACATATATATAGCATAACATATAATATATGTACATTAAATTGAAATACACGTGCAAAAATTTTTTGCACGTGAATAATTTGTATGATATTTTAATCTGATTTTCTTTATATATTTTATTTTTGCTTAATATATTTATACATAGCCTATTTATACATATATATAGCATAATATATAATATATGTACATTAAATTGAAATACACGTGCAAAAATTTTTTGCACGTGAATAATTTGCATGATATTTTAATCCGATTTTCTTTATATATTGTATTTTTGCTTAATATATTTATACTTAGCCTATTTATACATATATATAGCATAAGATATAATATATGTACATTAAATTGAAATACACATGCAAAAATTATTTGCACGTGAATAATTTGCATGATATTTTAATCTGATTTTATTTATATATTTTATTTTTGTTTAATATATTTATACATAGCCTATTTATACATATATATAGCATAATACATGATTATATAAAATATTTATATTACATTGAAATAGATTGAATTAGCAGTATTGTTTCTAAATATCTGGCTGCATTAGTTAGACTGTACAAGTCGGATTTTAAAATCAGCTGCAAGCATGCTTTTTTTTCCAAGAACGTTTTTTTTAATTATAAACTTCAATATTTTTTTAAAAAAACCTCACTGTAATAATTTTTAGTAAAGCATTCTATTGCGATGATAATGTATCTTTTAAGGTGACTGCCTACGTTGAAAATTTCATTTTTTGACTATTTTGGTCAATTTTATTTTTTCCAGGAATCGTGCAATTCAATCTTTTCTCTTTTCAAAACCGTTTGGATTTTCATTCTACATCAATTAGAAGCAGAGTTATAGCTATTTTAAAAAATGTCTGCTACAAAATTGAAGTGGCAAACAACTTGAACTGAGTTTTTCTCAGAATTATGTTTTTAGCACAAATCTTTACCGTTATCATGATATTTCACACAATAATACATATAATTTGATAAAATTTTCGGGAAATGTTTTAGATGCTATTGTTAATGAAATGACGCTGAATAATTGATGCATAATAATAAATAGTTAAATAGTTTTTGTTTGGGCAGCAGCCTATGCCGAAATTTTCAAAAGTGGGGGGGGGGGGGGGTTACTATGAAAAAGTAGTTTTGAGCAATCAGTGCAGAGCTTGAACCTATTTAAGTAATATATGTAATCAGAAAAAATGGGGGGGGGGGGTTAACCCCCATCAACCCCTCCCCTGCATACGCCACTGTGTTTGGAGCTGTTTTTATAAGGATAGGAATGATGAATCGGGGGAAATTTTCATATTGCAATATTTTTGTATTTTAAAATTTCTCTTAGATTGTGGGTCATTTAAGATAACTGTCATATGTGTCGCATTTTAGCTAATTTTCATTGAAAATTACTTCAAATTGACCAATTTATAAAAAAGTATGGTATTTACTGGCAAGTTTTTGTTTATTTTTTAGTTTTCAAGTGCTATTTTACCATAAAAAACAAAAAAATCTTTAAAAAATGATTTTTTAAAAAAATTGGCTCCAAATGTAGGCAGTCACCTTAAAACAATATTTCAGGTGATTATAAGGGGACATTTTATTATTTTGTTTTGTGTCACTTTCTCGAATTATATTACTTTATTTTTCAGATCTAATAAAAAAAGTATTAAAAAATTTCACCTTCAAATTAGAAAACAATTTAAAATTAACAAATCAGACAGCAAACATTGAAGTAAATTTCAATGTTCTAAATTGCAACACATCAGGTTGCAAAACAGTATATTATTTTCTAATATTCACGTTTTTACATGTACTATCTACGGTATGTACTGTATAGTAGTGTGCTTTTCAGAGCGAATACCTACCATAACGGCAAAATTTTCTTAAATTTTTAAAAGTCTGTAATTTTCCGATACCTTTCACGTTTTCATAGCGTTTCAATTAAATTAATAACAAGTATTCATTTTATATATTCGGGACATGAAAATGTAAACATGAAGTTAGTCATTCATTCATCTTTTTTTTTTATAAGATGAATGAATGACTAACTTCATGTTTACATTTTTACAGAATATTATTTTCTAATATTCTGTAAAAATTTCTTATATTTTAACAAGGTTATGAATCTTTTTTTTATTGGAACTGTTCAATTACTTACCATCAAGTTTTGACAGGTACTATCTACAGTATGAACTGTATAGTAGTGTGCTTTTCAGAGCGAATACCTAACATAACGGCAAAATTTTCTTAAATTTTTAAAAGTCGGTAAATTTTCCAATACCTTTCACGTTTTCATAGCGTTTCAATTAAATTAATAACAAGTATTCATTTTATATATTCGGGACTTGAAAATGTAAACATGAAGTTAGTCATTCATTCATCACGTTTTTACATGTACTATCTACGGTATGTACTGTATAGTAGTGTGCTTTTCAGAGCGAATACCTAACATAACGGCAAAATTTTCTTAAATTTTTAAAAGTCGGTAAATTTTCCGATACCTTTCACGTTTTCATAGCGTTTCAATTAAATTAATAACAAGTATTCATTTTATATATTCGGGACATGAAAATGTAAACATGAAGTTAGTCATTCATTCATCTTTTTTTTTTTTATATATATATATATATTTATATTTTAACCATACTAGCCACTGCGTGACCAGCATGGTCACTTTTAGTTTTAAATTTCCTTTTGCGAAACAACGCAACTGAAAGTGACATATGTAAGGAATGTTACAATTACCTGTCATCATAAATATATGTTGTTAAGGGGTATTCTCTATTAAGCTGATTCTAAAACATCGTGATCAAAAAATGTGAATTTCTATTACCTTAGAACAGAGTTAAAGATAAGACTGAGAAAGCCCACATCAATGATTTTAAAAATTACATCCCTCTTTGTATGTACTATTTTTCAAAATTAAGATATCTATACTTTATCATTACAACAAATAAGAAATTGCAGGGGGGAAATTTGAAATATAGTGTTGATTACATCACTCTCTGTATGCATTACTGTTAACAATTCAGATATCTACACTTAATCATATTAAATAATAAATTGCTGGGAAAATTTCTTCATTTATAAAATGGAGCAAAAATTCAGCAATTTTTCAAAATTAAGATATCTGCACTTTACCATTACAAGAAATAAGAAATTGTTGGGGGGAAATTTTAAATACAGTGTTGATTACATCACTCTCTGTATGTATTACTGTTCACAATTCAGATATCTACACTTAATCATATTAAATAATAAATTCTTGGGAAAATTTCCTCACTTATAAAATGGAGCAAAAATTCAGCAAGTACTTAAAATATAGTGTGGATTTCAACTATGATATTCATAAAACTTCTTGATATACAGATTTGAGTATTTCAAAAGTAGGAGATACTAAAGCGACAGAATCAAAAGAATGGATTCTAGATAAACCTACATACAACTGTCCATGGTTAAACACTGGATTTGATAGGTCTAAACATGTATTGTCAAAAGATCAGCGGTTGTAACTTATGCGGCCACTACAAACACGCGGTTTTAAATTGCGGACAGCCGCTGTTTACATCCGGTAGTTGCAGCCGTTGCCATTCGAAGTGTAGAAATATCGTAGATTTTTGTGCCGCATACCTACGCGTTTTATATATAGGGATTATTTTAACCAGATATTACAATAATATCAAATTTTGTATTTTCGGAAAGTTGCAAACTCGGTGCATGGATAGTGGTATGTTCAAAAATGTCTGTACGGTAGCTTGTTTTTCAAAGCGAATACATAATATAACCGCAAAATATTCTTACATTTTTTTAAAGTGTTTTATTGAATATTTCTAAATTACCAGCACGCGTGGCTTTCATATGAATTTCTAATATTTTAATAAGGTTATGAACCCTTTTTTTTATTGGAATGTTTACTTAATAACCGTCAAGTTTTGACGGGTACCATCTAGTATATATATATATATATATATATATATATATATATATTGTTCATTTTTCTTGGGTTCGTTAAGATTGAATAAAATCTCTTCAGAAACTGCACACATACAATAAATATTAAAATATTACATAAAATTTATTATTCTGTAAATCCTTCAGGCGTATATGTAAATCCAAACAGAAAACACGTAACAACAAAGTCTTCTATATAGCAGAAGACTCTAAATACACAAGTCACGATACAGAGTCTTCAATACAATACACGTCTAACGTAGTTTCAACACATTCAGTTCTCAGAAGAAATTGAGCTCTGAGTTCCAATGCCAATGTCAGGTACGAGGGATAGTGCGAAAATAAGTTTCCCTGGCGACTGTGGACAGAGGTGTGTATGAAAGACAAAATATATAATAAGACATTGAAGATAAGACGTAACTTTATTGTTCCACGTAAGTACCAAGTACGTTGAGACATTTATCATACCTCTTTATAAGCTTCAAAAAGCCCTCCAGGACAAAATCAGGGCTCTGTATACGGAAGAAGCGTTTAACGGCTTGTGAGACTTCAGCATTGCTCCCAAAGCGCCTTACGCGGATATTCTTCTTTAAAGCAGCTTTGTTACTGGACTTTTTGGAGGTTGGAACCATCAATGCTACGCGATACTGTCACACCCTGTCGAAATTGAAGGAGGCTATTCGGAAAAAGCAGCCTGTCCTTCTCACATCTGGTGTTCTGTTGTTGGATGATAATGCGAGATTCCACTCCCCGACAGCAACGTAAACCATATCGCAACTCTTGGTTGGGAGCGCCTTGACCATTCGCCATACAGTCCTGATCTCGCAACCAGTGACTTCCATCTGTTTCCGGCTTTGAAGAAGAATATCGACTTAAGGCGCCTTGGAAACAATGCTGAAGTCACACAAGCCGTTAAACGCTTCTTCCGTATGCAGAGCCCTGATTTTTTCCTGGAGGGCTTTTTGAAGCTTATTAAGCGGTATGACAAATGTATCAACTTACTTGGTACTTAAGTGGAAAAATAAAGCTGTCTTATTATATTTTTTGTCTTTCATACACACCTCTATCCCCAGACGCCAACTTATTTTTAACTATTCCTGCTATATTTATAGACTTCTAAAGCGTCCTCTATCGGTCAACCAGCTAGATATCACTAGAAGCTTCTAGAAAGGTTAAGACAGTAATTTGACGACCATTTGGCGCCATATCACCAAATTTGGCGATAAATCTCATATTTGGCTAGATTTCCATAGACTCGCAAAATTCGTAATATATAAATAAATAAATAAATAAATAAATTAATATATATATATATATATATATATATATATATATATATATATATATATATATATATATATATATTAAACAGCGCCCTCAGTAGGGTGAAAATAAGATAGGCAGTACCGCAGAGAATATGCATATACGGCACTGCTGAAAACAAAATTTCCATAATTTTCGATGTGTCGTGAAAACCTCCGCGTGTTTCCTTAATATTCAACAGTACTGACTGTGCATTGATGTTAGTAATATGTCTATAATAATTATTTTCAGTATGTTGTATAATTTTAGTTTTACATGTAAAATATGTTTTATTTTAGAAATGCATAATACCAGAATAAATACTTTACTTTAGTTCTTCCTTTCTTTAAAAACAAACAGAGTCTGCTTATTCAATCGTTTGTTTATCTCCAGTGCTTTTTTTATTTGTTATGACGCCCGCGTGTCCGGCAATGAATCGCTGTGAAACTTACACATCGGATAAATTATCATTCATTATTGATTTCTCTTATAATGACGAGTTTAAAATAGTTTTTTTATAATTTTAAAATAATTGAGAGGGATATCGATTCCCATGAAGAGGTTATGGTCATGTTGTGCTATTGACAAAAACTAGTTCTGAAAATTCATTTTTTAAATCTCCTTTCATTTTTAAAATATTTACCGAGTACCTTTATAAAATTTGTTGGGATACTCCCCACACTCTGTCTTCCCAATTTGGAAATTAAACGTTTATGTTTTTCCCGTACAGCGAGTGACGTGCATGCTTCGGGAATGACGTGATGAAACTGTTTCTTTGCGATCGCAAGTTGCGATGTTCGGACGTCATTCCTGAGCGCTGGTTGAGATGTTTTAATTTAACATTTCTTTTTCCGGTGTTTATATGTTTTTGTAATATTTGTTATTGTATGTGTAGCTATTTTTGCTATTTATTATAAGTGAAGAATTACTTTTCATGACAATTATTTTGATGTTTATATGGCGTAAATTTTCCTGAATATGCAAATCAGCCAGATACCCTCGTGGTTTGAATGTATATAACGTGCTGGCTTTACTTAGCTCTCGCCGAGGTCAGTCGGAGCATTGTATTAGACCGAATGCTATCGCCAACGCTAAATGTTAGCTCGAGTTTACTTTGTGATGAAAAATAAACCTACGTTTCCTGTTTTTAAACGACTGCTTCTTTTTTATTCCTGCTTCAGCCCACTGCTACATTCTGCTATATATATTTACCATATATATATAGCAGAATCCATAGCAGTTACCATATATTTTCTATGGCTTTTAATCAAGTTCAACAAGGGTTATGGGGCCCAGATCTAACTCGTAGCTGAGGCAGATGATTTTTAACTTTTATTAAAGAATCAAGAAGTGCTGATTCGAAAACCGGATATGTTATCCGATATTAATTTCCAAATCCGTTAACTGGAAAAGGATAATTACACGACATGGATATCCAATATCCGCATGTTACTGACTGAAAGAAACTGCTGGTCTATCGTAGATGGTACGGAAAGTGTTCCAGCTAAAGATGCCGCCGAATTAAAGAAATCGACGTATGAAGCAAGGCCTAACAAATCTCTGGCCACTATATACATGTCCATACATCCTCGCTTTAGAACTTTAATAGAGGATTGCAAAGACCCTAGGGAGGCATGGACTAAGATAAAGAAATATTTTCAGCCAAGCTCCCGAGCGAGGATAATGTTTAAAGCGGGAATTTTTTTCCCAATACCCAGAGGAGGATGGTGACATAGCCCTATTCGCATCAAGAATAAACAAGATATGTCAAGAGTTAGCGGATGCAGGTTCCCCAGTACCAGAAATCGACAAAGTATACCAATTGACGCAGTTCTTACCACAACAGTACGAACTCATTATACAGTTAATATACAAATTATCCGATAAAGAATTCAACTTTGAAACTGCATTAGAAGAACTCCTGTCTGAGCAAGCAAGATTACAACAGAGGAGGTTAGACAGACCTGACTTTGGAATCAACTCTGGACCCGAACCCGATGTGCATAAAGCATGGACAAATAGCCGACGCAGTTATCCAGACTCCCGGACAGCATCCTCGTCTAGTAGAAGAGATTCATCCCCACAAGAGCGCAGACCTCGAAAGAAAGATGTACAGTGCTATGGATGCAAAAAGTTTGGACATTTCAAATCCGAGTGCACAGACGGTAAAATCCGATAGACGTTCCAGTCTCGTCGCCGAGCTCGCCCGATGTCTCGTTCAAGAAATTCTTCTGTGTCAAAGAGAAACGACCAGTCGCTACTTTTAGAGGCGTTATCAGCTGATGAGGTGAATACGTCCTGGATAATTGACTCGGGTGCTACTTCACATTTTTCTAACCAAAAGATGTGGCTCCACGATTTCGAAGACTTAAGGGAGCACTCGTTGTATGGAGCCGGAATCGACATGTCAACCCCAGTTCTCGGTAAAGGTAAGGTGCATATGACTATTAACGGTGAACGATATGTTTTAAAAGATGTACTGTATGCCCACAGTTTGAGAAAGAATCTTATCTCAGCTTCCAGGCTTGACAGTAAAAAATATGAATTTACAGGTAGTGACTCCAAAATAAATGTGTATAAAAATAACAAATTTATATTTTCGGCTAAATTAAATAATGGACTATATTATGTTTATCGTGATAAAATAGATAAAGTGTCAAATGTAAATAATGTTGAAACTAATAATTGTGTAAAGTCATGTAATTCGAATGTAAATAACAGCTTTAATGATGGATGCCTTTAAAATTTAAAAGTAATAAGTCAAAAGGTAAAAAGAGCATTACTTTTGCTTCGGTAGATATAAATTCTTTACATAGATGGTTCGCACATATAAATGCAGATTACATTAAAAATACTTATAAGCATAACTGTGTTCGAGGCATGTTAGAACCAACTGGTACCCCCAGGAATTGTGAAGCTTGTCGTGAAGCAAAACAGAGCCGCGTTAGTTTTAAAAGTATCGAGGCCAAGCGTAGTAAGAAACTATTAGACATTTTACATATGGATCTCTGCGGTCCTTTACCCAATCAATCTCTTGAGGGTCATCATTACTTTTACACTATAATTGATGACTACTCAAGAAAAACCCATATATTCCCCATTAAGCATAAATCTTCACTGGCGCCACTTCAAAGCGCTATTTAAGGCTTGGAGATTTCGACGATTTCAAGTTCGGCAATAGTGTTTTTCTTGTGGTTTTTTCAAAAAACGATCTATTATGCCTCGTCGAAAACAGCGATCATCTTTTGATCAAGTATCCGAGTTCGACAGAGGAAGGATAGTGGCCTACCGATATTGTGGATTATCTTTCAGGGAAATCGGTAGTCGTGTTGGACGAAACCAAACAACTGTAATGCGGATATGTGATCGTTGGATGCAGGAGGGTACGACGGACCGGCGTGTTCGATCGCATCCACCTCAGCGCACCACTTCACGTGATGACAGGCAAATTGTGCGCATGGCAGTGACGGATCGCTCAGTCACATCAAGAACCATAGCACAGCACATGCAGTCTGTAACGCATCATCCAGCGTCTGCGCGTACCATTCGACGCCGTTTACAGCAGAGTGGTCTGTCCGCAAGACGTCCATTGCTTTGTCTACCCTTGACGCAGAACCACAGACGTCTCCGCCGCCAATGGTGCGATGAGAGAAGAATGTGGACGGCAGAATGAAATGAAATTGTCTTTACGGACGAGTCACGCTTCTGTCTGCAACACCACGATGATCGCATTCGAGTCTGGAGACACCGTGAAGAGAGGATGCTGAACAGCTGCGTTATGCACCGCCACACTGGTCCTGCACCGGGTATTATGGTATGAGGCGGTATTGGATATCACTCCCGCACACCTCTAGTACGCATTGCCGGTACTTTAAACAGCCAGCGCTGCATCTCCGAGGTGTTGGAGCCAGTTGTCCTTCCTTACCTTCAGGGCTTGCCCACAGCCATATTTCAACAGGATAATGCGCGACCACACGTGGCACGCATTGTCCAACGGTTCTTCGTCCATCGCCAGATAAAATTGCTTCCCTGGCCGCCTCGCTCTCCGGATCTTTCACCGATAGAAAACATGTGGTCCATGGTTGCTCTACGATTGACCCAGATTCCATCCCCAGCTGCCACAGCAGATCAACTTTGGCAACGTGTGGAAGCTGCTTGGTCTGCTGTACCCCAAGAACTCATACAAAGTCTCTTTGAATCAATGCCGAGGCGTGTGGCAGCGGTGATCTCCAACAATGGCGGCTACTCTGGCTACTGATTTTGGCAGGAACCACACTTCACAGAAGTCTATAAATTTAATCATTTGATACTTGGTGAACATGTTATCTACAAAATAAATTTTGTTGTGATATCTCTTGTCTTTCTTGGTGTTGCAATTTGGGTGGCCAGCAGTGTATATTTACCATATATTTTCTATGGCTTTTAATCAAGTTCAACAAAATTAAAAGACGATTACTGGCAGTGAGCCTTTTGTTTTTAGTTTAAAAATTCATAATAAAGATTCTGAGTCAGCGGATTATAAAATATTTAGAGGCCACCAAGAGCAATCTAATTTTGAGGACCATTTTCTACATACTATAAATAAATATTACTTAACCTATTCTATGAAGTCGAAAAGTTAATTTTATTTGTTATTTTCTGAGTAGTAAAAAATTGCTATATTCTAGATCAGTGATTCTCAACCACTCTGCCACGGCACTTTACTGGGCCGCCACTTCGAATACCCATACATAAGCGAAGTCAGAAAGGTAGTTCAATCGGTTCTACCCTCCTAGCGGGGACTGGCTGAACCAATGGGCATGACTATTACAGTTCTGGACTGGTTCAAGATTTAAGGCCTGTTCACATAGGAGTCCATTGCATTGCGTTAAGGAAAAGATGACGTTGAGACGAAAATAAACCAATCATATGCCTCCAAACGATTAGCAATGAAATTTTTAACGCTTATGATTGGTTTATTTTCGTCTCAACGTCATCTTTTCCTTAACGCAACGCAACTGACTTCTATGTGAACAGGCCCTTAATCTTAGATACGACTATCCGACAATATCACATAAAGCTTTTAAGTGTGTTATTACAATTTTCTACATCTTATTTGTGCGAATTCGGCTGTTCGGCTTTGACCAACATAAAAACATAAAAAAAATCTAGACTTTTAAATTTGGATCACGAGATGAGAGTATCATTATCATTTTTACGCCCAAATATAAATGAAGTTATAAAAAAAACAATAAGCTCAAATTTTGCATTAAGTGTATGTAGTTAAATTAATACTTTGTTTACTTTCTAACGCAATTTCATTTTATATATCAATGAAAATAATTTTTTATGCTATTTTTGCAAAATGTATTATAGGTACATCAATCAATTATCCAAATAAAATTCTTTTAAATTTATCTTATTGTTAGTGTACCACCAATTTTTATAAAATTTTTAAGAGTACCGTGACGGAAAAAAGGTTGAGAATCACTGGTAGAGATGGCATCTTTGCCCGTGGTTCTTAGAATGTATCCCTTTGAAGCCGCTAAATTTCGTAGGCTTTAAGTGCGCCTTTCTTGCTCCTGTGCGATAATCCGCCTTTATTTTGTGGGAGGGTTTTACTTTTGCTCTGGCACGCTTTTTTTTAGAGAAATGACAAATAGTAAGAAAACCGTTTTTGTACATTTGTGAAGCAAAAATCACTAAAATTACAAACTACTAAATTACTAAAATTTCACTCTGCATATCGGATATAAATAATTATCTAGTTTACGTAAACTGTTAGATAATAGACTGTTCTTGGCCATAATAACCCTGAAACCTAGATTGAGACCTGAATAATAAGAAAAATGTATGGCAGGTTACTTATCAAAGACTGACACTGCATCAGTCGTAAATGGCAGTATTAATATAAGAAAGATAAATATTGCTCAATTGACCTGTATGTTACTGAATCGGACTGAATTGCTTTACTAGGAACTGGCAAACTGTAACCAAGTATTTAACAGACTTATACATTTCTTTCAAAGCGTTCTAAAGTTTAACGCAAATCAGAGGATTCAAAACCGTAGCCGCTGGACACTATTGTAAGCGTCTTAACTGTTTCGTACTTTTCTGACTTTTTCATAGCATGTTGTAATATTTCAGAACCATTTCCACTCATATATATAAAGACATGTTTCAATTAAGTTTACTAACCATTTCTCCTTTTGCGTAATGAAACAGTAATTAGTGAGTCAAATATTCGTATGTAAAACTAAACTGCGGATATTTTCCTCATTAAATCTTAAATTTATTTGCAAGTCTTGTCTATATGCTGCAAAGCATTTACATGTGAATTCTAATTTTACTAACTATGAAAGACACGGTCATAAAAACAGATAAACATTACAAACTTTAATAACAAATAAAATATTGAAAATTCAGTATGTTTATACAAAACACCGCCTAAAACTTATAAGTTTCGTTATACTAACCGTTTAATACTAGTCATGAATATATAAAAAATGTCTGTATGCTTAATTCATAAATCTAAGTTTCTCGTTCATTTATTTCACACAGAAACGCGTTTCCCGTTAATAAAACAATTTCTATCAAAGTGTACCGAAAGTAGGAAATGTAATCAAATTTTGAGCCTTTTGCTTCAAAAATGCGTTTATGAATTAATTCAAATAACCATTGTTTAACGAAGTGCGTAATTGGATGCATTTTCCAGAATAAACACTGAACAATCTTTTTGAACGTAATTGCTTTATTGAATTTCTCTCTATTTGTTTTTAATTTTGAGGCGTTAATATGTTTAAACATCTAAATCTTATTTAAAAACACGCGTTTTCTAGGCTTATAAATTCTCACCGCTTTCACAACACAGAGTGATCACAGGAGTATGTAAAATCTCATTTGGGCTGAAGAAAAGGAGTTTTGAGAGTAATAAATTTCCTTTACCAGCTATAGGACAAATCCAATTACGCAAAAACTCTGGAAGCAATTTGCCTGAAAAGAGAGTGTCGGAAACATCTACTTGAAGTGTATAAAACTATTTATCACTTTTCGTTACTTTTGTGGCACGCGGAGAGGGTATTAAGTTTCGCATTGCTGTGAGTACGACAAGAAATGATTAGGTATTTCCGTCATAAGGGCATTTTGTACATCTTGAACATGATATTTCTAAAAAACAAAATACTTCGTGTACACGTTTCTAAATCACAGTAATCATCTTTTATCTGTTAAAATTGGCATTCAATAACTGTTTAGGAATGTTTTCTTTGCAATGTTATGATATTCCGCGTATTTACATAGCGAGACAAATTCAGGAATAAATCAAATTTTATGAAATAATACTTAATTAGTATTTTATTTTAGATATATTTAAATCATTTGAATAGATAAAACTCAGAACTTGATTATTTGAATTTGAATTTGAACTCCCTGAAAAAATTTCGTACCTAAAATTGGGTGTAAGCATTTGTGTGTCTTCCTAAGAAATTTCCTACTAAGTGATTCCGAAGTGTCTATATAATTTAAGGTCATAGGTGGTCAAAGGAGTAGGACATCAATTACCTATGTACATCTGTTCAACCTTGCTTGCGTATATCCTGATGTCACTGTCCAAGCCTGATATATGATATGCTTCGGTTAGGACAGAATAGTCTTAAAGGTATGCCATATTTAAGATGAAGATAATATGATCATATATTTAACTGATTAACTGGAGTTTATTATCTTTCTGTGTTTGCGGTCAGGCCATCGACAATGTGGTCAAGTTCCTTAAGAGCACACTTATTTTCTTAAGATATTCTTTAGCATACAGGTTTCCCACCTATATCCGTTACACCCCCCATTATTTATAAACGGTGAGAGCTTAGGCCATAAAGTTGGTGTCTAGCTTGGTGTCTAGTAAAAAGACTATGCGCTACTCTATGAGACAACTTACAACGCCATCTATCGGCAAATTTTGGAATTAGCGTTTTTTTCTCAAGATACGGGAAAAAATTAATCACAAAGTTGTGCAGCATCATCTAATTAGTAAGGAAAGACACCTTGTGCACATTAATACTCAAAATAGAATGTAAAAAATGAACATTTGTTTGGTCGTGATTTTAAACACTGCGGCGTCGTTGCACCAATGTGCAGCGAGAAATCCAGTCCAGAGTGCAAATGTATATAGTGGCTAATGCAGAGCATTTTCAGCAACATAAATAAATGATCCTGAAGATAGGGAAGTGTCTCAGTTTCATTCACTCACTCTTTATAACATGACAGTTTTCGAAATCGTGACCAAACAAATGTTCATTTTCTACATTCTGTTTTAAGTATTAATGTGCGCAAGGTATCTTTTCTTACTAAATCGATAATGCTAAACAACTTTGTAATTGACTTTTTTCATGTATCTCGTACCGATTTTGAGATATAAACGCTAATTCCAAAATTTGCCGATAGACGGCGTTGTAAGTTGTCTCATCAAGTAGCGCATAGCCTTTTTACTATACTTAGACACCACCTTTATGGCCAAAGCTGTCACGGTTTCTCCTCTCATTTCTAAGTGGTATTTTTACATTTTGTAATGTTTGCACATTCATTTGCTCCGAGGACTGCGATAAATAAAAATTAATAATAGTTATCCACTTAGTAAGTTATTTTTTCTTACCTTATAATCTATTTTCCTGTGTCTGAGAAGTGTTTCTGAATAAGTATTCTAGATTATGTTTCTGATAGTTATCTTGACAAATCTAATAAGTTTTCTAAGAAGTTCAAGAACGTTCAGCTTTCTCATTGTTATAACAAAATGACTTCTTTCGATGGAATTATCATATTTAAAGTGTATATTTACAGTCGACAAAGAGATGTAAAGTATTAATATTACATTCCAAGTACTTTCCAACAATTAGCCTTAAATTAATAATTTATTCAATAGTTGATCTACTTCTTAGTAAACCGCTTTGAAAGTTCCTATTTCCTACGCTTCACAAGTAGAGATAAACTGTTAAATTATATATATTAGGTAGCACTTTATATGCAGTACAAAATAGGCTTATGCATCTATAATTGGAGCACTCCATAGGGTCTCCTGTCTTATGTATTGGAAATTAAAGACGAGATGCCAATAAAATCACTGAACTGAAATTCAAGGACTCATTTTAAACGAAAAGTATAATAAAAGATAGAAACCGGTAGTTATAATGCTATTTAGGTTACATCTAAAGTGAATTGTGGAAATTTAAAAAATAGAATTTTTTACTGTTTTTGGTAGGATTTAAGGCCCGTGTTCAAATGCAACTGTAGCATTAATTAGCCAGCTGGATATTTGCAATGACAAATTATTTCATGTTAATAACCATTTAAACGGATGCAGTAGATAAGGCTTATAGTTTGCAATCATCTGCTGGTCTACAAGAATGAAGTCAAGGTAAATAATTTTCCCTTCATCCGGGGATATTTCAGTCGTGAGTATACACTAGAAGTTGGTAATATGGGTTTGATTGTCGAATGAGGCAGATTTGCGATTAATCTGTCTTTTGCGGCTATTCTTGCGTGGGGCGTAAATAATCACTTAACAGAAACTACTGGCAGTTCTTAATAGTTCTGTCTGAGGACAGTTATTAAAAATAAATCATTTTATTTTTCACAGGTGGAGTACATCAGGTACAATACAGGTTAAAAATTTCGAAATCCTTTAAAATGTCTATTCCAGAAGCGGTTGTTCTATCTCGCTCCACGTAATCTTTCCCCGGCTTTCCTAGTATTTTGTTAGGGGGGAGATCCTCTTAAAACCTTCAAAATACTCAATCGTTTATTATGCTTTAATTTTGAAGAATGGAATGTAGGGAATCTTCAGAAAAATGAAGTCGATACTACAATTAGAGCCGATTTTATGGCCAAATGTATAAAGCTAATAGTAAAGTAATGTATAGAAACTTTAAAGTTTAAATGGCTTTTTTCTAAAACTGTTATTTTAGAACTTGTGTACGCTATTTCTTCAAAATTAAGGGTCACAAATTACTAAAATTTTGTATACATGTATATCTAGTATGTTTATGCAATTTCTACCTAAATTTAGGTAAGTGCATATTACTAAAATTTTAAAACATTTTTTTTTTTAAATTTACTTTTTGTACATTACAATTTTTCTTGTACGTTACTTTCACATAAAAATATTTTTATGTGAAATATGGTAAATATTTTAGGGGTAGATTAAAGTATAACCTGTGGATAGAATATATACAAATAATTTAATATACACCTCTTATAATTTTTAAAAAAATCTGCGTAAATGCATTGACCTAAGATTCATTAACAAATCATTAATTTTTTTCACATAAAATAATTTCTAATAATCTCCCAGCAATTCTGCTGTTGTTTTGTAGCAGATAAAGCTTCGCTGAATTCATCATAAAAAATTGGTTTAAATTAATTACATATTAACTGTCTGATAGCACATAAAGCTTGGTAGTAAAATCAATGTATTTTTGCAAGTGCAAAGGCAATCTGCCCCCCCCCCCTCTTTTAGAATAAATAATCGAATTCTATGCTTTAGGATCTACTAGCAGTAAAGTGAAGCACAATTTATTTTGAAAGAGACCAAACATTTCATCAAAAATTGAATTTACTATTAAATATGACAAATCATATCGTAGTTCAATCTGTCAATTATTTATTATTCATTTTTCAATTATTTTTATTTGATTAAAAATTAAATTTTGCATTAAAAAGGCACATTGTTTGTTGAATTTTTTTAAAATTATGTTTCATCACAATTTTACTGAAATTAAGAATTTATAACGAAAGGGGATTAATTATTGGACGAGTAAATAGATATTATTTTTTATGCATTATTATTTATAAATGGAAATGTTTTTAAAAATATATTTTCCTGAATTGTGCATGCATGATTAAAATGGTTTCTATTGAATAAATAGAACACACGTAGGCTATATCCATATTTACAGTACATATATTGTTTTCGTAACATCACAGATTTTTTAAACTTATATATGCAAATATTATGACAAATATTAACTATTTATTTCCACTTATCTTTTTTTGATATGAAAGTTTTCATTTGGAGTATAAATACATAAAGTGTATGCCATAGGGCAAAACATGGTTTTCCTAATCCAAGAAACATTTGTTGTAAGACTACTCAAAAAAGCATTTTTAGGACGCTTTACGAGGCATAATTTAACATTTAATGATCCCCATACGGCCATGCGGTACATATGCGTGATCCATTAGGGGCCCTGTTTCCACCATTTAAAAAGCATTATAAAATGCTCAGATTCTTAAACAGGCGTCCAAAGAATATATACAGCTTATAAGAATATGAAGTTAGTGTATATTTTATAACCCATTTGCATGTATTTCAACACAGAAACCCGGTCATTAATGCTATAAATTTTCGTATAATTCATTTTTATATGCTATCAAGTTGTACCTAATTATAAAAATTTTGCCTAAATGTTACTTTTATAATGGAGAACTATTTGCATTGAATATAATCTTTGAAATATTTTAATGTGATCTAAATTTGGAAGAATATTCAAAGCTTGTCATATAGGTTTCTATTTTGGACGAAAATGTTACTTTAAAATGATTTTAGTTCAAGTATCTTCCCCAAAGTATGGTTTATTTTAAGTAGCATACAGTACGCATAAAAACTTTTACTACAAACTTACATGACAGTTTTCTTTCTACTGCGTTTTGCAAGAACGCGTAATGAAACGGGTAATGTATCATATGAATTGACAAATTGTTTGGTTGTTTTTTTCCCCATAGGTTAACCCTTAAGTGGGCGCGCCAATTTTTTTGAACACCAGGAGCCGCGCGTGGCACAAAGTGCATCGTCTCTTTCAACCTTGATTATTCCTTTTGTAATAAACTTTTTTTAAGTTGAAGATAATAATTCTGTGTATTATTACTAGATATAAAATGTTGATAATCTTGAGATATATTTATAATTAAAAGCCAAAGAATGCAGATACAATCGCCTTATTTCGAAACTGTCTGGTTTATTGGATCTAAGGACAACTTGGGAAAGGATTCCTATTATGTACAAAATCCTAAAAAAACAATGAGAGTTTCCATCTTTGCGATATGCGGAATACCATGTAATAGCTGCACATTTGATCGACTCCATGAACCCCTGCTTTTGTTGTACTGTAATCCAGTATAATCACTGGTCTGCCACGGTTAAATCACGACTAACAATGAATGGAAAGGAATATAAGGATCAGAAAATCAGACCTGCATTAGGAAGGGCATAGCTATAAATAGAAACTCCTTAGAACATTCAAACCTTGCATGTAAAAAAAAAAATTCAAAATTACAAAAATGTTGCACTGAAAAGCCTAACTATTCCAGGCTAAAATATTGGTTCGTATAAAATTGGTTCGCTAAAAAGTATTCCAATTTATCGTACGTTACTGAAATTGAGCTAAATTATAATAAAACTGTTGAATGTTTTTTTTAAACTCGAAGAAATTCTAATGTAAAACTAAAGTACTTATTTTGTTTACTACGGGATATAGATTCGAATCGATGACTTATTTTTGAATAATTCTTAACATTTTCCTTATATGGTGGGATAGCATCTATCCCAAGAATACGAACACAAGAATGAATATATATATATATATATATATATATATATATATATATATATATATATATATATATATATATATATATATATATATATATACATATACACTCATGGACAAAAAAATTAGCGCACCAAGAAGGAGTCGTCAAAATGAAACGAAATTTTACATACGTAATACTACTTTGATATAAGTAATGATGAGAAAATCAAAGAAGAAGGATAATTTATTTCAGAGAAAAAGGCAAAAGAACGGAGGAGTTAATACTCCGTTGGACCCCCTCTACCGCGAATGCACGATGCGATACGATCAGGCATTGAGAATACGACAAATTCGACAAAGACATTTCGTTCCATATTTGCTGTAACCTTGCCTCTAGTTCGTTCAAACTCGTGGGATGCCCAACTCGTCGTCCCAAATGATCCCAGATATGCTCGATTGGAGACAAATCTGGGGTTCAGGCAGGCCAAGGAAGGGTAGTAACAGTGCGAAGACAGTCTTGTGACACCCTTGCCGTATGAGGCCGAGCATTGTCTTGTTGAAAAATGGCTCCTGGGAGCCGTTGCATGAGTGGCAACACATGTGGTTGCAGGATTTCATGAACATACCGCTGGGCTGTCATGGTGCCACGGAACAATACTAGGGGTGGCCGTGTATTGTAGGCAATGGCACCCCATACCATCACACCAGCTGTGGGAGCGATGTGTCGCTGTACAGCAAAGGCAGGATTGAAGCGTTCACCACGGGCTCTCCACACACGAACACGATTGTCATCACTGCCGAGATTGAATCTGGATTCGTCGCTAAAGACGACCTGCTTCCATTCAGCTGCAGTCCAGTTTCCTCGTGCACGGCAAAACTCCAAACGGAGGCGTCGATGGGTGGGCGTCAAGGGCAGCACACGTAATGGGCGCCGCGATACCAACTGTCCTTCAGCCAGGCGCCTTCATATAGTTCGAGAAGACACAGAGGCCCCTGGTGAAGGTGCTACCTGTGCCTGGATGGCGGTCGGCAAAGTTGGCTGTACGCGTGCATTTCTTACGATGTGGCGGTCTTCTCGACGACTGGTCTGTCGAGGGCGTCCTGAGCCTGGTCTTCGTATACATGACATCTCTCGGGCCACTGGTCCCAACACCTCCTCACAACACAATCAGAGCGGCCTAATTGACGAGCTACTCACCTAGCTGACCACCCAGCTTTCATCATCCCGACGATTCTCCCCCTCTCAAACTGCAACAACTGCTTATATTGTCTTCGAACACGGCGTAATGGCATGTCTATCTCAGATCTTCCTTTGTAAATGATTCCGCACACTCAAACAATCTCTGGTTACCTGTTTTATAGTCCACAGAGTACGATGTTCAACGCCCTCTACCGGCTATACGTAATGCGCAATCACGCTGCATTTCTAATCATTTCCATATCTCCCCGACATGTACCTTCATTGCAAGTTTCGTTACGATTCCGCAATTATTTCTTGGTGCGCTAATTTTTTTGTCCATGAGTGTATATATATATATATATATATGTATATATAACCCCCTTAATGGGCCGGTCTTACAAAAGTTGTATCGAATTTCCTGTTCTAAAGAGGGAATCGGAAAAATGGGCTCCGTAAGCTAATGGTTAAGAAAGAATTGAAGAATTTCGATAAATAATAAAAAAGGATGGTGTTCTATATAATTGCTCGTAACTCCCGCAGTCTCACTAAACAGAAATTTTGGATTATTTACAACACTTTTGCTCCTTGCTAACATAAAAGCAGAAATGTCATTATTTATGTAAACAATATGTAGCAGTGTACTCATATAACTATCTTTTTCCGACAGCAAATTGCAAGTGATTCATCGTACGATTCTTCGAATGCTTCAGCGAACGTGCTCGCTCGAGGATGTCTCATATGCATATATTCACTTTTCCCTTTCTCTACAATTCATTCGCAGGGTATAAAATTGCTTCATTTTCTAAACAAATGTCCGTAATTCTCTAAAATGAGGGCAACGCAGGAGGCCCCCTTGTCACAGTGTCCATTAGCAAAGCATATTAAGCGAGGTTGCTAATGACGATAGCAAATCGCCATCAATTATTCCGGAGCATTCGCCTAATTCCAGCGTGACAATCCCCATAAGGATTGTGGGGGATCAACACGTTCTTAGAAGACTTCCGCAGAACGATGATTGTTTTAGAAATTTGCAGGAAGAGTCCGAAATTCGGTAATTAATGCGTCTGATTGAAAGAAGATACAAAGTGTGGAATGATGAGGGTGTTTTGTCTTGCATGATTTATTCTCACTTCTATGAAATGACGAGATTTTTATGCATTTAAATGTTAAGTAAAAGCTAATGAATTTTAAAGGGTCATTGCTATGAAATTATATTTTTGTACATAAAATGAACATCAGAGAACTGGTGGCATAAAATAAAGACAAGTAAACGGATATGTTATCCAAGTTTTTCTTCTAATTGCAGTAACAAAAGACAAAAAAATGCATTTGGAGGGTTTTAAAAGTTATTTTGAAGGAAAATAATTTTAAAAGGTTTCATTTGAAATGAAAATGTTTAAAATTTCAGTTACATTTGAACATACACTAGTTTAAAGATTAATGTTAATGAACTGTTAAAACGCATCTTTATATTACATATGTGGGTTTGCTGTGCAAAGGGTGTTAAGTCCAAAATGGGCTAAAATTAGTTATTAAACGAGGCATGTTTGAAAAATCAAGGGCTACCGCAGGGTACAGAAAGCTACGTCCAATTCCACTCCTAAATATGTTTATTTGTCAATGAAGAATTGGGATATGTGAAGCAAAACACAAACTTGATAGTGTTACAGATGTTATGTCCCAATTAAAGACTTTTACATTAAACACTCTTTACATTAAACACTCTTTTAATTAAACACTCTTTACTCAACAAAAATAAAATTGGAAAAATTTACTTTAAAGAAATAATTAAATATTTCACTGAAAAAAATATGACTTTACAAAAGCCGTTTTTTTAAAATCCCGTTTTTCTCAAAACTACTATTTTGGACTTGACACTCTTTTCACTGCAAACACAGATATAATTAACAAAATTTCTTTGAAAAAGCAATATACGCGGCCTTTAGAGTAACATTTTTAAAGAATACAAGGTATCTCTATAGAAAAAGATAATTTTCCTGCAAACATATCCCAATGTAGATTTGCAACACTAATTTTTCTACTACATGTGCACAGACAAATTCATTACAATTAATGTACACATTCATATATTCTTCCCTCGCAAACAGTGTTTAACCAAGCCACTGTCAAGCACAATTTCCTTCGACCTTGAAGGAGCGTGTTTATTTCTGACAGATATTTTAGGTATTGAGAAGGGTGCAAATTGATGACAATCTTATATTAGATCGGAAACGAATTTCTACAAACACGTCACATACTCGTTGACAACAGTGTGAATGAAAATTTTAAAAATTAAACATAGGAAGATTTATTTTAAGTTTATTTTCAATTCCATTCCTGTAAAGCAAATTAAGAGATACTTGATCAACATATTCAAACCTGAAGGGATTTATCAAAAAATATAAAATTATATTCATAAATATTTTACAAGTTATGCAATAAAATGATACCTTAATACTTAAATGAAGCTAAGTTTGGATATTCCTCTATTTTTTCCCGCCACCCCTCCTTTCACATTTTCTTTATAGTACTTTCTCCATTTCTTTCTCTTATTGACCGTCTGTTAATTTTTAAGGATAAAGTATGGAAAATTGGGCCTGTGGCGGCTCTGGCTTTCGGTGCTGAGGGTGCTCGGATCGAATCCCGGCGTCGCGCCTCTAAAATGCCTCCTTTTGTGTCGTCCCTTCATAGGGGGTAATGCTGGTACACCTATGATGCCCCCATAATAAAATGGCCATCAAAAACCGCGGTGTATTACAGACGAATGAATGTCTTCACGATAAGTCCTTCCGCATTGGTTTAAAAAAATATTTCAGGTAGTCTCCTCTAACGAAACTACCACGGGTTATTAACGTAGGATTACTTATCGTTTGCTTACCTCTTTTTTTCCTTTTTTACGCATTTTGGTACTTTTCTTTTTAACTGTTTACTGCTACTGGGTTTGGCACGCTGCCAAAATTATAACTCGCGACACAGGACAATTTTTCCTCTCTGAAGGACCGTTAATGAGGAGCGTAATCCTACGTTAAAAAGTATGAAAAATTTTATATTCCAATAAAACTGGAACTAGTGTGTTAATATATAAATACCCATACGGAGGAGGGGATTAATACCTTCTCTCTACCTTTGTTTTGGGGGTAGTCGAAGGAAGCGTTCTTGTCTCGATTGATATAGTGCTTTCGTTGACTTCATCAAGCATTTCATATCTGTAACTCCTCTAGTTTCAATGAAATGCTCCCCAAATTATATTCTAGACTTCTGAGGGAAAGTAATTCCTATATCGCAAGCGAAATGTCTCCACAAAGTATGAATCTGCACGACAATAACGAAAAGATTCTCTGTCCTCAATAGAAAAGGTAGATGAATCTGAGCTGAGGATATTTTACTCCTATGGTAATCAGGGCAGACATGGTTGAAACCTGTCTTGGTGACCTCGCATCTCCGTTAGCTTATATTAATCTGACAGTTGTAAGGTTTACATAAGATTCGATTCTCAACAATTGAACTTTTAAGTGAATAAATTTAAAGAAGCCGCTTAAGTTATGCTAATTGCAGCATAGGCTGTTGGTATAAATACCGAGCAGCTAAATTACAGAAAGGAAATGAAAGGAGGAGTAGAACTGACGAAACGAAATATCGAGCTGGAGCTAGGCCTAGAGTTTGGTTTGTGTATAGTTGAGTGGTGCGAGCAGCCGCTCGAGGCGTATAGCTAGGTTGCTTCAAACCTAAGCGAGTTCTTGTTAGGCGAAAGTTATTTAGTGGTCAGAGGCCAAAGTTTACGAAGCAGCATTGCTGGTTGACTTTCAAAGTATCTGTGTGTATTTCAAATTGTACTTTCCTTGCATGAGTAGTTATATTAGTGAGTATATTGAAGTGTATTTCCTTGCAAAAAATGTGTATACAACCCGTACCAGAAGTACGAATTATTTATGTTGAACAACAATTTTATGTGTCACTTTGAAATAAATATATTTAGCAATTTAGAACTGTGTTTGAATCTAATTCATTAGAGTGCCACTTCAAGTTATTTACACCCAAGCAAGGGAAGAAGTGTTAAAACACTATACCGTGAACTTAATTATTATAATGACTTAAGAACAGTTTTAATGTATTCTAACTTCGCGTAGCGTTTCTCGTCTTTTGGCTGGTATACATAGTAAAACCGTGAAGCATGGCGTTTAAAGTTAAAAGTACATGGATATTTGAAAGCTTATTGCAAAATAATTTTGAAATAAACTTTAACATTTAAGGAATTTTGGAAATAAAAATGTTAATACATGAACGTTTAAAAGGAGTGAAAAGATGCTATGAAAAATTTAACAAAAGTGGGACCATTCTGGAGTTCCCTCTATTAAGCTTAAGTGAGTTAAACGGCCAAAACGCGATAAAAAATCCATCAGCTGTCATAGGATAAATATTAAGATATAATTCGAGTTCTTTGACTTGTTGCTCTAATAGACAAACACAATTAGCATACTTGCTTCTTTTTCTTTTTTTTTCTTTTCCAAAAAGAAGTGTAATTAATTATTAAGCACTTGTGCCCCAGTTCACTTTCAGAACAATCAGAGTTTCTGCTGAGAATCGTTCGGAATGTGCTGATCTCCCGCAAACCTTAAGGGAATTGTAACACTGGAATCGGACGATGGTTCCTGAATAATTGATGGAGAGTTGCTGTTGTCATTAGCAACCTCGCTTGACATGGCCTGCTAATGAGCAAGATGACAAGAAAAGGTCTCCTGTGTCGTCCTCATTAGTTAATTCTGAACATTGGTTTCGAGAATAAAATAATCTGACTTGTGAGATATTTAATTATTAGAAGCGGGATTACTCTCTCCGTGTGCTGATGGAATATTTGAAAGAGTTCTTGACGGACGGTACTTATTTTTATTATTCGTGGCTATTAAGGGGTTGATGATATAAATTATTTATTTTAAAATTTGCAGCTTGCTAATGATGTAGTTACATATACAGAAGAATCCTTCATTTTTTATGTAAATAATTTTTTTATGCTGTTATAAATTAATAGATGATGCGAAATTTTCCTCTATAGCTTTTAATGGTTCATAAGCATAAATTATAAATATGTAATCTACATATATATATCTATACTTATATATAAAGAGAGAGCGATTTTGTACGTGGAGGGTAATCTTCAGAACCACTGCACCTATTTGAAAATTCTTTCACTGTTTGAAAGGTACATTATTCCAGATGGACATAGGCTATATATTATGTATATCTGATCAGTAGAAATAAAGTTAGGGGCTTAATCCTAACAATCTCCATTATTACCGCTACTGCCCTCTACCGCTTTTTGTGCCGAAGTCTTCAACGATCCTTAGCGTGGTGCTATCTATACTTATATATAAAGAGAGAGCGATTTTGTACGAGGAGGGTATATCTTCAGAACCACTGTACCTATTTGAAAAATTCTTTCACTGTTTGAAAGGTACATTATTCCAGATGGACATAGGCTATATATTATGTATATTTGATCAGTAGAAATAAAGTTAGGGGCTTAATCCTAACAATCTCCATTGTTTCTGCTACTGTCTTCTACCGCTTTTTGTTCCGAAGATTTCAACGATCCTTAGCGTGGTGCTATCGCGATGGGCTTCTGTTCTGACGCTAGCGGTTCGAACCTAGCCGTTCTCCGGCACGCCTTTTTCTTTTAAAAAAATTTATTTTAATTATTAACTAACGTAAAATTAATTTAAGGTATTATTTAGATTATTATTAAGGTGAAAAAAGATTTACAATTTATTAGCTATCAAATGGAAATTTATTGGTATAATATTTTGTTCAACCCGGACAAAGTCGGGACGTGCCGCTAGTATATATATATAACAGTTCCGTGACTGACTGAATGAATGTCCGATAACGCACAGACCAAACCGCTGGACCTAAAAGGCTGAAATTTTGCATCGCGATTCTTCTTATAGTATAGGGTTGCATTAAGGAAGATTATTGAAACATTCTTCGTATATTTTTTAAAATTAAATTTTTAAGCTGTTTTGGTAATTTTTTTAAAGTTTGCATTAAAAATAATAATTTGTGGATTATAAAATTCATATCACGAGAAAGATCATAAAAATGTCTTTAAAATGAAGTCTTTTTCGAATCTTTACCTCCATTTTTTGATTTTTCGTTAAGATTAACTTTTAGAATTTAATTTATTAAATGCTGATCACGGGGTTTCTTTTCTTTTTGTGATACTTTAAATTAATTTTGCTTCACGTGCATTACAATGAAATAAATTGACAAAAAATATTGAAATGCAGTAAAAGATAAAATTTAACCACTAGACAAATTGAGATGGAAGCTTTTTAATAATTTAATTCAAATTAGTATGTTTTATGGATATTAATCATACAAATTAATTGCATACATTGACCGTTGTATTTAATTTGAATTTTTCCTTCTACATTATTTTCTCTATAAAAATATCCGTTACGATTTATTAATCAATATATATATATATATATATATATATATATATATATATATATATATATATATATATATATATTGATAACTTAAGACTCCGGGTAGCTAAAAATGTTCAGAGTCAGTCTACTACATTAAAATACAATTTTATTAAGTTTAAGTCGAAAACTTTTGTTGATATACCTCTAGACATAGAGGGAACTGGCCTTCTTAATAGCCAAATAATTTCGATGAGAAGATTTGTCGGCAAGTACAGTCACAACTGAACTATAAGATCAGTACATAGCGTCTAGATCATACAGCTCTAAAAATCAAGTAACTTCGCAAGGAAAGTTCTGGCTAACGAGAAGCTTATAGAGCGGGCTGCTCTGAAATATAAATATAACTTCTTGATGAAGTAACGTGCTAACAGAAGCCTGTAGAGCAGGATGCTCTGAGATAGCTATACTTCAGGGTGAAGTGTTCTAGCTGACGAGAAGCTTAGAGCGGGCTGCTCTGAAAAGTTAAGTTCAGAATGAAGTCGGTCGCTCAAGGACCTCTAAGACGAAAGGTGCTCTCTCGATGAGAGTCTCGACCAAGTCTGCTCAAAAAACTGGATTTCTTCTCCCGGCGTTGGCACTCGCGCTTCCGGTCACGTGACTGCAAATTTTTAGGTTGGCTGGCCCAATTTGTGATGTCATGTTCGTTGGCTGTGATTCGCTTGAGGACGAAGCCATGTGGTCGGCTCTTATAAATCAGCTGATCAGAAAATTATTTGTACATGTCGGAATAGCCATTAGTTCACGTCCTCCCAGGGCCGGCGGCTAGGCACAACAGTATTCTCTGCTACCAGACACCTTGACGCCGATCTATAGAACTGTTCGGAGGTCACCTGCTGTGGGAGGTACGGCTGTCTGAGTGATTTATTCGGAAAGGTCGTAACGGATTCTTACAATATATATATATATATATATATATATATATATATATATATATTGATTGGGGGGCATTAATTTCTTATATTGACCGTTGCATTTAATTTATGTAGTAGCGAAACACGGGTATTCAGCTAATATATATATAAATGTTTAATTGCGAATGTCACTTGTAATTTTTATTTATTAATTATCCTATCCTAAATTTATTCCAAAAGTTTTCATTTTAATCTTATTTAATTAGAATAAGGTTTTCTTCATCACCACATCCACAAAAAATATATCATCCTCTTAATCCCTGTACATAAAAATCCGGGGTTTATCTTCATTACACAGCTAGAGGCTTAGAAACAACGATAGAAAAAATCTAAGGGAATGCTTAGTTTGGAATTTTTATGCAAAAGCAAACCCTACAATAACGTAAGTGATTGCGAACATAAATTTCAAAAGCTGAACACTAAATGCTATAATATTTAGCATATTTACAATAAACGTAATGTTGAACACTTTGAAAAATTCACAAGATAATTATGGACTCTGATGTGTTAATGAAATATTAATTTTGGTTTATATATTTTCAGTACGACTTAAAATTTTGCCGCATGCAGTTGTAAACTATTTTTCTCCTTAACATGAAAGTCCTCACTTAGGAATAAGACGTGCTTTTACATTTGAATTTTATACAACTTTGTAATGAACTTAAGTGGATTTAAGATTTTTCCAATTTATATTACAAAAGAAAAATTAGAGAAGTAGAGACTGCAAAAGTTTGTCTATGAGTGGGAAGAAAATAGATTTATCGGTAGTTGTAAATCTTTGTCACTTATAAGGTATAAATTACGAAAAGAACACAAAAATATTAAATTAGATTTACACGTAATTGTTATTATATCTGCATATAATTGCTTTATCTTTTCTTATTTCCTTCTACATACATTACATAAAAGTGGTGGAAATATGCCAATGGAAAAAAAAATTAACTATTGCTAATATTGGGTGTGAAAAATACAAGAGTGTTTCAAAAAGAATCACCCGATTTGAAATGAGTATATTCTGAAAAATATTGAACATAGAAACTTAAAATTAATTTTATATTACATGGCCAATCATAAAGATTTTTTACAAATCAAATTAAAGGCGCCCATCTTTGGATGCATGACATAAGTCAATACGGTAGGCAAATTCGTCCCAAACTTTTACGAGCATGTCTGCATACACTGCTTCCACGGCTGTTATGCGCACACAGACAACCCGTGTCTTGAAATTATTTGTACCATCGACTAATGCTCTGTGAGGTAGGAAATTGAATCTACCAGGGTTGTGTCGACGAAAATCACGCTGAACAGTTCTTATTGACTCACTCTTCGGAAAGCGTAGAACACAAAGGATTTCTGTTGTGAAATCGCCATCTTTACAAACACTGAAGTGGCAGGCGAAGAAAGTTAGTGCTACTTGTCAGCAACTGCGTGAAACTCGAGATTTCCCTCTTTCTGCCTATACATTCGTCGATCAAAATGGATTAAAAGATGAATAGTTATGATTTTTTTTAATCGGATGATTCTTTTTGAAACACCCTATATACACTGCTGGCCACTGTAAATGCAACACCCTGAAGGAAACATGCAAATAACATGAAATTTACAACATGCATTAGCGGAGGTGAGATATGCAAATGATTAGAATTTAAGCGCAGACGCACATCACGCGCGCCTGTGGCGCCACTTTAAAGCGCTGTTTAAGACTTGGAGATTTCAAGTTCGACGATTTCAAGTTCGGCAATTTTGTTTTTCTTGTGGTTTTTTCAAAAAAACGATCAATTATGCCTCGTCGAAAACAGCGATCATCTTTTGATCAAGTATCCGAGTTCGACAGAGGAAGGATAGTGGCCTACCGAATTGTGGATTATCTTTCAGGGAAATCGGTAGTCGTGTTGGACGAAACCAAACAACTGTAATGCGGACATGTGATCGTTGGATACAGGAGGGTACGACGGACCGGAGTGTTCGATCGCATCCACCTCAGCGCACCACTTCACGTGATGACAGGCAAATTGTGCGAATGGCAGTGACGGATCGCTCAGTCACATCACGAACCATAGCACAGCACATGCAGTCTGTAACGCATCATCCAGTGTTTGCGCGTACCATTCGACGCCGTTTACAGCAGAGTGGTCTGTCCACAAGACGTCCATTGCTTTGTCTACCCTTGACGCAGAACCACAGACGTCTCCGCCGCCAATGGTGCGATGACAGAAGGATGTGGACGGCAGAATGGAATGAAATTGTCTTTACTGACGAGTCACGCTTCTGTCTGCAACACCACAATGGTCGCATTCGAGTCTGGAGACACCGTGAAGAGAGGATGCTGAACAGCTGCATTATGCACCGCCACACTGGTCCTGCACCGGGTATTATGGTATGGGGCGGTATTGGATATCACTCTCGCACACCTCTAGTACGCATTGCCGGTACTTTAAACAGCCAGCGCTACATCTCCGAGGTGTTGGAGCCAGTTGTCCTTCCTTACCTTCAGGGCTTGCCCACAGCCATATTTCAACAGGATAATGCGTGACCACACGTGGCACGCATTGTCCAACGGTTCTTCGTCAATCGACAGATTGAATTGCTTCCCTGGCCGCCTCGCTCTCCGGATCTTTCGCCGATAGAAAACATGTGGTCCATGGTTGCTCTACGATTGACCCAGATTCCATCCCCAGCTGCCACAGCAGATCAACTTTGGCAACGTGTGGAAGCTGGTTGGTCTGCTGTACCCCAAGAACTCATCCAAAGTCTCTTTGAATCAATGACGAGGCGTGTGGCAGCGGTGATCTCCAACAATGGCGGCTACTCTGGCTACTGATTTTGGCAGGAACCACACTTCACAGAAGTCTATAAATTTAATCATTTGATACTTGATCAACATGTTATCTACAAAATAAAGTTTGTTGTGATATCTCTTGTCTTTCTTGGTGTTGCAATTTGGGTGGCCAGCAGTGTATTTAATACATGCATTTTCTCGCAAAAGAGATGCGATTAGAATATCAATAAGTAATAATAAATCTTTTAAATTACTCCAGTTTTTTTCATAGTTAAATAAGACCATAACTGTTTGTAATCCGTTCCGATAGGCGGGTTTCGCTAATAATCCTTTTCCATAGTTTTAGTTTCATAACTGATTCTCCAAAACGCAGAGTTCGGAAGGCTATTTTTAACTACGTCTTTTGATTTGCCGTATCTCATATCTTACTTTTCTCTCTTAAAATTTTCATTTCTCCTTCAATCAAAATGTCATTACTTATTATGTGTCTTTGTGGCCGCAGTCATTTCCAATGCAATCAGCGCCCATGCTGGGGTTCTTTAGGGATAGGTGTTCCGTAATCCGTATGAGCATTGTCAGTCTGGAATTGGGGGGGGGGAGAGGGTATCAGGATAATTGATGGAAGTTTTGTGGTCGTCATTAGCAAGTTTTCTCGACATACCATACTAATGAACTAGCTGACAAGAAAGGGTCTACAGTGCTTCCCTTCTTTAGATAATTCCAAACATTTGTTTAAAAATTAGATTATAACCTGAAAATTGCTTATTTAACAATATATATATATATATATATAGATAGATAGATAGATTGATACATAGATACACATATACATCAGAAGCATTTCTGACGTATTTAGAAATAAATGAGGATGGAAAGTACACCTTATTCATTAGCTTAAATAGGTAAGTACAATAAGTGATGAAATTTCTGCGGGTTGCATTGCTTATCATCTTTCTTTAGAAAAATGTATATTTATATGCAGGTATTTTAGTATAATGCATCCCCTTTTTTCACATAAATATCGTATGCATTTCATTGTCTGAACTCAAGATTAAAACATTTAAAAATCACAAAAATAAAAAAAACATAACAGTATAGAAGGATGCCTAAAAAATTAAATATTTTCAAGTGCTGTGCTTTTCAACTTTATAAAAGTAAAAGTAGGGAAATGAAACAGGAACTTATGTCAGATTTTCCAAACCAATCTTAAACATGAATATAAATATATAGTAAAATGTTCTAAGCATATCTTCATTTTAATAAACTTTAGAAGAACATTGTAGTTCTTTAGAAAGTTTTTTTAAGTACGGCATGTAAGATGAATAATTTATAAACCAAAACCTTTTAATAGGCTTCAAATTAACATCTATTATGCATCAAAGTTCAGGTTTATAACAATTATGTATTAGCTGCAGTCGTTTTGCATGTCATAATTTCTCACTATTCTCGTGGGCATTTCAAAATTAATTGACTCCAAAGGACACACCATCATTTAACAGTGAATTATTTATACATGTGTATAAGGAAATTAAATGAATTATGTGTTTAACTAATGTAATTTAGAATTTATGTTATTATGACATTAGAAACCAGCTTATAAAATTGCATACCCATAGACAATGTTGTCTCAAAATAAAAAATAAAAATGCTTTTAAATGCAAATAATTCTTTAAATATTATTAAAGTCTAATATCTTATCAAAGCTTTGAAATTAAAACTTTTATGCACCAACGTAATGCTCCACAATGGATAAACTAGTAATTACTAGCAAGTATTTGTTTATATAGAACGAAAAATTCTAATATAAAACATTATTTTATACGTTTGGCAGCAAGTATGGTTCCCATTTGAATTTACATTTTAATACTTCTTTTATATATTTTCTGTATTCCTTTTTCCGAAATTTTCAATAAAACATTACTAAAAGAACTTTTAAGTTTCGTATAAAAGTATCTTGTGAAATTACCTATTATACGTCAATTCATTCAGATAATATGATATAACAGCGTATATTACCAAGATTTGAAGCTAACATTCACCTCAGTTCTCAGTTTTCACACGTGCATTTCTTTTAATCCAGACTTCTCAGTTATAAGAATTTCAAGTTGAACTTTTAGCCAATGAAAGAAATGTAAGGAAGCCCGAGTTAACCAAGTGGTAGTACGTTAGGCTTGAGAATGGGACTGGAGGGTTGCCTCAGTTCAAAACCTGATGAACGCTATTAAATATCTTCTCGTCTAGGCCGGATATAGGTACGTTAAATCTGTAGATAGGAAAGTTCTTTTATGAAGTCAGAGAGGGTTGTGGAATGTACACTGCTTGACAATTGCTCAGGAACTGTCACATTTTTCGGAATATTTCATAATAGGCATTGATTGAAGAAATGAAACTTAGTACATACTTAGTAGAGATACTGTGCAATATTTATTATGCAAAATGGTAGAGATTTCGCCACATGGAAAAGAAGAAAACGAAAAACAAAAAAGATGCTCTTTGGAGCATTTCCAAACAGACACGAAAAAGGGGTCTTCCTGCTAGAATGATACAGTTATGAGTACCTTAGTAAGGTGTGTGCCCTTCTCGGACACTAGTGCTCATTTTGCATTAGTTTTTCATGCTGTCTACTAAAGTATTGAGCAGTCCTTGGGGGATATTGTCCCATTCCTCTCTCATGGCGATTTTCAGTTCTTGCATGGTTTGGGGAGGGCGAGTTCTTTGAGAAACACGTCTGCCAAGATCATCCCAGGCATGCTCTATAGGATTTAGGTCAGGAGAGTAAGCAGGCCATGTCATATGTTCAATAATTTTACATTCTAGTGTGTCCGATACTTCAGCGGTCCTGTGCGAACGCGCATTGTCGTCCATAAACACATAATCTGGACCTACAGCCCCCCTAAAAAGACGAACATGATCCGTAATAATCTCTCTGCAATACCGCTGCGATGTAACGGTACCTCGCTCAAAGATGTAAAGCGGTGTTTTTCTATTGTGCATAATGCCTACGCACACTATTTCGCCTTGATCATACCGATGACGTTCCTGAACATTTTGGGTGCATAACGTGTTCCCCTCTCTCTACCAACTTACTGGTGGCCAGAATCACTTGTCACGGTGAAACGGGATTCGTTAGAGAACATTACTCTGGACCACTCTTGCTGACCCCAACCAATATGTTCCTTACACCAACATAATATTTCTCGACGATGGCGTGGTTGAAGTGGGATGCATTGAGCAAGCTTCCGTGCATACAAACCAACCTGATTTAATCGCCTAAAAATGGTTCTGGCTGATACATTTGTACCGATAGCGGTTGCAAGGTCTGCAGCTATCTGACTAGGAGATGTCTGTTCCTTTTCACCACTAGAGATACATATCGATCTTCTTGACGTGTGGTGTTCCTTCCATGGCCACTGGTATGCTTTCGCATGGCATTTTCACATACAGCGGCCTTTTTTAATCGCGATATGACACTTTTTACCACTCACATTACTCTGGCCACAATAGTGACACTTTGTCCTGCTTCGAGCAGTCCAACTGCTCGTCCACGATCGTGCGCACTCAAATGATGTCTTGCAGACATTTTGCACTTAATTATTGCCACACCACACTGATTTTCACAGGCATAACTTCCAACAACCTATTTCCATCAAACACCTAACTGCATGAACTTTCGAATCAATAGAGAGTTTTCGTGCACTGCCTTTTATACAGATAAGAGGTATAGCCCTATTACGCCCTCTGCATCTCATTTTTCTGTGATTGGACTGCTGACGGGAACGCTATTTTGAAAAAATCAGTTGTTCCTTAGCAATTGTCAAGCAGTGTATAATCCCACCCATTTTTTTATCCCTGGAGATGCTCGGTGTTGGTTCACATATATAGTGCCGTCCCCTTTGAAAGCAAGCAACGATTCTCGAGGTAAAAGTTCAAATACACGCGCACACACACACACACACACACATATATATATATACATACATACATACATATATACACACATATATATATATATATATATATATATATATATATATATATATATATATATATATATATATATATATATATTTATTTGTCCTCACTGACTAGTGATGGCAAACAGCAGAGATATATTCCGTAAATAATTTCCTACAAAAAAATAATTGCCTTGGTTAAATGCTAGTAAAAATTGCTGAACTTGAAGTGGTCATATATTTTTAAGATATTCTTTATCGTGTAGGTAGTTAGAGTAAAATTAGGGGACGTGGTGCGCGTTCTAGTTTACGGTGAAGTGTCGAAATAATATGGACCACTGATACTTTAAACACTC